>CM072701.1:244510-409510 GCA_036884735.1 Huso huso
GCATGGGAAAACATTCATTATAGATAAAGAAGAACTAAAATAATAAAAAGATAACAACAACGACTCCATCACAGTGCTTCACAAAAACCATCAAAAACACGATACACACAGCATAGGAAAACATTCATTATAGATAAAGAAGAACTAAAATAATAAAAAGATAACAACAACGACTCCATCACAGTGCTTCACAAAAACCATCAAAAACATGATGCACACAGCATAGGAAAACATTCATTATAGATAAAGCAGAACTAAAATAATAAAAAGATAACAACAACGACTCCATCACAGTGCTTCACAAAAACCATCAAAAACACGATACACACAGCATAGGAAAACATTCATTATAGATAAAGAAGAACTAAAATAATAAAAGATAACAACAACGACTCCATCACAGTGCTTCACAAAAACCATCAAAAACACGATACACAGCATGGGAAAACATTCATTATAGATATAGAAGAACTAAAATAATAAAAAGATAACAACAACGACTCCATCACAGTGCTTTAAAAACCATCAAAACCACGATACACACAGCATAGGAAAACATTCATTATAGATATAGCAGAACTAAAATAATAAAAGATAACAACAACGACTCCATCACGGTGCTTCACAAAAACCATCAAAAAACATGATACACACAGCATAGGAAAACATTCATTATAGATAAAGAAGAACTAAAATAATAAAAAGATAACAACAACGACTCCATCACAGTGCTTTACAAAACCATCAAAAAAATACACACAGCATAGGAAAACATTCATTATAGATAAAGAAGAACTAAAATAATAAAAAAGATAACAACAACGACTCCATCACGGTGCTTTACAAAAAAACCATCAAAACACGATACACACAGCATAGGAAAACATTCATTATAGATAAAGAAGAACTAAAAAAAAAAAAATAACAACAACTCCATCACAGTGCTTCTACAAAAAACCATCAAAACAATACACACAGCATAGGAAAAACATTCCATAGATAACGAAGAACTGCTTTAAAAAACCATCATCACATGATACACAAAACCATCAAAACATGATACAAAGGATTCATTATTATAGATAAAGAAGAACTAAAATAATAAAAGATAACAATAGCGACTCCATCACAGTGCTTCACAAAACCATCAAAAAACGATACACACAGCATGGAAAAACATTCATTATAGATAAAGAAGAACTAAAATAATAAAAGATAACAACAACGACTCCATCACAGTGCTTTAAAAACCATCAAAAAAACATGATACACAGCATGGAAAACATTCATTATAGATAAAGAAGAACTAAAATAATAAAAAAGATAACAACAAAACGACTCCATCACAGCTTAGGAAAAAACCATCAAAAGAAGAACACGATACACAGCATAGGAAACCACATTCATTATAGGATAAAGAAGAACTAAAAATAATAAAAGATAACAAAAACGACTCCATCACAGTGCTTCACAAAACCATCAAAACACGATACACAGTATAGGAAAACATTCATTATAGATAAAGAAGAACTAAAATAATAAATAATAACAACAACGACTCCATCACAGTGCTTCACAAAAACCATCAAAACACGATACACACAGCATAGGAAAACATTCATTATAGATAAAGAAGAACTAAAATAATAAAAAGATAACAACAACGACTCCATCACAGTGCTTCACAAAACCATCAAAACACGATACACACAGCATAGGAAAACATTCATTATAGATAAAGAAGAACTAAAATAATAAAAGATAACAACAACGACTCCATCACAGTGCTTCACAAAACCATCATTATACGATACACACAGCATGGAAACTATTCATTATAGATAAGAAGAACTAAAATAATAAAAGATAACAACAACGACTCCATCACAGTGCTTCTACAAAACCATCAAAAGATGATACACACAGCATAGGAAAACATTCATTATAGATAGAAGAACTAAAATAATAAAAGATAACAACAACGACTCCATCACAGTGCTTCACAAAAACCATCAAAAATGATGCACACAGCATAGGAAAACATTCATTATAGATAAGAAGAACAAAATAATAAAAGATAACAACAACGACTCCATCACAGTGCTACAAAACCATCAAAACAGATACACACAGCATGGAAAACATTCATTATAGATATAGAAGAACTAAAATAATAAAAAGATAACAACAACGACTCCATCACAGTGTTTCACAAAAACCATCAAAAAGATGATACACAGCATGGAAAACATTCATTATGAATAAAAAGAAGAACTAAAATAATAAAAGATAACAACAACGACTCCATCACAGTGCTTCACAAAAACCATCAAAACATGATACACAGCATAGGAAAACATTCATTATAGATAAAGAACTAAAATAATAAAAAGATAACAACAACGACTCCATCGTGCTTCACAAAAACCATCAAAAACACATTTATACACAGCATAGGAAAACATTCATTATAGATATGAAGAACTAAAATAATAAAAAGATAACAACAACGACTCCATCACAGTGCTTCACAAAAACCATCAAAAAACACGATACACACACATAGGGAAAACATTCATTATAGATAAAGAAGAACTAAAATAATAAAAGATAACAACGACTCCATCACAGTGCTTCACAAAAAACCATCAAAACCACGATACACACAGCATAGGAAAACATTCATTATAGATAAAGAAGAACTAAAATAAAAAGATAAAATCCATCACAGTGCTTCACAAAAAACCATCAAAAAATACACACAGCATAGGAAAACATTCATTATAGATAAAGAAGAACTAAAATAATAAAAAGATAATAACAACGACTCCATCACAGTGCTTCACAAAACCATCAAAAACACGATACACACAGCATGGGAAAACATTCATTATAGATAAAGAAGAACTAAAATAAAAAAAAGATAAACAACGACTCCATCACAGTGCTTCACAAAAACCATCAAAACATGATACACACAGCATAGGAAAACATTCATTTATAGATAAAGAAGAACTAAAATAATAAAAAGATAACAACAACGACTCCATCACAGTGCTACAAAAACCATCAAAACATGATACACACAGCATAGGAAAACATTCATTATAGATATAGCAGAACTAAAATAATAAAAAGATAACAACAACGACTCCATCACAGTGCTTCAAAAACCATCAAAACACGATACACACAGCATGGGAAAACATTCATTATAGATATAGAAGAACTAAAATAATAAAAAGATAACAACAACGACTCCATCACAGTGCTACAAAAACCATCAAAAACGATACACACAGCATGGGAAAACATTCATTATAGATATAGCAGAACTAAAATAATAAAAAGATAACAACAACGACTCCATCACAGTGCTTCACAAAACCATCAAAACACGATACACACAGCATGGAAAACATTCATTATAGATAAAGAAGAACTAAAATAATAAAAGATAACAACAACGACTCCATCACAGTGCTTTACAAAAACCATCAAAAACCACGATACACACAGCATAGGAAAACATTCATTATAGATAAAGAAGAACTAAAATAATAAAAGATAACAAAACGACTCCATCACAATTATTCACAAAAACCATCAAAACACATATACACAACATAGGAAAACATTCATTATAGATATAAAGAACTAAAATAATAAAAGATAACAACAACGACTCCATCACAGTGCTTTACAAAAACCATCAAAAACACGATACAAAGCATAGGAAAACATTAATTATAGATAAAGCAGAACTAAAATAATAAAGAAAATAACAACAACGACTCCATCACAGTGCTTCACAAAAACCATCAAAAAACACGATACACAGCATAGGGAAAACATTCATTATAGATATAGCAGAACTAAAATATTAAAAGGATTTTTATATAAATAAGTCTCCAATCATGCGTTGAAAAAAATGTGATATTAAAAATAATAAAACAACATCATACACACAACATAATAAAACAGTGCTAATGGATATTAATAATAGAAAGGCTATAATAAAAAAAAGGCTTTTGAATATAAAAAAATCGTTTTCAATCTTCACTTAAAAACAGCAAGACTTCAAAAAGCTTCTCTGATAAAAAAGGCAGAGGAATTCCATAATGTAGGAGCCTCATAGGAAAAACCTTCCTCCCATACTGTTTGTATTGACCCTTGGGTAACTGGGTGCTAATCCATTAAGGGTTTTATAAGTTAAAAGTAAAATGTTAGCATCAGTTCGAAACTGACAGGAAGCCACTGTGTATTTATGTATTTTGCATATACATTCTAAATAATATGATGTTTGTCTACTTCACTGTTTCCTCAGGCACAGCACAGACAGAAATAAAGGAAAGTAAGATGATATTTACTCGCTAATCGATCCATTAAGAGAGTCCGCTGAGGTTCTTGTGCTGATAGAAGCTAGAGAAGGCTGATGAATCAGGCTGAAGGACTCATAAAGAGACTGGAGCAGGAGATTGATGAGCTGAGGAGGAGAAATGCTGAGCTGAAACAACTTTCGAAACAGAGGATCACATCCATTTCTACAGGTAAACTCACTGCTGTGAAGAAAGTTTGAAATTAATTAGGAGTGTGGTTTCAGACAGTCTTTTCCAATTGAATAGACCATTGGTGTTCCCCAGAAAAGTTTTGGACCCATTCTGTTTCACTGAAAACTAATTTTCTCCACTTTCATGTTGTAGAATTTCCAGGCTCTCTGTGCCCCTCCTGTAACTGGAGATTTACCCAGCGTTACTGTCAATCCAAACATCTCTTCTGGACCTATTAGGAAAGTTGTGGCTGAACTTAAGGAACATATTGAGGACTTCTGCAAGGGAATTAAGCAAAATGACTAAAACAGGTTGGTGTGAAACCTATTTATATGTAAGGGATAACACCACGACAGGGCGTGGGTGTGCTGCATTAACTGACTGTGGGTGGGCTGGGCCACGAAGCAAGCTAAGTATTATTATTATATTTTATTTCTTAGCAGCTCTTATCAGGCGACTTACAATTGTTACAAGATATCACATTATTTTACAAACAAATACCCATTTATACAGTTGGATTTTACTGGAGCAATCTGGGTAAAATTACCTTCTCAAAGGGTACAGCCTATTTAAGGGCGGTGAAAACTGGCGTCGGCTGCCTATTGGCAGTCGGCGCCTCAGCCGCGAAGGCAGCCGGTGAAAAGATTCGGTTTGGCACCCCCTAATCAAGGGGCCAACAAAACTTCCAACCATTAACTAAGCCAGTTTTTTTTTTTTTTTTCCAAAATTAAATGTTCAAAACAAAGGGGGTGGTGCAGAGCACGCACCCCAAGCCCACTAATGCGACAAAAGCCGTCATGTCGCCAGTGGACTCCGGCGTCGGCGTGCTCCAACGCCACCGGGGACGGAGGAGGGCCCTGAACATGGCCCCACAGTCAAAGACCCTCCCGGTGATCTTACGCTTCCTGGTCTTGTAGATGGTAAGTTTGCCAAGAGCCAGGAGCAGATTCAACAGGAGGTCTCTCTTCTGGTGGAGCCACGAACAGGGTGCCCAAAATAAAAAGGGTGGGGAAAATGCAGCCAGAACTGCAGCAGGAGGTTTTCAAAAACAAAAAGAAAGGCTGCAGCCTGGCGCAAAGTAAATAAATATGAAACACCGACTCGGTTCCGCCGCAGAAAGGGCATGCGGGGTCGAGTCGGTGAAGTGCCAGGACCTCTCCTGGCCAGCGCTCCGTGTAGCACCCTCAGCCCAGGTCCCCAAGCGCCTCTGGGACCAGCCAGAAAATAAAACCTCCTGGGGGGGCCTCTAGCCTTCCGGGGTTGGAGGGCTCCCGCCAAGCAGTGTCTCGGCGGGGGGGGAGGGCGGGAAGTGGAGGTGTGGGCGCCATCGTGCAGGGTCCTCTCGCCACGGGAACGAAGGGGGTGAGGAGAACTGCGAGATCCTGCTCAGGTGATTCTCGAGGGAGGCTGAGGGGCCCGATCCTTTGGTTTGATCAGCAGGACCGGAGCGGGGGTAGGGGGACGATGGCTCCCGGTCCTGGGACCCCCTCGAGATACCCCGACAAGTCTGGGTGCAAAGCTGCCTTGCCTCCCGGATCTCGTGGGCCGTTCTGAGGT
Organism: Huso huso; assembly: GCA_036884735.1. NCBI lineage: Eukaryota > Metazoa > Chordata > Actinopteri > Acipenseriformes > Acipenseridae > Huso > Huso huso. The sequence continues at coordinate 250,618 of CM072701.1, forward strand.
CCCCGGTCGCCTGGCGACCAGCGACTCGAGTCGGCCCCGCCCGGCGTTGGTGGTCAGGAGATCCCAGACTCTGGTCACCTTGGCCGAGATCAACAGGCTCCGCACGCTGGGATTCCAACGCCTGCACACCTAGATGGGGTTGTGCAGCAGGGGCTCAGAAGGAATTCCTCCCCCTCGGTCGGAACAGCGTCTCGGCCGATAAAAACATGCTCGGGTCCTGAGCAGGTCCTGGTAAAGACCGGCAGCTCGGGAGACGGATTCCCGGAGATCGATCCAAAAGAGCTGCGGTCGTGCCCAGGTCGTGCAGCTGGCGCAACAGGAGGGACTTGGCGTGCACCACTGCGGGCCGGGTCTGCGTGCAGGAATCTCTGCAGCGTCTGGGCGGAAGGTGTGCACCTGGCTCTTGATGCACACCAACCTTGCCCTCCCTCGGCCAGAGGGAGGCTCAGAACCGCCAGAGACCCAGTCTTTCGGCCCAGAAGAAGCTTTCCTGGCAAAACTTCCTCTGGGGACACAAACTCAGGGGCTGGACGGTGAGTCGATGCCAAAGCATCGGCGCCACCAGTTGGTTAATCACTAAAGCCCGTCCCTGGAAGGAAAGCAGTTTCAACAGACCCGACCACGACCTCAGCCTAGCAGCCACCTTGTCCTCCAACTCCACCCAGTTGGCTGCGGCCGAGGTCTCCAGCGGGCTCAGGTGGACTCCCAGATATTTAAAACCGTCCGGCTCCACTGGAACTGCTGGGCGCGACAGGAGGGAATCCACCCGGAGGGACCACCAACCCCAGGCACTTGTCCCAGTTGATCCTGGCAGAGGAAGCGGCAGGTAGACGCTCTGGCAGCTCCGCATCTCCAGGTCAGCGGGCCGGAGGCCACCAGGAGCACGTGGTCGGCGTGGGCCGACAGGACCACTCGTGTCCGGCGGCGCGGCGCCAACCCGTGAGCCTCCCTGCGAGGAGGCAGAGGAAAGACTCGATGCACAAGCGGCGTACAGTTGTCCGGACAGAGGGCAGCCCTGGCGCCTCCCCTCCCGAACGCGAGGGGCGCGGTCGAGACCCAGTTCACCTTCAAAAGGCACTTTCGGCAGGCGTGCAACGTCGGAAGAGGCCGGCAGACTTGACCGAAGTCGAATGCCGCAGGGTTCGAAGAGATTTCGTGATCCACCGATCGAGCGCCTTCTCCTGGTCGAGAGACAAGAAGGACCGACCGACCGGTCCCCTGCAGTGGTGCAGGGGTCCCGAACCAGGAAGATGTTATCGAAAATCGTCCGGTTCGGGGACCGTGTAGAACTGGTCGGGGTGGATCGATCTGCCAACACGGACTTGAGCCTCAAGGGCGGCCTTAGCCCGATTTTATAGTCCGTGCATAGCATAGCGAGACGGGCGCAGTTCTTCAAACAGCGGAGTCCCCCCCCTTCTTGGGCGGGGCGTGATCACCGCCGCCTCACCGAAGGGCATCTCCCGGTCTAAATAGGCTTCCGCCAGGACCAGCATAAAGGCGGGCCCAGCAAGTCCCAAAACTTCTTGAAGAACTCACGGTCAGCCCGTCGATGCCCGGCGATTTGTTATAGGGCATCCGACTGAGGCGTCGGAGGAAGCTCGGCCAGGGTCAGCTGGCCTCGAACTCGTCCCTAGCGCCCTCGCCGACCGTGGGAAGCCCATCCCACAGAACCCTGCAGCGTCGGGTCGGCGGGATCCGGAAGAAGAGGTCAGGTAAAGGCTCTGGCCCCTCGTTCACGCTCTCCGGATCCGTCAGAGAACGTCGTCTGCCAGGAGGCAGGTGATGTTCCTGCGGTCTCCCTTCTTTTTCTCCAGCAGCGTAGAAAAGTGTGAGCAGCGGTCCATCTCCGGAGGAACTGGATCATGCGCGCGCGCCCCGGACCGCTGGGCTGCAGGTCCGCGGGTGCTCTTCTTCTCTGCAGCGGCGCTCTGCGAGTGGGTCCCCAGCGAGCCGGGCGGCTCTCCAGACCGAGCAGCTCCCTTTCCAGCCGCTCGATCCGTGAGTCCCTCCGCCTGCTCGCGCCCTCGTAATACTCCTGACAGAAGATCTTGATCTGCGCTTTCCCCCGTCCACCACTGGCGCCACGTGGGAAGCCCGGACCGTCTACCCGTGCCAGACCGTCAAAAGTCCCGGAAAGACGCTCAAGCGCTCGTCCTCCAACAAAGCGTTGTTGAAGTGCCAGTAGGCGGGCGTGCCCGACTGGCACCAGGGCCACGGCCCGGCAGGTTGTGGTCCGTGACGGCGGCCTGATAACCGGAGGAGTGACGCGGTGGCGTGGTTTCTGGTGACGTAGAACCTGTCGATCCGGGACTGAGACACCCGCCCCTCCCTCACCCTGGTGAAGGTGAGCGGGGGCGTCAGGTGATAAGCGCCAGATGTCATTCAGAAAGCTGGCGGTCAGCTCTCAGGGCTGCCGACGAGGTAGTGCTCTTGCGCCCCACCCTGTCCTTGGCGAGGGGTGCAGTTGAAATCACCCCGAGGATACCTTCCGTCGGCGCCCGATGTTGTTCAGACGACATGAAAGAACTGGGCCCCTCGCGGACCCGTGGGCGGGCGTACCACGCCCGATACTGTGCCTCGGATCGGTGGTGTGTTCGGCGTCTACCCCCAGTACCCGTGGGAAGAAAGGACCGGCAACACCCCGAGGAAGTGCGGGTGAGATGGCTGAGCAACCTCTCCCCCCACTCCAGAAGCCAGCTGGCTTCGTCTCTGGAGTCATGTGGGTTTCCTGCAGGAAGCACAGAGTAACCTTTTTCAGGAAGGAGATTACCTGGGCCCCTGGAAGGGTCCCTACACCCGTTCAGCGTTCACGGTACCCGATGTGATACATGATCTTCTGTCAGGAGTTGTTGGTGGCTCACGGGAGATCCTGGAGTTCTCGAAGCTCACCAACTGGTCGTGTAACTTCGGGCCCGAATATTGCACGTTCGAGCCAGTTTTGTTGGCGTGGCTGGCCCTGAGGAAGGACCTCACAGAGGTTGGGACCCTCTGGAATCCCCCCATTTTGTCCAGGGCCAGCTGTACCTTGTCCTCACGGTGGATGGTGGCCTCCAAGAACTCCAGGAGATCCGCCCGCGGGGATGTCAAAGAGGGCGGATGGAACCTCCGAGCCCGCTGCCCGTGGACTGGTATCCTCCTCCCCTCTCCCTCAGCTCTCCATCGCCCCCCCTCGCGATGGTGGCCCTCGCCTCACGTTGGTGGGTGGCCAGCGTTGCGCCTTATCCCCAAACTTCACCGGTCCTCCCAGCGCCCCACCCCAGGGGGGTGGGAGGACGGCCGCGGGGACCGTCTGCACCCTCGATTTGAGCGCCGGCAGGCGCTCGCGTCGCCGCGAGACCAGATGGTCTGGACCCGCTCTGGGTCCCTCCTTTGAGGTCCGCGCGGTCTCAGGCCCGTCCTCTTCCCTCGAAGGAAGGATCCACCCTCTGGGTCCTTCCCCCTCCCTCCCCGGGGATACACCCCCGGGTCCTTCCTTCCCCGCATCAGTCACGGGACCACCTCGGGCGATGTTTCCCCCGGACGGCGCAGGGCCGGAGCCCTCGTTGATGGTAGAGTTCTTTCAGGGGGGCCCGGTCCCTTTCTGGGGTCTCCGCCCGCTTGAGGGGACGGTTTGACGGGGGAGGATCTAAGCGAGGCACCACCTTCTGCCCTCTTTGGTTTCCCCTCCCTTCCGCTCCGGAGACCAATGTAGCGCGGGCTCCTTTACCGCTGCCTCAGGGGTGTTTCCTTCTCCCCTCCAGCGGAGCACAAGGGGCCCCGTCGCCACAAGAAACCTGAGGCATCTCTTGTTCTGACTGGGGGGGCTCAGTTCCCCCCTCAGCCGGGCCATCTGCATGGGCCCGCATTGTCTGGGCCCTGCCTCGGGGCCGAGGCAGCTCTTCTTCTAGTAGGGGTTGTTCTCCCCCCCTGGCCCCTCAGGGGTGCGCCTGCAAACTCCGCTTTGTCTGGGCCATCTCTCGAGGGCTGGTTCCGCCCCCCCTCCTCGGCAACACAGGGTTCAGGACCCGTGTCACCGTCGGAGGCGGTGCCAGGCAGGTGTTGTGTCGAGGGCCCCTCTCGCCCCCTCGGCGACCTCCGGCTGCGGCCCCTTGATAGTAGAGTCAGGGCCGGTTTCTGGGGTCTCTTTAGTAGCGGGGAGGATCTACCGAAGAACCCATCTGCCCTCACGGGTTCCTCCCTCCCCTTTGGCCTCTCGGCGGGGGCCTCTTCCATGGGCTCCAGAATTCCATGAGCCCTGGACCGCCCGGAGGATGGATCCTTTTCCCCACTGTGGCATTACGAGGGCGGGCCCCTCATTGCAGTAGGGGGATGCCCGGCGGTCGCTTCGTTTCTGGGGCCCTCTATTGCCCCCAGGGACCCTCACCAGGAGGCCTGGGCGTGTGCCCAAGGGCCGTGGGGAGTCCTCTTTGAGGCTGAGGCTGTCCCCTGCCCTGCGACCGGGAGTTCACCTCGCAGCGTCTCTCCTCACCTCCAGGTTTTTGTTCGGGGCGGCTTTGCTGGGCCTCCGGGGGGGTGCCGTCTTGGTCCCTTTCTCTGAGACTCCCCCTGACCCCACCGCCAGATGGTTTTGACGAGCCCGTCTCCCGGCTTGGCCTCCCCCGTGGACCTGGCGCCACCTTCTTTTTCCGACCAAGGTCCCGCCGGCCTTCCCAGCGCTTTTAAGAGGCGGAGGGTCCGACCACCGGGGGCTTTCTCTCCTTTCCCCCCCTCAGATGTTCCTGGGAGGGGTGGGTGCCCCTTACCCCCCTCTGTGGGCCTTTTTGAGGGCCCCGGGGGCGAGGTGGACTCGGAGGGGTGCGGTGCGGGCGCAGGTGGTTTTGCGCCCTGCTGGAGCTTGGGGCACCTCTTTTTCTGGTGCCCCAGCTCCTTGCAGTGATAACACCGCACCTCCTCCGAGGAATAAAAGATTACATAGTTGGTCCCCTGAAAGGGGACCACAAAACTGCCCTCCACGGCGTCCCTCCCCGCCAGGTGGATGGTCACCTGGCGTCGGAAGGACAGCACGTGGCGGAGGGGTTGGTCCTTGCAACCCTAGGGGGATGGGGTGGATGCCGTTTTCAACTCCCCTAGGGCCTGAAGATGGGGCTTCAGGAGGTGGGTCCTTCAAGAATGGCGGGGACGTTGAGAGGCGACCCTGCTGCCCAACCCTCCAAGGGTTCAATGGGGATATATATCCCCCGACCGCGAGACCCCTCTCGATAGCGGTGTGCGTGGCGGCCTCAGTGCCCAAAAAGAAGGCGGCCTTGCCGTTACATCTTTGAGGCCGCCACGATGGTCGATGGTCCGACCACCTTGGCCATGGCTTTCACCATGGCCTCTATCGAGAGGGTATCTCGGAGGAGGCACCTGACCCCGTGCCTCCTGGTCATATTTTTAAAGGGGGCTGCAGCCTCCCCTGCAGCCACCTGTGCCCACTTTTTTGGGGCCTGTGGAGCTTGCCCACTCATTTTAATTTTTATTTGTTTATAAAAAAAAAAAAAAAAAAAAAAAAAAAACAAACAATAAATCAAAATAAAACAAACACAATTGCACACCCCTGCACTCCAATAGTGCAGGGCACACTAAATTAAAAGGTTTTTTTTTTTTTGTTTTTTAATAATAATTAAATAAACAAAAATAAAACAAACAAACAAAAATTATTTATTTATTTTTAAAACAACAAAAATAAAAATTCACACACCACCCTGCACTCCAATAGTGCAGGGGCACGACACACACAAAAGAAAAATAAAATAAAAAACACAAAAGTTTTTTTTTTTTTTTTGACAAACAAACGTATTTGTTTATTTTTAAAACAAATAAACAAAACAAATCACACCCCTGCACTCCAATAGTGCAGGGGTAAAGGAAAATTCAAAATAAATCAAGTCTAAAACTAAAAAATAGTTTTAAACTTAAAAGAAAATCAAAAAAATAAACTATATAAACAAAGGAGCACATGGCCTGTGCTCCTTGCCTGCCCTTCCCCCACTCTGCACAAGGCAGAAGCAGGGGATTAAAACAAAATGATTTTTAAAACAAAAACTAAAACAGTGCAGTGATTTTAAATGATTTTAAAATAAACTAAAGAAAGTGCTCTTTAATAAAAAATTAAAAAGCAAAGAAAAGAAACAAGTTTAAATGAAATAAAAATTAAATGAACAAACCAAACAAAGGAAAAAAAACAAGCCAAAATGGCTGCTCTCCTACACTTGCAAACAAGCAAGTGTAGGAGAACAAAAGAAAAAAGAAATAAAATGTGTTTTTAAAACACTAAATAAAAGTTTTTATTAACAAAAAAGGTGCCCTGCTGCTTTAGAAGTAAGATCAAATCAAAAGATTTGGAAAATAAAAAGTTGAACACACTGTTTTTAGAACTTTTATCAGGAGCTCTCCTCACACAGGTCTGCTCTCGCTCAAGGGTACAGCCTATTTAAGGGCCGGTAGCAGACTGCGCCGGCCGCCTATTGGCAGCCGGCGCACCAGCTGCCCGAAGGCAGCCGGTGAAAAGATTCAGTTTGGCACCCCCTAATCAAAAGGGGGTGCCAACAAAAAACGGCCGTTAACTAAGCCAGTAAATTAAATATTCAAAACAAAGGGGGGGGCAGAGCACGCCACCCAGAGCCCACTGGTCGACAAAAGCCGTCATGTCGCCAGTGGACTCCGCGTCGGCGTGCTCCAACACCACCGAACGAAGGAGGGCCCTGAACATGGCCCCACAGTCAAAGAGACCCTCCCCGGTGATCTTACGCTTCCTGGTCTTGTAGATGGTAAGTTTGCCAAGAGCCAGGAGCAGATTCACCAGGAGGTCTCTCTTCCTGGTGGAGCCACGAACAGGGTGCCCGAAAATAAAAAGGGTAGGGAAAAAATGCAGCCAGAACTGCAGCAAAAAGGTTCTTTAGGAACAAAAGAACGGCTGCAGCCTGGCGCAAAAGGAAATAAATGTGAAACACCGACTCGGACTCACCGCAGAAAGGGCATGCGGGGTCCGAAGTCGGTGAGTGACGCAGGACCTCTCCTGACGCGAAGGCCGTGTAGCACCCTCCATCCCAGGTCCCCAGAGCCTCTGGGGACCAGCGGGGAGTACAAGGCCTCCCACTGGGGACTCTCGCCCTCGGGGGTTGAGGCTCCCAAGCCGGTGTCTCGGGAGACGAGGGCGAGGGAAGTGGAGGGTGTGGGCGCCATCACAGACAGGGTCCTCCTCGACACGGAACGGCGGGGGGGTCGAGGAGAACTGCGAGGTCCTGCTCAGGTGATTCTCGAGGGAGGCTGAGGGGAGCCCCGATCCTTTGGTTTGATCAGCAGGACCGGAGAGCCGGGGGGAGGGGACGATGGCTCCTCGGTCCTGAGACCCCCTCGAGATACCCGACAGAGTCTGGGTGCAAAGCTGCTTTGCACTCCCGGATCACTCGGCGGGCCGTTCTGAGGTCCCCCAGTCGCCCTGGCGACCAGCGACGGGAGTCAGCCACGCCGAAGCGTTGGTGATCCAGGAGATCCCAGACTCTGGTCACCTTGGCCGAGATCAACAGGCTCCGCGACCGCTGGGATTCCAACGCCTGCGCACCTAGATGGGGGTTGTGCAGCAGGGGCTCCAGGAGGAATTCCTCCCCTCGGTCGGAACCGCGCCTCGCCGATGTCGAACATGCTCCGGTCTTGAGCAGGTCCCTGTAAAGACCGCAGCTCGGGAGACGGATTCCCGGAGGTCGATCCAGAACAGCTGCCGGTCGTAGCCCAGGTCGTGCAGCTGGCGCAACAGGAGGGAGGCCAGCGCGCACCACTGCGGGGCCGGGTCTGCGACAGGAATCTCTGCAGGGTCTGAAGGCGGAAGGTGTGCACCTGGCTCTTGATGCACACCAACCCTGCCCTCCCTCGGGCAAGAGGGAGGCTCAGAACCGCCAAGAGAGACCCAGTGCTTTCGGCCCAGAAGAAGTCCGCCAGCTTCCTCTGGACCCTGGACACAAACTCAGGGGCGGGCTCAGACGGTGAGTCGATGCCAAAGCATCGACGCCACCAGTTGGTTAATCACTAAAGCCCGCCCCTGAAGGAAAGCAGTTTCAGCAGACCCGACCACGACCTCAGCCTAGCAGCCACCTTGTCCTCCAACTCCACCCAGTTGGCTGTGACCGAGGTCTCCAGCAGGGCTCAGGTGGACTCCCAGATATTTGAAGCCGCCCGCTCCACTTGAACTGCTGGAGCGCGACGGGAGGGAGTCCACCCGCCAGGGACCTACTAGTAACCCGAGCACTTGTCTCAGTTGATCCTGGCAGAGGAAGCGGCAGAGTATACACTCTGGCAGCCCCGCATCCTCTCCAGGTCAACCGGGTCGGAGGCCACCAGGAGCACGTCGTCGGGCGAGGCCGACAGGACCACCTCGTGTCCGACGCGCCGAGCGCCAATCCCCGTGAGCCTCCTGCGGAAGGAGGCAGAGGAAGGCTCGATGCACAGCGCGTATAGTTGTCCGGACAGAGGGCAGCCCTGACGACTCCTCTCCCAAACGCGAGGGGCGCGGTCAGGGACAGTTGACCTTCACGAGGCACTCGGCAGAGGCGCACAGCATCCGAACAGGCCGACGCAAACGGCCCGAATCCGAATGCTTGCAGGGTTCCAAAGAGATACTCGTGATCCACCCGGTCGAACGCTTCTCTTGGTCGAGACAAGAAGGCGATCGATCGACCGTCCCCCCTGCAGTAGTGCAGGAGGTCCCGAACCAGAAAGATGTTATCAAAAATCGTCCGGTTCGGGACGTGTAGGACTGGTCGGGTGGATCACGCCTGCCAGCACGGACTTGAGCCTCAAGGAGGCGGCCTTGGCCACGATTTTATAGTCCGTGCATAGCAGCGAGACCGGGCGCCAGTTCTTAAGGCATGGAGATCCCTTTCTTGGGCAGCAGCGTGATCACCGCCGCCTCATCGAAAGGGGCATCTCCCCGTCTCGTAGGCTTCGCCAGGACCCCGCAAAGGCGGCCCCAGCAAGTCCCAAAACTTTCTGAAGAACTCCACGGTCAGCCCGTCGATGCCCGGGCGATTTGTTATAGGGCATCCGACTGAGGGCGCCGAGAGCTCGGCCAGGGTCAGCTGGCCCTCGAACTCATCTCTGACGCCCTCGCCGACCGTGGAAGCCCATCCCACAGAACCCTGCACGCTGCCGGAGTCGACGGATCCGGAGAGAAGAGGTCAGAGTAAAAGGCTCTGGCCCTCTCGCTCACGCTCCGGATCCGTCAGAAGGGAGCCGCCGTCTGCCAGAAGGCAGGTGATGTTCTTACGGTCTCCTTCTTTTCTCCAACGTAGAAGAGTGTGAGCCGCGGTCCATCCCCCCGAGGAACTGGATCCGCGGCAGCACAAACGCCCCCGGGACCGCTGGAGCTGCAGGTCCCGCAGGGTGCTCTTTCTTCTTTCACGACGCTCTGCTCGAGTGGGTCCCCACAGCCAGGCGGCTCTCCAGATCGAGCAGCTCCCTTTCCAGCCGCCGATCCGGTGAGTCCCTCCGCCTGCTGCGCGCCCCTCGTGTACTCCTGACAGAAGATCTTGATCTGCGCCTTCCCCACGCCCCACCACTGACACCACGTGGGGAAGCGAGATCGCCTGCCGTGCCAGACCGCCCAAAAAGTCCCGGAAAGACCGCTCAAAGCGCCGCCCTCCAACAAGGCGTTGTTAAAGTGCCAGTAGGCGCGGGCGTGCCGACTGGCACCAGGGCCACCGCCACGGCCACCAGGTTGTGGTCCGTGAACGGCGCGCCGCCTGATGTCGGAGGAGCGAGCGCAGTGGCGTGGTTCCTGGTGACGAGAACCTGTCGATCCGGGACTGAGACACCGCCCCTCCCTCACCCTGGTGAAGGTGAAGGAGGGGACGTCCGGGTGATGCCAACGCCAGATGTCGACCAGAGAGAGCTGAGCGGTCAGCTCTCTCAGAGCTGCCGACGAGAGAGGGTAGTGTTCTTGCCCCCCCCCCTGTCCGCGGCCTCGAGGGTGCAGTTGAAATCACCCCGAGGACCACGCACTCGCCGGGCGCTGATGTTGCTCATGCGTAGGTCGACATCCGGCGAAAGAACTGGACCCTCGCCGACCCGTGGACGGCGCGCACACGCTCACCAGGTGAACGATACTGTCGCCGTCCCGGATCCGTGGTGTAACAGACGGCCCGGCTCGACGCGCTACCACATCGAAGTACCGTGGGAAGAAAGGACCCGAGAAGAGCGCCGCCACCCCACAGGAGGTGCCGTGAGATGGCTGAACGACACTCTCCCCACTCCAGAAGCCAGTTGGCTTCCACTTCTGGAGTCGCAGGGTTTCTGCAGGAAGCACACAGAGTAACCCCTTTTTCAGGTAGGAGATTACCTGGGCCCCGGCGGAAAGGGTCCCCACACCCGTTGACATTTACGGTACCGATGTGATACATGATCCTCTGTCAGAGTAGTCGGTGATGCTCACGGGAGATCCTGAGTTCTCCCGGCTCACCAACTGGTCGTGGTAACTTGCGGGGCCCGAATGTGCACGCTCGAGCCAGTTTTATTGGCGTGGCTGGCCCTGAGGAAGGACCTCACAGAGGTTAGGATCTCTGAAGTCCCCCATTTGTCCAGGGCCAGCTGTACCTTGTCCCCGGGCGGTGGACGGTGGCCTCCAAGAACCCAGGAGATCCGCCGCAGGGATGTCAGGGGGAGAGACGGAGACGGAACCTCCGAGCCCACGCTGCCCGTGGACTCGTATCCTCCCTCTCCCTCAGCTCTCCATCGCCCCCTCGCGATGGTAAAGCACAACGCACTCCGTTGGTGGGTGGCGTTGCGCCTTATTTTGAGCTTCACCGTCCCCCTGCGCCCCACCCCAGGGGACCTTGACGGGAGAGACCGGGCGGAGGGACCTCATGGGACCGCCTGCACCCTCGATTCGGGGCGGGACGGGCGCCGGGCGTCACGCCGCCCGAGCCAGATGGTTTGGTCCCCTCTGGGTCCCTCCTTTGAGGTCCGAGGCACGGTCTCAGGCCCGTCCCTCTTTCCCTCGAAGAAGGGATCCACCCTCACGGGTCCTTTCCTCCCTCCCTAGAGAAAGGGGATACACCCTTCGGGTCCTTCCCCTTCCCCCCATCAGTCACGGGACCGCCTGGGTGATGTTTCCCCCAGCGACGACGGCGAAGGGCCGGAGCCCCCTCGCCGCCGAAAGGGAAGCCCGAGGCGGTTGATCTTCCAGGGGCTCCTCCCGCCCCTCGGTGACTGGAACCGGTCCCTCGATGCTGGGTCGGGGACCGGTTTCTTGGTCCCGTTGCACTTCGGGGAGGGGATCTACCTCGAGGGCACCACCTTCTGCCCTCTCTGGTTCTTCCCCTCCCTTCCGCGCTCCGGAGACCAATGCAAGCGTGGGCTCCGCAGAGCCCACCGCTGCCTCAGGGGGTGTTTCCTTTTCCCCTTCCGCGGCAGCACGAGGGCCGAAACCCCCGTCGCCGCCAGAGAGGGAAGTCTGAGGCAGCTCTTGTTCTGGGTGGGGGGGCTCTTCTCCCCCCTCCGGCCCCTCAGCCGGGGTCGCCTGCATGGGCTCCGCGATTATCCGCTGAGCCCCACGCCTGGGGCGGGTCCGCCTCCTCCCCGAGACGGGAGCCCGAGGCAGCTCTTGTTCTGGGAGGGGTGGTTCATCCCCCCCTCCGCCCCTCGGCGGGTCGCCTGCATGGGCTCCGCTTTATCCGCGGAGCCCACGCCTGCCTCGGGAGTTGGTTCCGCCGCCCTCCTCGGCAACACAGGGTTCAGGACCCGTGTCGCTGTCGGAGGAAGGCGGTGCCCGAGGCAGGTGTTCTGTCGGGGCCCCTCCTGGCGCCCCGGGCGACCTCCGCTGCAGCCATGGGCCCCTCGGGTGGTAGAGTCGGGGCCGGCTTCCCGAGGTCTTTAGTGACGGGAGGGATCTACCCGAAGGGCTTCTTTTGCCCTCACGGGTTCCTCCCTCCTCCCCTTGGCCTCTCGGCGGGGCCTCTTCCATGGGCTCCCAGATTCTGCGGAGCCCCGGACCGCCTCGGGGATGGATCCTTCACCTCCTCTGGGAGCGTACGAGGGCCGAGGCCCCTCGTTGTCGACAGAGGGGACGCCAGGCGGTCGCTTTGGTTTTAGGGGCCCTTTGGCCCCCGGGGACCCCACCGTGAGGTTAATGCGTGTGCTCTGCGTGCACCGCGTGAGGCGCCATGCCTTCCTCTTCCCCTGAGGCCGCCTGAGGCTGTCCCCTGCCCTGCCACGGGCGTGGGGAGCCCACCTCGGCAGCGCTCTCTCCCTCGCCTCTGGGGGAGGAGGTGCCGAACGGGCGGTTTTGTCGCCTGCCTCTGGGGGTGCCGAGGGAGAGTCTCCTTATCAGGGACTCCCCAGACCCACCGCCAGATGGTGGGCGGTGGGCTTGCCTCCGCAGCCTCCCGGTGGACCTGGCGCGCCTTTTTTTATGCAAGGGGCGACGCGGTCCACTCGGGCGCCTTCTCCCAAGCGCTGGAGGCGCGGAGGGTCCGCCACCTGGGGGCCTTCTCTTTCCTTTCCCCTCAGATGTTCCTGGGAGGGGGGTGGTTTTTTTTGCCCCCTCTGTGGGCCTCTTGGAGGCCCCCAGGCGAGGGGTGGACTCGGAGGGCGCGGTGCGGGCGCGGGTGGCTTTGCGCGCCTGCTGGAGCTTGGGGCACCTCTTTTCTGGTGCCCCAGCTCCTTGCAGTGATAGCACCGCACCTCCTCCGAGGAATAAAAGATTACATAGTTGGTCCCCTGAAAGGGGACCACAAAACTGCCCTCCACGGCGTCCCTCCCCGCCAGGTGGATGGTTACCTGGCGTCGGAAGGACAGCACGTGGCGGAGGGGTTGGTCCTTGCACCCTAGGGGGATGGGGTGGATGCCTGTTTTTAACTCCCCTAGGGCCTGAAGATGGGGCTTCAGGAGGTCGTCCTTCAAGAATGGCGGGACGTTCGAGAGGACGACCCTGCTGCCCAACCCCTCCAAGGGTTCAATGGGGATGTATATCCCCCCGACCGCGAGACCCCTCTCGATAGCGGTGTGCGTGGCGGCCTCAGATTTTAAAAAGAAGACGGCCTTGCCGTACATCTTTGAGGCCGCCACGATGGTCGATGGCCCGACCACCTTGGCCATGGCTTTCACCATGGCCTCTATCGAGAGGGTATCTCGGAGGAGGCACCTGACCCCGTGCCTCCTGGTCATATTTTTAAAGGGGGCTGCAGCCTCCCCTGCAGCCACCTGTGCCCACTTTTTTGGGGCCTGTGGAGCTTGCCCACTCATTATTTAAATTTGATTTGTTTATTAAAAAACAAACAAACAATAAATCAAAATAAAACAAAACACAATTGCACACCCCTGCACTCCAATAGTGCAGGGGCACACAGAACACAAAAGTTTTTTTTTTTTTTTTTTTTTTTTTTAATAATTAAATAAACAAAAAATAAAATAATAATAAATAAAACAAACAAACAAAAATTATTTATTGAGTTTTAAAACAACAAAAATAAAAATTCACACACCCACCCCTGCACTCCAATAGTGCAGGGGCACACACACACACACAAAGAAAAAATAAACCAAAAAACACAAAGGTTTTTTTTTTTTTTTTTTTTTTTTTTTTTAAACAAACAAACGTATTTGTTTATTATTTTTTATTTATTTATTTTTTAAAATAAATAAACAAATACAAATCACACACCCCTGCACTCCAGTAGTGCAGGGGTAAAAGAAAAATTCAATAATAAATCAAAGTTTAAAACTAAAAAATAGTTTTAAACTTTAAAAGAAAATCAAAAACCAAACTAAGGGCAAACAAAGGAGCACATGGCCTGTGCTCCTTGCCTGCCCTTCCCCCACTCTGCACAAGGCAGGAGCAGGGGATTAAAACTAAATGATTTTTAAAACAAAAACTAAAACAGTGTATTGATTTAAAATAATTTTAAAACAAACTAAAGAAAGTGCTCTTCAATATAAAATTAAAAAGCAAAGAAAAGAAACAGGTTTAAATGAAGTAAAAATTAAAAGAACAAAACAAACAAAGGAAAAAAAACCAGCCAAAATGGCTGCCCTCCTACACTTGCAAACAAGCAAGTGTAGGAGAACCAAAGAAAAAAGAAATAAAATGTGTTTTTAAAACACTAAATAAAAGTTTTTATTAACAAAAAAGGTGCCCTGCTGCTTTAGAAGTAAGATCAAATCAAAAGATTTGGAAAATAAAAAGTTGAACACACTGTTTTTAGAACTTTTATCAGGAGCTCTCCTCACACAGGTCTGCTCTCGCTCAAGGGTACAGCAGCAGTGTCCCCCACCTGGAATCGACCCCACGACCCTCTGGTCAAGAGTCCAGAGCCTTAACCACTACTCCACACTGCTATCAACAAACATATCAACAAAGACATATGTTAATGCAACACAGCCCACAAGCCCTGGAGTGTGTTATCCCACTTATAAAACAGACACAATAAAACATAGAAAAAAACGATTTGTTTTTATTTAAAAAAAACAAACAATGTTATTATATATTCTTCCGCTTTGGAGAAAAAATAGTCCATGAGACAAGGTTAAACAGGAGGTTTTCAACATTTCCAACATCAAATACAATACTAGTTTATCCCAACCGGGATAAAAAAATAATTAATTGTAGCTCTGTCCAGCTACTTACCTCTAATGGCTAAAGCTAGTTAAAATGAGAGTACACACCACCGAGATGTGCTAGACCTGGGGGAAGAGCAAAATCTAGCTGCAGGCTTCGCAATGTGCTAGGCCGTGATGGGATAACTAGCAGAAATGGCTGAAATAATAGTAAAACATGTCTAAAAAAACTTAAGGACTGTGAATATATATATATATATATATATATATATATATATATATATATATATATATACTGCTTATAGTGAAAATAATCGAGAAAAAAATAATAAGGCACAGAGTAGAAACTGAAAATAACTACACCCAGGCTCAGCTGTTGCGAGTCTAATACGCTGTGTATTGATATTTATTAATCGAACTCCAATTAGACAAAAATAAGTTCCGCCATGCATTAAACTATTTAATGCACTGTTGAAAGCCCCTCAACAGCCAATCAGCTTGCAGCATCCAACATTCCGTTTTGTCAATGTATGTATTATATACATAAATATATACATTCTTTAATCCAGTGCTTGTAAAATATTAATAAACACCTCTTGCACATTCCTGGCTATATAAACATTGTAGATTCATTGCAGATTCAGTCACTAAGTTGATTTTTCTCTCTTTTCATTGCCCAGCGAGTGAAGTTACAGTTTACAGTCTGCAGGCTCCAGAGCCAAGGACCAGAGCTGAGTTTTTAAAGTGTAAGTCTGTTTGATTGAATGATGTGTCACTTCATTTTGAGTTAACAGCAGAGAACAGAGAAGGGTGGAGTTTGAAGACTGCAATTATTATTTATTAGTAACTGTGTGTACATTTGATATTTTATTTGAAAATAGGAACTATGTCTAATAGTTGTAATATTTAAAAATATTTTTTTACAAAGTAAATTATTTGAAAATATTTAAATATGTTTTGGCATAGGCACTGGAACCTCCTGAATCTTACTGGTGCTGAGGTTTACAATGGTCACATGACATGGCAAGAAAAAAAACCTCTTACTGTTAAAAAAACATGCTTAAATACTGTTAACCATTATAAATAGCGTACCAGCCAGGACACTCACAAAAAGCAAACCACATATGACAATGTATTATTTAAAACGCTTGTTCACAGAAAAGCTTCGAGCTCCAATCAGAATTTCCGTGTGGTTTCTCTGCACTGATTGGCTGTCTCTCTATTGCCTTTATATTATTATTTATTTATTTATTTCTTAGCAGACACCCTTACCCAGGGCGACTTACAGTCGTAAACAAATACATTTCAAGAATCACAGTACAAGTAATAATACAATTAAGAGCAAGATAAATACAATGACTTTGGTTCAAGCAAGTACAAGTATGACAAAATACAATTCAATAATACAGCAGATAACAGTGTCAGTGATAGTTACATCAGGATGTGATTAAGTACAAAATACTACCGATTAAACACTTGACAGGTTACAGTACTCTGAAGTACAGGATTAAATGCAGTAAAATAGGGGGCAGATAAGAGCAAGTAAAGCGCATTTAAGGAAGGGTGATAAGTGTCCCAGGGGAAAAAACGGAGGAGTTCACCGGGTGCTTCCGAAGGGGTGAGTCTTAAGGAGGCGCCGGAATGTGGTCAGGGACTGGGCAGTCCTGACATCTGTAGGAAGGTCATTCCACCACTGCGGAGCGAGGGTGGAGAAGGAGCCGGGCTCTGGAGGCAGGGGAGTGTAGAGGAGGTAGAGCCAGTCTTCTAGTGCAGGCGGAGCGGAGAGGTCGAGTGGGGGCGTAGGGAGAGATGAGGGTCTGGAGGTAGCTGGGTGCAGTCTGGTCAAGGCATCTGAGGCTAGTACAAGAGTCTTGAACTGGATGCGAGCGGTGAACGGGAGCCAGTGGAGTAAGCGGAGTAGTGGAGTTGCGTGGGAGAAGCGGAGTTCTGGATGAGCTGGAGCGGACGGGTGGCGGACGCAGGGAGGCCAGCCAGGAGGAGTTGCAGTAGTCTAGGTGGGAGAGTACCAAGGCCTGGACCAGGAGCTGGGTAGCGTAGTTGGTGAGGAAGGGTCGGATTCTTCGGATGTTGCTCAGGAAGAATCGGCAAGTGCGTGCCAGAGTGGAGATGTGCTGGGAATAAGAGAGGCAGGGGTCCAGGGTGACTCCGAGGTTCTTAGCAGAGGAAGAGGAGAGAGTGTGGTAGATTCCAGAGGAACAGAGATAGAGAGATCAGAGGAGGGGAGGAGGAGGAGGGAAAGAAAAGGAGGTCAGATTTAGAGAGGTTGAGTTTGAGGTGATGAAAAAAGCATCCAGGAGGAGATAGCAGACAGACAGGTAGAGATACGGGATGGGATTGTGGGGTCAGAGGGGGGGAAGGAGAGGAAGATCTGAGCATCGTCAGCATAGAAATGGTATGAGAAACCATAGGATGCGATGAGGGTGTCCAGGGAGCGGGTGTAGAGAGAGAACAGGAGAGGACCCAAGACTGATCCTTGGGGGACTCCTGTTGAGAGAGGGTGAGGTGTGGAGGTTGAGCTGCGCCAGGTTACCTGTTAGGTGCGGTCAGAGAGGTAGGAGGAGAACCAGGCAGAGCAGTGCTGGAGATTCCCAGGTCAGCGAGAGAGGATATTAGCTGACGTGGTTCTAGTGCCAGCTGCAAAATATTTATCATGAATGCTGGTGCTATGAGTAAAATCATTTTAAATACATTTAAGAATTTTCTTTTTAAACTATTTTCAAATTTATAATTGCACAAACAGTAATTAACTCATGGTGGCATTCTGACATGCAGAATGCTAAATAAATATGTTGATTTCAATAACTTCAAAATAGGCCCTTAAAACAATTGAGAAGAATTTGTTGAATACTATTCTACATTTACTTTCCACAAAAGACATTCAAATATCTTCAAATAATATTTACTTTCTGACATAGATATATTTTTTCAAATAACATTTACTTTAAAAAAATTGAAATGATTGATTTTTCCAGGTTTGCTGCAAGGCAAAATAATTCTGGTACCCATTCATATAGTTGTCTTTTCTCTAACTGTCCTCTTCTCTTTAATCAGATTCCCGTCAGCTGACATTGGACCCCAACACAGCGCATAGAAAACTCCATCTGTCTGACGGGAACAGAAAGGTGACCCGAAGTACACAAGCCCAGCGATATCCTGATCACCCAGAGAGATTTGACAGGTGGACCCAGGTGCTTTGCAGAGAGAGTTTATCTGGAACTCGCTGCTACTGGGAGGTTGAGTGGAGTGGGGGAGATGCTTTTATAGGAGTCACATATAAAGGAATCAACAGGAAAGGGGGGCAGTATGCCTGTGTCCTTGGACGTAATGACATCTCCTGCAGTTTGTACTGCTCTGATTCCATTTATACTGCCCGGCATAATAACAAGAAAATTGAAATAATTGCTCCCTACCACCGTCGAATAGGAGTGTATCTGGACTTTCCTGCCGCCTCCCTGTCATTTTATGGAGTCTCTGGGGACTCAATGATGTTCCTGCACACATTCCAAACCACATTCACTGAGCCACTCTATCCTGGGTTTTGGCTTCCTTGTGTAAATTCCAGTGTAACAATCTGCAAGCTGAACTAGACCACTGTTATGTTGAAAGGGAACGTTCTTAGCCTCCTTGAGTTTCTGGGTATCTCCAAGAAGGCTTTGGTACTTAGAATTGTTCATAAGCACATGATTAATGCTTAAAATATGACTTTTAATATGCTTTATAGAACAAGTAATACATGGTACTATCAACATTTCCAAATGTGTTATACATACATAGTAGTTTGTTCAATATTCTGTTTATACTGTACCAGAACTGTATTTTTAAAAAGAAGAGCAAATATTTACCTTTTATATTAAATCAATATATCCAGGGATGATTCTACCTGGCAGATCATTTATTATCAACAGATTTTTCCTTAATTTAGAACCCTCTTCATGTCCTTGATAGAATGTTGATGCCTTCAGTGGTGCAGCTAGCTTCTCATGCCAGGGTGGGGGTGGGGTTGGGGGGGATACTTATTCAAGGGGCCCTGTGACAGCGTGTGTGTGTGTGTGTGTTTGAAGTGTTCAGTGTGAATGGGTATGTGTTCATTGTTCACATTTGGAATATGCACACGGGAGGGAGAGGGGGAAATGAATTAAGTCACATCACAAATATAAGGGAGGAAGGTGCACTGTGTGTTGAAGTGTTGTGCAGAGAGAGATTGTGTGATTGTGTTAGCCGTGCTGTTTGTTTATTGTTTTGTTTGTGTTTAAATAAATACTTAAAACCTACCATTTCTCCTCCATGTCTGCCACAGCCCCCACTGATAAGACTTATCTTTCGTTTGTGTAAACCAACAATGTTCAATACATGGGCAGTACATGAAACATATACTTGGTAACAAAAGTATCATCAAGAGATGGTTTGTAGAAAACAAACAAACAAGTGCCTGAATCACTAACAACATAGATGATGTACTAATACTCACACAAATATCTTTAAAGAGCTTTAATTAACAACCTAGCTGATATACTAATACTCACACAAATATCTTTAAAGAGCTTTAATTAACAACCTAGCTGATATACTAATACTCACACAAATATCTTTAAAGAGCTTTAATTAACAACCTAGCTGATATACTAATACTCACACAAATATCTTTAAAGAGCTTTAATTAATAGCAGGGTAACTACTATATTATGCTTAAAGAATTGTTTTAGCTCAATGTCTGATACTAAGGACATTTTCTAACCAGTAGCTGAGCTATTTTTCTGACACAAGATTAGAACTTGATGTATGTACACTTGCTTGCCATTTTAGAGGTATACGTTTCACAGGGGAACTAGGAGCTAAAAACATTGGCAGGAAAAACTAGCCTAACAGTGAGCTTGTAAACAGCACCTGTACGGAGCCACACTGGGTTTTAGTGGAGTTGTGTCGTTTTTGTTGACCTTTTGTTTATGTAAAGTGGTACAGACTAACAGTTTGCTAAATGCAAAGAGGAGGAAGTTAAAAGGAATGCTATTCGAGACAAGCCTTATCAGACCTCACCATGCTCTACCATTACACCTTTACTAGAAAATAGAGATGGTGTTGACCACTTCAAAAAAATAATAATTGTCATTAGGTTAAGAGGTATTGTGATGGAGTGTATGATCCAAACTGTAATGTGGAGGCTTTAGGAAATACATTCCATCTCGCTTAGACTCATCGAGGCCAGCATGCCAGGATTGTATAATTAAGCATTTGAGCCCTCAGGAGCGTGCTTTACTGTGTGGTAATGCCCTCCTCGTGCAGTCACATGCCCTCCTCGTGCAGTCACATACCCGCCTCGTGCAGTCACATGCCCTCCTCGTGCAGTCACATACCCGCCTCGTGCAGTCACATGCCCGCCTCGTGCAGTCACATGCCCTCCTCGTGCAGTCACATGCCCTCCTCGTGCAGTCACATACCCGCCTCCTGCAGTCACATGCCCGACCCTTCTTGTTATTGTAATGAGAAGGGCATTACCACACAAGTAAAGAACTGAGGGCTCAAAAGCTATTAGAATATGGATCTGTAAAAAAATAAAAAGGTTTTCTAATAGCTTTTATCCTGATTTTATGTACAGTGCCATGAAAAAGTATTTGCCCCCTGTCTGATTTTCTGCATTTTTGCACATTTTTCACATTATATTTGGTCAGATTTTTTTGTGGGTTGTAGTAGTATATGGTGTTTCTTTCATTTGTTTGGTGTGCAAGGTAATCAAACATGCAATCTTCAGGTCTGAAAAAGTTATTGCCCCCCCTAGTTAACTCAACCCAATTAAAAGGGATAATTAGGGTCAGCTGTTTAAGTACTTTGGTTAACAACCAGGCCGTTGTACATTTCCCAACAACGGGGAAAACACACAGTGCCTGACGGGTAACAGCGGCAGCTTTAAAAAGCTGCTGGAATCAGATAGTGGGGGGAGAGCGTGAGAACAGGTGCACACACGAGCCGTGGGACGGGAGAGTACCGAACCAAAACGAAAGTGGGCAGCTGCATGGGGAGCGAGAATGGGATGTTAACCAGTGGTAAACCAGAGGATTACAAATTTAACACTTGTTTCTAAAAAATGGTACAGCGTATTGGGCGCTGCATTGAAGCAACCTTGCGGACTACCATTGTCACCAGTCGGAGACAACAATTGTTTCTACAGCGGGACAGTGCACGGTGGTTCTACCTTGAAATAACACGGCGGACTACAAGCTTCCCTGCATCGGAGCAACGCAGAGAACATGGATTGCTGTAGAGTGAGTACGCTGTGTTTTACCTTTGATATGCTGGGAGCTACTGAAGTACGGGACTTGTGTGTATTCAAACAGAGTGCTTAAAGACTGTATCAAAAGCCCACGAACTGGGCAAGTGATTAACCCAGGAGAACTGTGTCCATCTGGAAGTGTTGAACGGTGTAATAATACGCAGGGACGCAACAAGGGTTATTTAAATGAAACACCATTTTATTTTATGTCCAGGGAACAGTGGAACCTGCAACAAAAGAGAGGAGAGAGTTAGAGAACGCTCATTGCTCACTGTTTGATCACCTATATTAATTCTAATCTACACAGCAGTGTTATTACTTACCTTAACGAAGGGTTGGCTGGGTGTTGGGGCCGTACTCTTCCGCAACAGACCTCCGGGGCAGTCGGAAGTACAAACCTGTGAGTAGGACGGGGACGATCACGACTCCACAGCGCCATCTGGTGGACATCCGCGATAACCTGGAAAAGAGAAAGAAGCCACAATACCAAGCCAACACCAAAGGAACTTGGATACAACAAGCAACTACTTACCTGAGGGTTTCGATCCACAAAGAAAGTCCTGGACTGTGTTTATTTGAGTTTGATTATTATTTTGCTTGATAACTGGAACTTCTGTGTGTTCATTTTTATTGAAGATACGAGAAAGAGGAAAATCATTAAACCAGAAATTTCCCTGAACCTGGGTCTCTGTCACGTTCTTCTGCACCAAAACAGACACACCGCCACACATCTCATACTTACGTGGACTATTCCTGTTCATAATATATATATATATATATATATATATATATATATATATATATATATATATATATATATATATGTGTGTATATATATATATATATATATATATATATTAGTACTTGCTCTTGCACTATTACTGTTATTTAACAAAGACTTGTCACGAAAAGTTGTAAGTAAAGTAATTTTTGTGAGTGTTCCTATGATTGACCTCAGTTACGGAGAATGACCCAATGTGGAATCTGCCTTGTGGTAGATGAAGCAATATTGGTTTGGAATTAGGAGAAGAGTCTCTTAGTTGCCTTGGGAGAGATGTTACAAAGGAGAGCAAGCTACCATCTAGAGGGCAGACTCAGAGCCTTTTCTCTCACCCTAACCAGTTTTCCACTTTATTATTACATTTCTCGACAGGACTAACGAAGATGTCTTTGTATAATGATTTGGTAGAGACTGTCTGATCACTTGCAGGCTGATTTCCATTGACTTTAAAGTACAGAGTGTTCGTCAAGCTCTGTCTAATGAAGAATGAGGTTGAAAAAACTTGGGCTGTTCTGTGATGAAGAAAAGAGGAGGAAAGACTCCGCCATGGTGTAATCAAGATGAACTCTCTATGAACATTTGTCCTGTATAGAGTAAATGTAAAACAAACTTTGCTGAAATTCAGTATTGATAAAGCAAATACAATGAATTCAGAACGAGCATTTTAATGTTAATTTTTAGGATTTGGGCTGTCGTGTGAGCGTCATTGTGCATCACGCTGGTCCGTAAAGGAGAACACATAACATTGATGCCGAAATTTAAAAAAAAAAAGTTTTAATCGGTTGACATCTTCTTGAGTGTATTGCTTTTATGATATTCACGCTGTGATTTAGGTTGATAGAGTGTATAGAAATAAACATTGTAAACTTTTTACTCAAGAAAGTTTATTGAGTTTTTGGGTAACACTTTACAATAAGTGTCCCTAGTTACAGTGTATTTACATAGTAGTTACATCTGTAGTTACACAAATACAGTGTAATTCTGCATTGTTACAATGTACTTAATGTGTATAAACCACACAGTATATGTAAGTACACAATTTTAACTACATTTGTAACTACTTTTTTTTTACATGAGTGTGAATTACATATGTGATTACATATAAATCTTACAGGTCCCAATTCATTTTTAAAAAGCTAAATATGGTTTTAGAGTGAGTAACAATTGTGTAACAGCGGTTACATTGCAAAAAAAAAAATAGTAACAAATGTAGTTACAATTGTGCACTTACATATGCCGTGTGGTTTTTACACATTAAGTACATTGTAACAATGAAGAATTACACTGTATGTATGTGTAGCTACAGATGTAGTTACTGAGTAACTACTATGTAAATACACTGTAACTAGGGACACTTATTGTAAAGTGTTACCAATTTTTGTTTTATCAAATATACAGCCCGTCAGCAGGTTGAACTTTTGAGCCACGAGTCCTAAAATATATATATATATATATATGCCATGGTTTGTTTCTAATAGCAGAAAAAGACAGCCCTTAGAATATTTAAATGAAATAAGAGTTTTTATATTAGGCCTAATAGGATCATTTTGAAGTCCGTGACACTGGCCTATATTCATCAAGGTGTTTTACACCAATTTGCAATTACCAACACTTTCTAAATTGAATAATATACAAAATTAAAGTGAACACACGGAACTCACAGCACGGAGAGTTTGATTTAAAGATGCGGGGTATGATGAGGAAGTCATTCCGCATTCATTTCTTTCAGCTTATTTGTACATTTGAAAAGTTTCATAGCAAAACGAGTGAAATGTCAATTCCACACATTTCCAGATATCGCTATAGCCTAGATTTACTCCTGGCGAGTGGCCTTATCACGTAGTATAATAGGAATGAATAGTATCTAAAAAAAACAAAAAAAAACATCAATTTACCAAAAACAACGAAAATGGATATAGGGCATTTTGGATTGAAGTTCTTCATTTATTTTTTTCAGAAAAAAAGTGTTAGTAATTGCAAATTGGTGTAAAACCCTTGATGAATATAGGCCACCGTGGCAGATTAGATGCATTTTAATTGGGCTTACATTTTATTTAAATGCATTTACAGGCTCAATCGGCTACGGCAAAGAAAAGGTGTATTTAAAACTTAGTAGTTTTGGTGTTTAGCTTGAATAGTGTGTCTGTTGTTGCTGTGTTTTCTTTTTGTGTGCAAATATTTTAAAATATAATAGCCTACAGTACATTCTCTGATTTAAAGTGATTAGCTGGTATTAACCGATGGTTTTTTTGGTATTATTGTTAATATTTATTTAGCATTAGTTAGGCTGTTCGTTTATTTATTTATTGGCTTAGTTGTTTTTCTGTGAATAAGTGTTGCACCAGTGAGCTGCTATCGGTAAAGTTTAAAACTATATCTTTCTGTATATATTTGCACATTGTTTAAGAGAAAAAAATAACTAGAGTTATGTGTGCACACAAGATGTATAGAGCAGCCCCTCCAATAGTCTGTCTAGCCTGCCTCAGCTCCCCACCCCCACCGGGAGGAGGTTGACGCCACCCCAAACTGAAGATCTAAGAATTTGGAAATCCAGCACTATTTCTGAGGGACAACAGAGAACTTCTGCTCTTTCACAAAAATACTTCTATTTTTCAATGAAAAACTTGAACTCTTCAACGAAAAGTTTAAACTCTTAAACAAAAAATGTATATTCTTCAACGAAGAACTTTAGCAATCCAGAAAAATAATTTTAAAAGAGAACTTTCGTAAAAAAAATAATTATATATGAAATAATAAGAATTGTTACGTAATAATAAAAAAAGGGCACAGTAGGCCTACTGTCTTTTTACTAGCTGGACTGCTGCTGCCACCTAGTGACATATTACTGCACTACACACAGGTAAAATATTAAAGAGATTGCAAAACTGAATCAATACCAGCGTGCTGGCACATACTTGCTTTCATTATGATTGTGATTATTATTATTTAAATAAATTATATTTTGAAATCATAAGTTTTTATAAGACAAGAATACACAACTTTTTTTTTGGTCAAAAACTTTATTAGAAAAAAACAAAATTCATATTTCTTTTAAAATGGGTTCATGTAAAAATTTTAAAAGCACAGTTGTACATGTTGCACCAGGCACTAAAAAGGGGGTACAGCAATAGAGCTGAGAGACATGCCCATTCAATCAGTGTACATTATTAAACAGAAATTACACTTCAGGATCTCATTACAATGTACTGTCTTGCACTTACACTAGCATTTAATTGATGTGTCATTTCACATTTATTGAATTTCAGTTTTATTCATTATTTTCTTGTATTTATTTTCTTTTTTTTTATTTGAAATTGCCAATTATTTTGACCCCATTTTCTCCCAATTTGGAATATCCAATTGTTTAAGACCTTGTCTCAGCGCTGCTGCTGCAACTCCTGTATCGACTCAGGAGAGACGAAGACAAGCGCGCTCAAGCAAGCAAGCGTCCTCCGAAGCCAACTTCCTCTTTTCAACCAGACCTGTCACGTCGGAGGAAACGCAGTTCCGCCAGCAACTCGGCCAACTCGCAGGCAGGCAGGCGCCCGGCTGCCACAGGAGTCTCTGGTGCAGCGCAGTGGTGAGACAAGGATTACCCTGCCGACCTAAACCCTCCCAACCCCGGCAGCGCTCGGCCAATTGAGACTCCCGGCCTCAGTCGGCGATGGCATAGCCTGGATTGGAACCAGCGATCTCCATGCTGTAGGGTGCATCCTGCACTTCCGGTGAAGTGCCTTGCCACACGGAAGCCCCAATTTCTGGTATTTCTATAGCGCTTTTCATACAGATGTATCGCAAAACACTGTACAATACATAACAAAAAAACATAAGTAAGAGTCCCCAGACACATTCTCTGCCAAAACATATTGAAATTACACAAAATGAAATGTTTAAAAAATAGCATAAGTTATATTAAAATCACTAAGATAATTTAAAAAATAAATTAAAAACAAAATGTAGATCAATTAAACTTAATTAGCTTCATTGTGTGTGTGTGCGTGTATATATATATATATATATATACATTTATAAAAAAAGAAATGTTTTCCCACTTTGAAAAGTTACATCACATATTAGGATACTGAAAAAATGAAAGGGAGGGGATGGTTAAAATGCTTTACCAGTAAAACTAGGCATCGATATGAACATAGGCAGACCATCATAGGACAGCGTTATAGGAAGCAGAAATGCTAGGTGTTGGCTTCACAAATTAAAGGAGTGATCCTGTATGCCACTAGATCAATTTCAATACCCCCAAGGCTACACTCGTGGCAGATCAGTCTGTTTCTGTATTCTTCTTCCACTCAATAAGCAGGGTACCCAGTTTACTGCTTTTGTTGGACAGAGACTCCAGCAGTGCGTAGCATTGCGGAATGAATTGCAAGCAGTTTTTTAAGATTGTCCTTGTCCTTGAATGACGGCATGCATATTCTACCAGTGGCTTCAGAACAGATCTGAACAATTGTTTCTCAAGAGAGATTCTGCACATTTCCTGTAGCAAGGGGGCAGCTATTTCGTGCTGCAGCATGCTTTGAAGAATAGCCGTCATGTGGATGCCATACTCTATCACGCTTTCTGTTTTGCCGGAGTCCAGTTTGTATGCATACCCTCCCTGTTGCATGGCTACCAGCTGATGTTGGGCATTGAAGACCGGAGACCCAGAAGAGCCATGGTAAAAACAGGTGTCGTAAAACAATCGCCTTCTGTCTTGCAGCATCTCAAAAGAGTAGACGCTAAGTGCCTGATAAAATCTTTCATTTTCGATTTTATCTAGTGTTTTAGAATGGCAGGCAATGTGCTCTTGTGCTTTGGCTTTGCAGTTCTCAGCCTTTATAATGGAACACAGATCAATTAACTTTACCCTACCTTCTGGGTGACCAATGATACAAATCCCTCCACTTGTCTGAGGAACGGCAAGTATATCAATCAGCGCTGGGGGGAGTGGAGGGTGCTCCTGGGATAGATCAAGCTCGAGTAAAGCATAGTCAATGCTTCTGTCATGAGCAACTAGCTGCTTTACATAGAAAACCTCACACTCAGCCTTTATTAGCTTTTCATATTTAAAGGTTACAGAAACTTTTGTAATGAGCTCTGGCTCGTATTGTGAGTTTATCATGCATTTATCCAAGACGTGGGCACATGTTAAAATGCAATTCTCAATGAAACGGAAACCTGTGCCCTCAGCTACTGTGCCATCTCTTGCTGGTACAGTGATGAAGCAGACAGATTCACTGAGTTCGGTCTGCCTTCTTATGGTGTGAATCTCAGTAAATATCTCTGTGTTTTTACCAAACTCCTGTCTCAGCAGCTCCCTGATCGGTCGATTATCTTTGGTCTTTTTCTTTCTTTCTTTCATAAAGTTAATAAGACCATCCATTTGAGATCTGAGGATCCTGCACACTTCTTCAGTGTCAGGTAGGCGGTATACTTTACCTGTACCTCTAGCTGTTCTGGCAGGCTGGGAATCCCCATTACCTGAACTGGGAGGCTGTGAATCTCCAGCAGTTGTACTGGTAGACTGAGGTTCACCAGTAGCTATACTGGGAGCCTGATGATCAGCAGTAGCCTTATTGCTTGGCCCTGTGTTACAGAGCACCTGCTGACTGTCTGGTGCATCTTCATTTGAAACAATCAGTGTGAACTTCCTCTTATCCAGACGATCCACAGAAACATGCATTTCAACATTTCTATTAGTATCAACTTCACTCAGTTGACACCTCTTTTTGAAAACCACGTCCTCAAATCTGCCGTCCCTGCGCAAAGCCTGCCGAACTGTCTCCCCCTTAAAGGCATAAACGCACAGCTTTCCACCCTGTTGGTTAACGTGATTGTTTTTCACGATTTTTCTGTTTCCTCTTCCTTTGGGCTCTATGTAAAAAAATGTGTTTTGCTCTTTGAGGTGTGTTTGGATCCCAACCCTGCCCCCTTCCTCGCCTGCAATTAATTCAATTTTAAAACACTCTTGGTTGGTTATAAAACTGCAGGGCAGGTGGAGAGGAACAATTCCAGTCAAGAATATCTGCCCAGTGATCAGCAGCTGGTTTCTCTTTTTGCTACTCTTCAGCTTTTTTAACGTCAAATTTTTGTTCAAGACATCCGACAGGGTTTCGTCATCATAAAAGCTTTCTTCGCTTAAAGAATTGTCTGGAAGACGAATTGTGAACGATCCCTTGGTCTGGCTTCTGGTCCGTTTGGATGGAGAAGATTCCACGTCATCCGTGCAAAGTGGTGTCTCTTCAGTCTCAGGCTTGCGAAGAGAAAAAACCAAAACCGAGCATTAGAAAACAACAATCTGTGCTACTTACCTCGCATTAGCTTTATTAACATTATCACTGCCCCCCTTTTTAACTATTGGTATTTATTAGAGACCCCCAGTATTGCATAACTATGACTGAAAATGACCATGCATGTATGAAACTAACACACATTGTAATCTTTGATTATTTTGTAACTTACTTTAATATCCGGTGCAGGGCTGGCTGTAGCTCCCTGCTCTGTGGGGTCCAGCCTCTCTGCTTGTGATCTTTTAAATAAAGAGAAACAGGACTTTAATCTGCTGTTTAAACTCTCTCCCCCCCACACTCTTGCCTTTCTGCGCTTAAAATACACGTTACCAGGTGTGTTAGCTGCACTCCTGGTGTTTTCTGGGAAACTTTTTTTTTTAAAACCTGGGATACCTTTTTTACCTGCACTCTTTCTCACACTGTTAAATATCCCAATCAATCAATCATGGCTTTGCATACATCCACTATATATCATATTTCCCTCTCACTTTACCACAATATACAGTATTATGTATATTATCGTACGCTTAAAAAATTCAGTATTTTATAAGAACATAAGAAAGTTTACAAATGAGAGGAGGCCATTCAGCCCATCTTGCTCGTTTGGTTGTTAGTAGCTTAGATCCCAGAATCTCATCAAGCAGCTTCTTAAAGGATCCCAGGGTGTCAGCTTCAACAACATTACTGGGGAGTTGGTTCCAGACCCTCACAATTCTCTGTGTAAAAAAGTGCCTCCTATTTTCTGTTCTGAATGCCCCTTTATCTAATCTCCATTTGTGACCCCTGGTCCTTGTTTCTTTTTTCCGGTCAAAAAAGTCCCCTGGGTCGAAATTGTCCATACCTTTTAGGATTTTGAATGTTTGAATCAGATCGCCGCGTAGTCTTCTTTGTTCAAGACTGAATAGATTCAATTCTTTTAGCCTGTCTGCATACGACATGCCTTTTAAACCCGGGATAATTCTGGTTGCTCTTCTTTGCACTCTTTCTAGAGCAGCAATATCCTTTTTGTAACGAGGTGACCAGAACTGAAAACAATATTCTAGGTGAGGTCTTACTAACGCATTGTAAAGTTTTAACATTACTTCCCTTGATTTAAATTCAACACTTATATCACAATATATCCGAGCATCTTGTTGGCCTTTTTTATAGCTTCCCCACATTGTCTAGATGAAGACATTTCTGAGTCAACATAAACTCCTAGGTCTTTTTCATAGATTCCTTCTGCAATTTCATTATCTCCCATATGATATTTATAATGCACATTTTTATTGCCTGCATGCAATACTTTACACTTTTCTCTATTAAATGTCATTTGCCGTGTGTCTGCCCAGTTCTGAATGCTGTCTAGATCATTTTGAATGACCTTTGCTGCTGCAACAGTGTTTGCCACTCCTCCGATTATCATGATAGTAGCGGTTATTCTTCAATTACTTTAACTAAAAAAAAAACAACAAGTTCTGTCTTTTTTTCTCTGTGGGAGATTGTCTGCAACACAAGGAAGCAACAGACTTTAAAAAAAGAGCAAGACTCTAGCAAGAATGAAAAAACTTACAGGCACACAGGTGGAAGAAAAATAATCTTAATGAAACTGTCCTTATTACCATCATTAATAGTTAATCTGTCAAAATGGGACTGCAAGCTTTTTTCCTCCTTCTGCTTTATTTACACATTTTATTTATTTAAATGTACTTGGAAACAGTACATAATTACAAATTATGAAGCATCTGTATTTCTTTCAATGCATTTAAAGTACTTGCTTTACACACATACTGCCAACTGTTTGAAAAAGAATTGAGAATAGTCTGCAAAATAAATAAATCATTTTGTACTATACAACCTGTAAGTATAGACAGGCGCAGTATGGGCATGGTGTTCTTTATGCATATCCCTTTGTTTATTCATTTTTGTCGTTATTTAATTTATAAATTTAAGAAAACATTTCAATACTGTTATCAACTTTACCCGAGGTAGCCTGTTTTTCTGGTGGCATAATAGCCTATAAACGTGTACATTTTAATGAACGTATTGAATATTGTTAAATATGAATTATATAACGGTTCATTTTGAAACTCCAAAGCAGTGCAAACTGTATCCAGTCAGATTTCTTCAATGTGCACGATTTATTTACAAGCTTTTTTTTTTTTTTTTTTTTAACACAGTGAAGCATTTCCAAATCTGATTCGCTGGTAGGATGGGACCAGCAAATCAGATGCTGGTTAACACGGGCAGGAAAAGAAGAGCATGTCCACTGCTTGTCTGTGGCAGAAATACTGTAAATAGCAAGGCAGGGCGTTCGGTGCAGTTTCGTTGATAAACTTAATGTTATTAACTGTGCGTGTTACAAAAACGTAATTATTGAATCGATTATCCCGTATTTATATCCATGTATATAATGAGGAATGGAATCGATGGAAACATGTATTTTTGATTTAATCGTAGCAGCCCCAGTACACACCGATGATTTTACTTTTATTTGGAGAGAAAAGCATCGGTTCTGCTTCGAATAATTAAAACATGTTCATGATACGATTATCACGAATATTCATAATCATGATATATCGCACTAGCGAAAAATTGTTTCATCCCGAGGTGTGAAATAACCCAGCTAGTAAAAGGAGTTTTCCGAGGAAAGCCGAATAGATGGACGGAGTAGCAGCGTTTTATGAACGCAAAAGAGTTGTTGGCACTGGCATTATCCTGCCAGTTTGGACCACACACCTGACCACTAACCTGGGAGAGGGACATAAAAGTATCCCGTGTTGGACTCTGAAGCACTTTGAAGAATGGACTTACGATGGCAAAGCTCCTGAAGAAGAACAGGGAAACAGCTGTGTACTCTGTGACAGCAAGGGATTTGAAACATGTCAAGGAGATTATACAGGACCATTACCGGCCACTGACAGAGCTAGCTTTGAAAACTGGCTTCATACACAACCATTACTGTCCCAAGAAAGAAAACTAAGGATGGAAACCAAAAGTAATGAAAACGTAGCAGAAAAACAGAAAAGGACACAGCAAGTAATGACTAAGAAAGCTGGAAAAGAATTCTGTAGGGGAAACAGAAGGCAACAAGGAAAGCTGGGATCCCAGCATAATGCTGAAGAGATAAATATAGATCTAACAATATTCGACAGGACTGAAGAAGGAATAGGAGAGGGGTAGATATAACAACCCTTGAAGTGGCTGGAGAAAGCTGGATTAATAGCAATCCATGCTGGAAGGATGTCACTGCAGAATGGGTGACAGAAACGGAAGACAACAGCCAAAGAATGGTTGAAACTGAAAGTGCAGATGCAACGGTCTCAACCACAGGTGAGGCAAACGGGAACAATAACTAAAAAAATAGGTCATCTACAAAACCAGAGCAGACGAACCACAAATAAGCATCAGCCACCTGGCATGAAAGAAATACAAAAGTCAAAATTTACAGGAAATTAGCTGATAATAACAACCCCTATTTGAACTTAACACACACAGTAGAGACCTTTAAAATTGAAGATAAAGCTGTAGAAAAGTGAACTTGTTACAGAAAAAGAATGGAACACAATCACAGTGGAAGTCAGCAGGAAACCCCAACACTTTGCAAGGAAATGCACCTATCATGAACAGACAATGAACTTGGATCTTGCACACAAACAGCAGCTTAAAAAAACTATAAAAGAAGAGACATGTCTTTACTGCTTCGGACTTACTTTGAGATCAATATGTTTGTGCCTTGGATTGACAAGTGTATCTGCATTTTTACTAATTTTATATTACTTTGCTTTAAATACTGGATTTTTTATTCTTCCGTACCAATTAAGTAGTTCTAATGGCTTGGTGCTAAAACACTTGTATTACAAAGAAAATGAAATGCAAAGTAGGAAGGAGGTATTTAAACAAAAAGAACCTGTTTGAGGCAACAAGAGTCCTGAGTAACAGCCTTTTGCTCCTGGTCCCTGAAGGTCTCACCTTGTAGTTTGATAAATACCAATCGAACGCTTGGTGACAATTTCCTAATATACCAGTACTCAGGGTTCCTGTTTCAAGTGAAACGCTCGCAGGATACCCTCCTTCTGAATTGAGCAGTTAGTATTTGTAATGAGGTGGGATTAGGGGAGCAAGTGACACCAAGAACTCTTAAGTGATCGGTGGGAGAAAACGCCTTTAATAAAAGATCTCCTCGAGAGACAGGGTTACCACTGCGAACGCCGCTTGGGGGTTAACCTTTAGGTACAACTGAATTAGTATAAACTGACGTGTATAAACACCGAATCAAAGCTACCTGATCCGTGACACTGATGTATATTGGTTTATGTTGTTAAATACTTGCAAAGAAAAAAACAAAGAATTGGATTTGAATCTTACAATTGAGAGCTGAGTCTTTATTGTTCACCTAAATAATGTAAACCTTCTTCATATTAAAAACGACCGGTCTGGGGTTACCTGGTTTGAAGAATAACTGAGGTGGGGTCCGGATTAAATTGATTAACTACTAGAATATGGTAAGCATAGCACTCATTCACCTATAATTATATACATAAACATTTTCTGTGTATTTAAATGTTAAGCATAATTGATTGAATTCTAACTGATATATGTATACTGTATGCATCAACTAGAGTTAATACTCATTCACATATAGTTATATAAAGTTTTCTGTGCATTTAAATGTTAAGCATTATTATTATTATTATTATTATTTATTTCTTAGCAGACGCCCTTATCCAGGGCGACTTACAATTGTTACAAGATATCACATTATTTTTACATACAATTACCCATTTATACAGTTGGGTTTTTACTGGAGCAATCTAGGTAAAGTACCTTGCTCAAGGGTACAGCAGCAGTGTCCTCCACCTGGGATTGAACCCACAACTCTCCGGTCAAGAGTCCAAAGCCCTAACCACTACTCCACACTGCTGCATAACTGATTAAATTCTAATTGATGAGAATTTTGTGTGCCAGCAAGAGTCAATACATATCTTGACATCCTAAAAATATAATACATATATGTTGCATGTACCAGTGAATGCCTTTTAAAACTATCAAGCTAGTATTTAAAATAGTTTATTGATTTCTCATAGTGATTAACAGTAAGGTCCTATACTCGGCAGTCAACGGGTGATCCCGAAATTCTGAATACGTGACATTGCCATACCTTGATACCTCCGCACCAGAGCACTTTGGTCTTTTCTTTAAAAAGCCTCTAATACTGGTCTGCTTTTTTCCTGCCATGGTTTTTGCTCCCCGATTGGTGCCGCTGGTCTGGATCGGTCCCAAGTTCTGTGTTCTGAAATGGAAAATATCAAACAAGGAAACCAAAAAGCAAAGACAGGTTCTTCTGTTCTTTTGTATGATTTATTAGCAGACATACCTTTGTTTGGTAATGCACAGCAAATACACAGCTGCTGCTGCTGCCTCCCCAGGTTCATAGTAATAGTAATAATAATATTTAATATCTATAGCTCCTTTCATGAAAGATATCCCAAAGCGCTTACCAGTAGAAAGGCCAATAAAACAACAACAAGGTCACATACAGTATAATTAGTGTTTTCAGTTTTTATTTTTGTCCCTTTTAAAACATATTTTCAGGCGATTTTCTTTCTTAATCGAACTCTAATTACCAAAGGAAGATGTTTCTTTTTACCTTCGTATATATCTTGATTGATTTAACAAACGACATGCATTGATCTCACCTGATTCGATTTGAACCTCCATTTTGTTCTGGCACTTATTGCCGAATTCAGTTTACTAACTTCCACACTGCTTTAGTTTAGTTTCTAGTAGTAGTGCTATTAGTTTTTTTTTTTATTCTGTCTAATTTAAACAATGTTTCTCTTGATCTGGTATGTAGCAGTTAAAAGCTTAAACTATTAATTAAAGGTTTAAACAAAGGAAGCAAGGTGGAAAAAAAAAAAAAAAAACACTAGATGCCCTAAATATATAACAAAACAGTTCAACACCCAAGCCCTCCCAAAGTGAAACACAGTGAATCACAGTTCTTACCTTTTCTGTCTGGTAATTCGAACCCTGGTCCTGACTCCTGTAGAGTATAAACTCTGACTTCAAACAAGTAAATCCCTAATCCAAGAGATTATTTCAATAGTAATCTGAACTCCTGAACAATATAGACTTTGAATTCAATCTAGTGCCACAGCGAAAAAGGGCCAAAACAGAGATTTCCCAAATAAAGTATGTTTATTGCCACTAATAATATCAAAGAGGGATTCAAAGCAAAAACAAAAATTAAACATACATAATTCAGGATGCAATAATGAATAAGTAATAGAAAAAAAATACTTATAATAGCCCCAACCAATAAAGATAACCAAAAATCCAAAGCACAGTCATGGAATGTATCCAATTGCCAAAGTGTTCAAAAAATAGAAAGAAAATCCAAAACACACAGAGAAAAAACAAGAAGAAACACAACACGAACGGCCATTCAAAAACTGTAAATCCAAATAGAAAAGGACGAAAAAATGAAATTCATCTCAACCAGACTGCTCTAGTAATTCCAGGTGCTGGTCTCTTTTCATTGTAGCGTGCAGTTTGTAAAATCCTTGGATGCAAACAAACTGCCCAAAACAAGGAACCCCATCCAAAAACAGGGCAATGTTGGTTAGAAATGCCATCTAAAAATAAATGAAATTAGAAAACAAAAGAATGAGATAGCAACCCCAAAAGATCTGAACAAACAAAGGCGAGCCTAAATTAAAAAATGGCTTCCCTTCCCCTCCACTCTACTCCACTTCACTTCCTTCTTCCTCTATTTGAACTAACTGCAGGGCAGGAAAAGCCCGCCCCCTTTAAGCTAAGTAACTCAGTGGAAAAAAGGTGCCCTGAGAAAGAATTAGCGTAAAACCCTAAATAGATGGGCAACTGAAAAAAACAGGTACAAAGAACCCATACAAATATATATCAGCCCTAAAAGTTCTAAATAAGAAACAAGGGCATAATAAAGTATACAATAAGAAAAAGGGAGCTGTGAATATTAAAGAAAAAGGATCTGCTATTCAATTGAAGAATAAGCAGCTGATCCTTTTACTGCATCACATTATGTGGCCACGGCCACAAACTGCCACAAACTGTACCTTCCAATAATGTATTAGATCGTCATAGCTTTATCTGCATACTTTGTACTTATGTACCCAAGTACTGATTTCCATTACACGAGAGTAGATGTTAAAACTTCATGCTGATTTGAACTCGGCTCTCGCCAAGATAAGCACCAACTAAGACATAGCTTTATAGTAAACTAATGTGATCCATCTGTGTCTCCATCCATTTACGTTTCCTTCCATATGATGATGTAGATATCCTTCTGTCTGGTGTTAATGGCTGAAGTGTAATGCTGGCTCCAGGGATCAGCTTATTTGCCTCCCTGGCGCATTAGCTTTACCCCTGGCGGCTGCGATGCTGGCTCGGGGATCAACCACAGTGCGGTCTCCCAGCACATCAGCATGACAACCGTCTGGACTGAGCTAAGTAGGGTACATCTCTGGGGTCTTCAAGTGGGCACCTTCCATCCTCGGTGTTTCGTCGACTAGCCCACGACACCTCAAGAGGGCTCGACGGTGATTCTGGCTTCCTAGCATCACCCCCCTCCGTCCCCCACTCAACTCAGCCCAGCTTACTTACCCATACATCAGTGTTTCTTTCTTTCTTTCTATTGTGCTTGAGATCCACAAGCCAGAATCTTTCCGTCTCAACCACAGCCAGTTGCTGCTCCTCTCTGCTGCTTCAGATAAGTTCTCCACTGTGTGTCGCAACTCTTGGCCACTGAATCCGACATCTCTGAGAAACGGGTTGTGGAGTGTGCCACAAATCTCGACAACCCACCTCTACTGGGTAAACCCGGGCTCTCCATCCTCTCTGTTCCGCTTCAGAGGCTAGTTGAGCATACCGCAGTTTCTTCCTCTCATACGCCTCATCTACAGCATCTTCCCATGGCACTGTTAACTCTACCAGGTGAACAAGACATGCTGATCCAGACCACAAGACAATATCTGGTCGAAGGTTAGTGGTGGCAATCTCAGTTGGAAAAATAAGCCGTTGACCAACATCTGCCAGCATTTTCCAGTCTCTAGCAGCTTCCAGTGGTCCTTGGCGAGAATTGGTTTTAACACCTTTTCTTGGTGGTTGCTCTCCTGGGCAGAGGAATGTTGTCTTTTGTGTGTATTGTTTTGATGGAACGGGTGGCCACTTATTGGTCATGTTACGCTTGTCTTCCAATGCTAAGGCCAAACATCGCAGCACCTGGTCATGGCGACAAGTAAACCGTCCTTGGCTAAGAGCCACCTTACATCCTGTCAAAATGTTGCAGGTGATGAACACAGAGGACATGAAGGATCCTCTCCTACCCAGAGGTTTAGGTTCTGTGGTGATGGGAGAACATCATATGTTGACCTGATGAGGAAACTGATCCTGCTCTGTTCCATTGACCATAGGTCTTGCCAGCCAATCTTGCGTTGTTCCGCACTCTCCCATCTCATCCATTCTCCCTGCTTCGCCTGGGAAACGGCCTTTATGCACCTCATCCTCTCCTCCTGCTTTTGCACCTCGTTGACTACCAGCTTCCTCTGTTGAGCTGGGGCTGCCTTGTGCCATGTAGGAGGAGCTGAACTGAGACCAAGACCCCCTCTTCCATGCTGAACTTGCCCTATGATATCACCAATTCAAAGGGAAGCCTTTGCATCCTCCACAGCTTTCTTTGCTGCCCACTTTCTTCCAATTTTCAACACAGGTGCTGCCTCCCTTACGCATTTGTCACGTGACTCTACTAATGTCATTTCCAGTCGGACCTTGGCGCACTTAAACTCCTCAGTTAGAGCGGAGACTGGTAACTGCAGTATTCCTTTACCATAAAGTCCCACTCTGCTGAGGCAGCGTGGAACTCCCAACCATTTCCTGATGTATGAACTGATTAAAGCTTCCAGCTTCTCTACTGTTGTCAAAGACACCTCGTACACAGTCAGTGGCCACAGCAACCTCGGCAGTAGACCAAACTGAAAGCACCAGAGTTTTAGTTTGCCATGTAAAGCGCTGCTGACTATACTCTTCAACCCTTCCACTGATTGTTGTCTAACTTCTCCCACACAAACTGTGTCCTTTAGATCTCCGTAGTACCATCTCCCAAGACTCTTCACTGGCTTCTCAGACACTGTTGGTATTGCCACACCATTAACGAAGAAAGTTTTATCTACTACTTTGCCTTTAATTATAGGGATGCTCCTTGATTTAGTGGGCTTGAATTGCATTCGTGCCCATTCAATGTTATTGGTTAATTTGCCCAATTACCGATTAGTGCAGGCTACTGTTGTAGTCATGGTTGTCATGTCATCCATGTATGCTCGAATTGGTGGTAGTCGCATTCCAGAAGCCAAGCGCTCTCCTCCCAATACCCATTTTGATGCCCTAATGATTACTTCCATTGCCATGGTAAAAGCCAGTGGAGAAATGGTGCATCCTGCCATTATTCCAACTTCCAGGCATTGCTGAATTCTGAAGTTGAAAAACTAAATTGCAAATCTCCAAAGTAGGCTTTCACTAAATTTGTTATTGTCATCGGTTCACTGAAAAAATCAAATGCTGCCCAAAGAAGTTCATGTGGCACTGAACCATATGCATTAGCCAAATCCAGGAATGTCACATGGAGCTCCTTCCTCTCCTTTTTAGCTGATTGAATTTGTTGCCAAATCACATTGATGTGTTCTAAGCATCCTGGGAAACCTGGAATGCCCGCTTTTGGTATTGAAGTGTCAATGAAGCAGTTCTTTAATAGGTAAGTTGACAATCTCTGAGCAATAATGCTGAAGAAAATCTTGCCTTCTACGTTTAATAGGGAAATAGGACGAAACTGACTGATGCTTGTAGAATTTTTTTCTTTAGGTATAAAGTCTCCACCTGCTCGGCGCCATGCTCTTGGTACAACCTGTTTTTCCCATGCCACTTTCATTAATTTCCACAGAATTCGTAGAACTCCTGAAGCACTCTTGTACACTCTGTATGGAACTCCATTAGGCCCTGGAGATGATGAAGCCCTTGCTTTTTTCACAGCTTGCTCTACTTCTTTCCACTTAGGTGCACAGTCCTCCATTTGGTATTCTGGTGGACTGATAGGTGGGATGTCTGATGGAATTGACATAGGCTTCTGCCTTTTTGAATCTGTATGTGTTTCCTCCAAATATTTCTCCAGCTCAACCTTAGATGCTTTTAGTGTGCCATTCTTCTCACTGGTGAATAACTTCTTTACAAATTTGAATGGGTCTTTAAAAAAGTTAGCTCTCGCACGCTCCTTCTTTTTGTAGCATTTCCGTAGGTGCTCAGCTCTGCGCAACGTTGCAAGCTTATCTTTTATGACCCTTTGTAAGAGATTGAGTCCCTCCTTCTGACTTTGTTCTGCTCTTCTCCATTGCTTCCTCAGCTGTCTCCTTTCTCTAACTAAGCGTTCAATCTCCTGCTGCCATCTAGACTTTCCAGGAATAGTTTGTACTTTTTCCTTCCTTTTTTCAACTCCAAACCTCTCGCTTCCATATGCGTAGATGATGTCCCCAAATTATTCAGCTTCTTTTCAACTGTTCCACTTAACCTTTCCAACGTAAAGCAGAGATCTGTGTTTACTGTGTCCCACGCAGTTTTCTAACAAGCTCTTGGCCATTTAACTCCAGGCTTGTGCCCGTTGAGGTTCTTTTCTCTCTTATCCTGGTTTGTCTGACTGGGTTAACAAGGATCATTAGGTTCATCACTAACTGTGTCCATGCAAGTCCTCCTCACGTCTATGACAGGGGTGCTGATATCCTGCGAACTGTGGTTTGCTTCCTGTCGCTGGATTTCATTCGACTGACTTGACTGACTTCGTAAGAAGTACTGATCAATGCGAGGCCCTTGTCCCTTCTCCCTCAAGCATTTCATTCTCCGTTGATGAATCGTCAAACCCTTGACCATTGTCGCCTTGCTCCAGCTGCAGACACAAACGTGGAGTTCCATGTCTTTGCTATCTGCAGATCTTGAACTAGTCTTTTGTGAAGTACTCTCCATACTCATATCCGTTTCCGTTCCTAAGTCGTTAACCGTGTTGTCCAACATTGAGTCATCTTCCGCCCCTGCTCTCGCAGACTCTAGGGGTATTTTTCTCTTTAATTTCTTAGAAGCCTTGGGCGGGTGTCTCCAGCATCCTGTAAACACAGAGGTAAAAAGTAACGTGCCTGTTTCTAAAAAAAAAAAAAAGAAAATTGTAGCCCCCAAATGTTTTATGTAACTAGATTCCATTTCTTGCACAAAACCCTTTTTTTCCTTGTCCTGCAGCACACAATGTACTTTTTTTAAATCTAGTACTTAAGTTTGTATTTGCAAAAAAACTATCTTGTTTATTTGGACTTAAGTTTTATTCATGAACAGGTCTGGTTTTCAAAATAAACTTGAAAAATATATATATATATATATATATATATATATATATATATATATATATATATATATATATACAGTACCGTCAAAAGTTTTAGAACACCCCATTTTTCCAGTTTTTTATTGAAATTTAAGCAGTTCAAGTCCAGTGAATAACCTGAAATGGTACAAAAGGTAAGCAGTAAACTGCCAGAGGGTAAAAAAAATGTTTAGGTTACCAAAAACTGAAAAATAATGTACATCTCAGAGTTATACAAAAAGGCCTTTTTCAGGGAACAAGTAATGGGTTAACAACTTACAGCTGTTCTGCAGCAATGGAAGTAAATTAAGCCTTGAAAGTTGATGCTAACAATTCCTACAGGTGTCCCAACTTTTGCTGATTACTTACAAACCCTCTGTCTGTATAAAACAGTGTTGGAACAGACTGTGTTACTACACCCTCTTAAGCATTATTTGGACAGTATTGTACTGCAGGAAGTAGTATATTGCTCTCATAATGGCGAGAAAAAGGCAATTAACAAAGGAAGACAGACAGACCATTATAACCCTTAAAGTGTAGGTCTTTCCTTTAGAGAAATTGCAAAGGTGTCAGTGAGTACAGTTTCCTACACCATCAAAAGGCACTTGGAAACTGGAGGACACTCTGACAGGAAGAGGTCTGGCAGACCCAAAGCCACAACAGAAGCAGAAGACAAGTTTCTGAGAGTCAACAGCTTGCGTGATAGGGGCGGCTCACAGGACAACAGCTTCAAGCACAGCTTAACACTGGTCGGTAAGCAAGTCTCAGTTTCAACTGTGAAGAGAAGACTTCGAGCTGCAGGTTTGCAGGTTTGACAGGTCGACTGGCAGTAAGAAAGCCATTGTTAAGATGGGAAAATAAGAAAAAGAGGCTTGCCTGGGCCATGAAGCACCGCCAGTGGACTACTGAAGACTGGAAGAAGGTCTTATGGACCGATGAATCAAAATTTGAAATCTTCGGTTCATCACGCAGGGTTTTTGTACACAGACGAGTATGCAAAAGGATGGTTCCTCGGTGTGTGACACCAACTGTCAAACATGGAGGAGGAAGCGTGATGGTTTGGGGCTCTTTTGCTGGATCCAGAGTCGGTGACTTGCACAGAGTGACTGGCACCCTGAACCAAAACTGTTACCACAGCATTTTTTAGCGCCATGCAATACCCTCTGGTATATGCCTAGTTGGTCAGGGGTTCATCCTACAGCAAGATAATGACCCAAAACATACCTCAGGTTATGTCAGAACTACCTTAGAAGGAAAGAGCAAGACGGTAGGCTTCACAGCATGGCATGGCCAGCACAGTCTCCAGACTTAAACCCCATCGAGCTGGTTTGGGATGAACTGGACAGAAGGGTGAAAGCAAAGCAACCTACAAGTGCAACACATTTTTGGGAACTTCTGCAACAGTGTTGGGAAGAACTTTCCGAACAATATTTGATTTCCATTGTAGAAAGAATACCCGAGTGTGTTCGGCTGTTATATCTGCAAAAGGTGGCTACTTTGATGAGTCAAAAATTTAGATTAAATTTTGTTAAACAAAACGATTCCATGATTTCTTTTTTATCTCCAATTGTTTATTTGTTCTATGCTTTAATTTCAGAGTACATTGAGACATTACACTGCGTAAATTTCAATAAAAACTGGAAAAATGGAGGTGTTCTAAAACTTTTGACCAGTAGTGTATATATTTGTTTATCTATGACCAAACATGAATGTATGCATTAAGGCTTAAATAACAGGAAATTGTGGATGTATGGAACAAACTACCAGTCATAGTGTGGAAGATGATTTACATTAATCTTTCAGTGAACGGCTTTATGAGGTTTTCTCTTGTGTAATTTCTTTTATATGTTGTTAGGTAAAAAAATAATAATCTGGAGTCTGCCCTTGATGCGGGAGATTTACTGCATCTTTCAAGGTAACTGTGAACATTTTATTAGTCAAGTAATTTATTTAATTTATTTATTTAATTAATGTGCACTTTAATAATTGTCCACACATGGCTCAGAACTATTTATCCTATTGGTTACAGTGAAGAAGATGAGTTTGGATTAGGCCTACTTGATGACAGTTCAACACCACTGAAACCCTCAAGGGCCAATGAGCATACAGCTAGAGAATTCAGCACTTCAGTTGATTATAAGTAGGTATTGGCATATATATTTGTGGTCACATGAAAAAGAGTAGCATGTTATTTATCTGACTGAAGACTAGATTCCAATTTTAAACAGAGCAGCACTGAGCGAGTTATTGTGTCTTTTCTATCATTTATGACATTGTTAATACTTAGAACTAAACAGTACTTTTTAATACTTTCTTTGTTCTTATATAGGCATTATGTGTTATTAATTTATAATTGGATTTTAAAATCCAGCGGTTTCACTGTGCCCTTTGCTGTCCTTTTTAACAGTGTAAATTAAATGTTTTCTGTTGCATACAGGTCTGCCTGCAGTCAGGCATCACCTCCTATACCTGCTCACTCTGCTGTTTCCAATCAGGAAAACACCTTTATTTAACCAGGAGGTCCCATTGAGATTCAAAATCTTTTTTTTTTCAAGAGAGACCTGGACAAGAAAGCAGCAATACAGAAGTAATCAACACACATAACACTACATAGACATAATTCAACATGAGCATTACAAAAATAATGGTACCATTTAAAAGTAATTCAACAGTGTATGTAAATTAATGAAAACAATTACATTTGTCAGGAATACAATTTCCAATCTGATTTTGAAATTCTCTTAATGATATGTAATCAGATAGTTTAAAATGTTTTTGAAGGTTATTCCATGACCGAGGAGCAAAATAACTGATAGCCTTTTTTCCAAACTCAGTGTGTATTTTTGGAGTTGAAAAATGCAATATTGACTGAGATCTAAGCTGGTAAATATTAGTACTCTCTTTACTCTTGTACAGTATTTGTTTACAAGCAGGCATTTATTGGCTCTTTTACCCCACTTACATCCCCTGTCTAATTTTCATGGTAAAACCAAATAGAACATTGTCCTTTTACTATTAAAAAAGTAATAGGAAATAGTCTTGACTTTTCTGATGGGTGATTATTCTTAAAGGGTAGTGGATTTGTTCGTCTTGCATTATTAAAATGCTGAATGTGATATGGTAACTCCTTTACTGTAGCAATAAATGTAGTATCCATGTGGGAAAATGATAAAACTGCTGTGTCATAATAAATATTGCTTGTTCTTTAATTCTTATTGTAGATCATTTTCTTCAGCTTCTGAAGACTCTCCCTCAGCATCTAAAACAGCTTCCACGAGGTGAATGACCATGTTTAGTTTTCTTAATTTAAAGAAACATTTAAATTTGAGTAATGTGAATATTGTTCTTAGTGACCTATTATACATACAGTAATTAAGTAATATTTTCCACAATAGGAAAAGAAAGCATTCCCGTACTAAACTGAGCTTCAGGAGGCGAATGAGAAGGCAGCCGATTACCTTAAATAAACAAGCAGCACCTGTTACTTATCCAATGGACCATGCCTCAGATAATCCAACATTTACCATCAAAGGACTATCTGAGCATACTAAAATAACTTTTACTACTCAGGAACGGATGCATCGTGTTTTTGATGAATTTAATGTGGCTTTAGAGGCAGGCGTCCACCCTGTTTTGTCAGAGCATTACAGGTTTAGAAAACAAACAATGCTCAAGTTCAAAGAAAGTGAAGTGTGCAATAACTGGGGAACATAGCTGTACAAGACACACTGTAGCACTAATTTATGATCTTATATTTTCTATGTGTTTGTATGCAAATTGATTTGTTTGAACATGATCACCAACACAACTGTATTATGCCACTGATAGTTTTTAGTCTGAACTTCTCGTGTGTGTGTGTTTTATAGCACTTTTCTAACATTTCATCACCTTTAATGGTACAGGTTAAGTAGAACAGTTTTCATCACATAGAGTGCTGTAGTTTGGAATTCTGTTTTACTGCTAACTTATAATTAATATGACGATGTAAAAAAGTTTAGTGACTGTTTTTAACCATATTTATATGCTTCATTTGGACAGCAATGATTTATGGGAGCAGTCTTGCACAGATCTAGGCTTGGATTCAGAAAGTCAGGAGGCCACGAAGGCTGTGATGGGTTATATATTGTAGCGATCCTCGGTTCCCGCAGGCAGGTGCATCACACAGGGAGAGGCAATCCACACACAGGCGGAGGGCGGGCGCGCACCCGGGATCTCTCGCACTGAAGCATAGCACCGATACCGCTGTACGAAAGAGCTGGCTCCTTTGCAAGGAGAGTATATCGGGCTTATGTCTTTGTGTGTGATTACATCACCTAGCAGCCCTGCTGCTGCCTTCCCCCGTGCACGCTACAGTATTAAAAAGTCAGAAAGATCTTATTGACACTCAGGTATTAGACTTTAGTAAATTCATAATGAAATAACATTAAAGTGCATTCTCAAAATAAGTTTTATAGAAATTAAAGTTTTAAAGCAAATGCCACATTGTATTAGTTCAGTTAGGCAGACTGGAGAATCTGGGGTAATGGCAGTGTACTGTGCACCCCGTAGTGCAGGGAGTCTCAGACCTTTCTGGCACCAAACTCCCAATTTACGCTATTCATTTTGATGTCAATAATAATAATATATTAAAAGCAATACTGGAGGGCAAAAGATTGATGATTGCAAAACTATTTAGTTAACTTTTTTTTACACAATAGTGACATTTGTATGATAATACAAGTAACTAGAGTAATTATTTAGTTAGTATCTTCTAGCTGAATAGTTGCACTGTGTTCCAGGTTTTAATATACACCAGCAAGCAGCAGTGTTTTTAAGAGACGAAGCACATGGGGGTCCAGCCCATGCCATTGCCCTCTTACTGACCAGTGGATAGCCTT
This sequence comes from Huso huso, assembly GCA_036884735.1. NCBI lineage: Eukaryota > Metazoa > Chordata > Actinopteri > Acipenseriformes > Acipenseridae > Huso > Huso huso. The sequence continues at coordinate 294,782 of CM072701.1, forward strand.
TGTTGCAAATGCATCTTCTCTTATGGGCAGAGATCATTTGGTAGCAATTGGTTGTGAATGGAGAAGAATAAAACATAGAGAATAAATAAAATGAGATAAATTCATATTTTTATTTTTTTTTAATTAGTGGCCATGAAGACCTACTGGTGCAATCTACGAAGGAAAGACAATGAAAAAAATATATGGGAACGCAGACAGCTGGAGGCTCGGAGGAGGAAAAACAAGAGAGATGTGAGTTATTAATTGAGTCACTCATTTCCATCTTTTTCCATGAATGCAAGCTACAGCTGTATAGATTACATTATGAATTGAATAGAAAGATTAGCATTGCATACTATATGATGCATACGAAGATGTTGAACAGAACTGTTTTTTATAGCATTAGACATTCTTTAATAATCTGACATACATAAATCACTCTCAGGATAACAGTATAGAAAATAATTTTTTTATTTATGATAAGAGATCTACCTACAAAATTAGCATGTTTTTTATTTATATACCGACTCCCCCCTCTTGGGCTGTGGACGTTCGGGCTCCTCCCACTCCAGGTCTGTGTCCCCTCTTTGCCTCCTTTTCCTCACCTTCCGCTCTCTCCACTCTCGCTCCTGGTAGACCTAGTCAACCATCTGGGTCATCCACTCCAAGGCTTCCATGAGCCCTGGCTATCATCTGGTGATGGCCTTTTGCTGGACTTCTGGCTCCAGCCTAATGAAGTCCAAGAGGATATCCAGGTTGCTGTCCCCCAGCAGATGTCTCCCTTCTGTCTTTAGCCACAGCGGGGCACTGGGGTCCCTCAGCCAGCTCTCGTACCTCTCCGTCCTTCTCTGTAGAGGTGGCCTCAGTGGAGCACTTTCCCTCCTGTAGTGCCTCACCTCAGTGAAGTGCAGGCACCACGACGCTTCCTCCATTCTCTTTCCTGCCATTCTCCTTTCTCCACAAGTAACAAACAAAAAAAATGAAAAAAACTGCGGTACCCCTACTCTGCCTGAGTCCGGAGGCGCTGGTGATCCCATGCAGGACACCACGTGTGACAGGATTGACTGGGCGGTGACGTCACAGCAGAAGCAGGAAGGGAACACAAACCAGGGGCTGCAGTTTAAAGGCGGTTGCGCCGTTTTTATTAACAAAAATAAATAAAATATTTGAACAAAAAAAACACAGTGCTCACAGAGCAAAATAAAAGGTTAAACAAAACAAAATCACGAACACAAAAATAACAGCCAATGCAGGTCAGACTGGGCAGATTGCCTTCACTGTTCCTGTACGTGTTTTTTTTTTTTTTTTCTCCACTCTCTACGCTCCTCTCGCTCACTCTCTCCTTCTGACACCCACCAAAAGCTGGAGAGCTGCAGGCTTTTTATACTGTGGCCGAGGGGTAATAGAATAATTGCTAGCTAGTTAAACCCCTCGGCCACGATCTGCACGGGTACAATTATCATGCGTGACTGCCAGCTAATTCAATAATAACTAGCTGACAGTCACGCATTCCCACGAGGTCTTTTTAAAACTAAAACAAAACAAACACACGGCTACGCCGTCACATTTAAATACAATAAAACAAATAAACAGTACAAAATAACACAGGGGCAGAGGGGGAAACCCCGTTCTAAAAATAAACAAATAATATATATAAACAGCAGGGCTTCCTAGCGCCCTGCTACAGTGCCTTTGAAGTGCTCCCTGTGGAAGTCACTGTGAGCACGGATGAATCTGGGGAGGAAGATAATCCCTTTAATGAAAGAAAAAATCTCTGTGAAGGTAATTCGACCACGAAAATGGGAGTCAGAAAAATTTAAAGAGGGAAAGAAAGCATGTGATGCTGCATTTGGCATTCTGAAAAAAAAGGGAAATCCAAACTTCCTCGCAAAAGAGGAACATTTTCAAATTACAAAGGACCAGATTTGCCTGCTGAGTTTTCATGGTTGATTAATATGGGTGAAATTTAAAGAAAGACGATTTAAAGTTATAACAAATTTGGGAAGAGGTATCTTTCATGGTTTTGACTCCCATTTTGTGAATGTTTTTTTTTTATTTTTTTATGTGGAACCTTATCACATTATTCCTAAAATCAAGATCCTGAGAAGAATCACCTTGTGAACTCGACATAACAAAGACATTTTCAATGTCCTCAATGAGCCACTGTAAATAAATAAATAAATAAATAAATAAATAAATAAATAAATAAATAAAAGGCCTACTGGAAAACTAAATATGTTGTATGCTGTTATCTATTGCATCCATTCATTCTTGGATATTTAATTAAAAAAACATCATGCTTAAAAAAACTTGTTTGGTATTAATTTAAAAGTTGCCTGTTTAGCTAACTTTACAAAAGGTATTGTATTCTTGCATGGCTGCTTTTCTTTTTTTGCAAACTAGTGTAAATACTTCAGGTTTAATGATATTCCATTAAATAATGAACATTAGCAAGACCTTTCATTGTAACTTTAAACCGATTAAATCAAACGTCTTGCAAGTCGAGAAACTTTGCTATGTAGAATACAAAAACGGGGGTTAAAGTTTGGCAAATTTAATGGCTATGTGTACAGCTGTTTACAGAGGTAATGCAAAGAAACAGGTTAAAATGGTATGTGTAAACCATTCACAAAGACAGGTTTACAACATTTTAAACTTAATGTCCAAAAGGGCATAATGTGGAAATAAGTTTGTATCACTTTGTAAACCTGATGAAAAAATACTGTTTACAATTCAATTTATACAAACCATTCTAAACTATACATTTGCAAAGGTTTACATAGTTTGCAAACCTGAGGTCCAAATGGACTATAAGACCTCCATGGTTCTTGGTCTAGTAAACAATTTGTAAAAATAAAGTTTACAATAGGTTTGCAACATGTGTGCATACTTTTGCAAACTTTAAGTTTTTTTCTTTTATAAATTTAGTCGTTGCCAATTATTTCTTATTATTTTCTCCCAATTTGGAATGGCCAATTTATTTTATTATGCTCGGCTCACTGCTACCACCCTGCGCTGACTCGGGATGGCGAAGATGAACACATGCTGTCCTCCGAAGCGTGTGCTGTTAAGATTTTTTTCACACTGCAGACTCACCATGCAGCCACCCAAGAGCTACAGTGTCGGAGGACAACGCAGCTCTCGGGCAGCTTACAGGCAAGCCCGCAGGCGCCCGGCCAGACTACAGGAGTTGCTGGTGCATGGTGAGCCGAGGACACCCTGACTGACCTAACCCTCCCTCCCCCCGGACGACGCTCGGCCAATTGTGCGCCACCCCTTGGAAGCTCCCATCCTCGGTCGGCGAAGGAATAGCCTGGATTCAAACTCGTGACTTGCAGACTATAGAGCACATCCTGCACTCACGTGGAGTGCCTTTACTGGATGCGCCACTCGGGAGCCCCTTGCAAACTTTAAGTTTGTATATTTTACAATATGTTTACATAGTTTGTAAACCATTAGTTTACTAATTTGCAAACCTTCTGTCCAAATGGACTATTAGTCCTCCAAAGTTCTTGGTCTATGAACCAGTTGTAAAAATAAAGTTTACAATAGGTTTGCAACATTTGCAAACTTTAAGTTTGTATAGTTTACAATAGGTTTACATAGTTTGTAAACCATTAGTTTACGAATTTGCAAACCTTCGGTCCAAATGGACCATAAGCCCTCCAATAGGTTCTTGGTCTAGTAAACCATTTGTTAAACTTAAAGTTTACAATAGGTTTGCAACATGTGCAAACTTTGTAAACATTACGTTTTACAACAGGTTTACACAATTTGTAAACCATTTTTTTCCCGTGCAGTGATAATTATTAGATAAAGATGTAACTTAACAAACTAATAATAAGCAAAACAGTTTGGTTGTGTAAGCCCTTGAAAGAACATACTGACTTGTAATGGTTTCTAATGCAAGTTTTCCCTGATTAAAAAAAACAAAACAACTAATGTCAAATTTGAACTTTTACATTTTCTATTTTTCTGAAACATTTGGTTCAAACCTTGCTTGATCTGTATACGTTTCTGTACTTTTAATATGTTGTCAAGTCATTGTGTTTGCAATAAATAAAGCTTTGGGATACCCAGAATTAAACTTATGGCTTGCATAATATTATGTAATTGCTAACCTATTTAATATTGCAACAGAATATCCTAGTTTTGACTATTAATGTATAATCACTTTACAGAAATTCCTAGTTATTCATGTTATTCATGTTAGATAGTTATTTAAATTTCTTACAAAAGACACATACATAAATCTATTAAATTATGTCATCACTTCTGCTTGACTCCTTTGAGAGGCACATTTTAGATTTTGTAAGTATTCATGGTGTATGGTCAGAGATTTAAAGATAAGTAAAAGGTCCACTGTAGTTGACACGGGGTCACTGATGTCATTGTTCAATTGGACTTTATTATTGATTTGGCCTGAAATGTTCTGTTAAGTGAATCCCAACATCCACTACAGTGCACATGTAAAAAAGTTAAATAAAAAATACATAATAATATGTTTTATTGATAGCATGTTTATTTAATTACAAACATGCCAAATAACATAAACATTTTCAATTTAAAAAACTTTTTTGCTGGGTCTCAGGAGGATAAGGGTAATCATAAATACTTTGCAGGTATCAAGAAAATATCTAATTCCATCTATTAAAAATTCCATCTGGGAAATCACTTTACAAATGAGTAAAACTGAGCTTCTGTTACAGGACCGCAGCTGTGCTGTTTGAAGATACGAGTTCTGCAGCATTTCACTCAAGTGATTGACAGATAGGGCACAGCAAAGTAGTTTTTGCATCTCTGCCTCAGGTCTGTCCTACTTTTGACAAACAAATGAGTTCTTGAGTGACTGTGATTCTGCTGCTGAAACATACAGAAAAACAACATATACACTGCTGTGCAAAAGTCTTAGACAATCTTCAGCAGTTATTTATATATATATATATATATATATATATATATATATATATATATATATATATATATATATATACACTGCTGTGCAAGTCTTCAGGAGTTATAATATATATGGAAGTTAGGAGCTTCGACAGGCTCCACTAGTGTTTCTATTATTATAATAATACTATTTGACTTTTATTAATACAGCTTAGTTTGGGTGAGAAGAAACCAAACCTGTCACCCCCCATTCATCCATCAATCCATTATCTTTAACCACTTCATCCTGTGATCACAACAACTCAAAGCAAACTACACACGAGCAGCAGCAGCTAACATGAAGTGCTGCAGAAACCGTGCAAACAAGGATGAACAACACTGAAGAGAACATCCAGCTTAACTCTTTACACACAGCACTATTCCCGCCTGCTTTGTACTAGTGTCATCATTTAACATATAACTGTTTGGTAATTTGTGCTTTTTTCACTAACCATATATCAATAGAAAGGCCTTTAAAATCCTTTAAATTCATGTGAGGAACCGCGAGGATCATAGAAATGATGCAAAGAGTAGAAACATGCAAAGATGTCGAAGTTAACCTCATAAATGTATAAGACGTTAGCACAGCAGTGTATGTTGAATATAAAAACACATGAAATGTATTTTACTACCTTTAAAATGTTAAATGGATTATATAGGAATTAATGCAGCATTTTAAAATTCAACCTTCAGCTGAAATGGCGGACCATCACAGTGAGTAACAGCATTTCTCTAACTTAACAGAAAATTAATTAGAAAAGAAATGCAGAAGGTGCTCCAGACCCTAAAACTGTGATTAAAACGTCAGCATTGCTGTTTTCAGACTTCCTCAAATTCAAACAAATTCCACTCCACTGCGATGCCAACAAGATGCCATAGAAACACACTACCAGTAATGTTTCTTTTTTCTGGACTGATATATTAAATATGTACTGCAGACTAGGGATATAGTGGAAAATGAAATGCCGCCGGTTCGAATCCAGGCTATGCCGTCGCCAACTGTGGCCAGCAGTCTCGAGGGGGCAGCACACAATTGGCCGAGCGCCGCCTGGGTTGGGAGGGTTTAGGTCGGCAGGGTAATCCTTGTCTCACCACTGCGCTGCACCAGCGACTCCTGTGGCGGTGGGGTGCTTGCGAGTTGCTGGCAGAACTGCGTTTCCTCCGACGTGACAGGTCTGGTTGGCTAAGCTGTCGGCTTGCAGTGTTAGGAGGACAGCTGACAGCATGCACTTCGGAGGATGTGCATTATCGTCTTCATCTCTGCCGAGTTGAAACGGGTAGTTGCCGCGCTGAGACAAGGTCTTAAAAACAATTGGATATTCCAAATTGGGGGGAAAATGGGATATAAATAATGAAAAAATGATAAAAAAAAAAACTGAACACATTGTTTGAATATCTTGTAACAGTTGCCATTAATTATATCATTATTTGCATGTTTGACCGTTATTTCAACTTCTTACAAAAGACACATACATAAATCCATTAATTTATGACATCACTTCTGCTTGACTATTTTGAGAGGCCCATTTTAGATTTTGTAAGTATTCATGGTGTATGGTCATAGATTTAATGATAAGCCCAAAAGATATGACTTATTTTTAATTTTGCATTTACTTAGTACACTGAATGATGAAATATGAATGAAATACTTCACAGAATGTCAAGACTGTAGGTTATTTTCAATGGTATGTGTTTCTCTTACCATGACCATATTTTACCTTTAATCTGCTATGCTATCATTTGTTCACTGTGGTTTATTCTGAATTATTATGATTTACAGTGATTTATTCTGGTATACTGTGTTATTACCACAGATTACAAGGGTATTAACATGGTAAACTTGAATAGCCTCCTGAGACCCGGTGTCGTAGGAAATAAGTTGACCAGGAAAAAAGTTGATCGCTAAGCTATTAAGTAAAAAAAATAGACAAAAGTAAGACGGGGCTACAGTTTGATTAAAGGGGAGGTTCACTGCATGACTTTTTTATTTTTATCTTGCCGTTTTATTTACTAGACTGTGTATATTGGTGCGTGTTTGTGCCACTGTCTTTTCGTATGAACTTTAAAATGTGTGATCGACGGCTCTTTATATGGTAAAATGTTTTAAATCCCTGTCTTTTTATGTTTCTATAACATCGCTGTCAATCAGATGTAGTTTATGTGTGATCGCGGAGATTTATTTATATATTAAATGATTTTACACGTCAAAATGTTGTCAATCTTTAATCGAAATTAAAATGTTTCAGTAATATAATCTGATGACATGCTGCATCCATCATATTAGCGTGACAAGGTCGTATTTTTACATTTTAATATTAGTATAGCTGTAACTTTACTACAGTTTAGACGAGGCAAAACCACCAGCTAAAAAAATGAATAGTATATACAGGACCTTGATTTGTCTGCATGTCTTATGTTTATTTAAAAAAGGTTCTAGGTTGTGGTTTTTAAATTGGGATAGGGTGAAGAAAATTAACCACAAATAGCCAGACGAAAGTTTTTTTTTAAGAAAGGAATTGTGTCGTGTACTCAGGTTGGGAATTAAAAAAAATATCTCATGTTGTTTGCACACAATACATTAACATAAATGCCATATTCTTCGTAAACGTGACAATTGTATTCCTTGCAGTAATATATAGTATTACTAAGGGATAAGATTTGTACTATGTAAAAAAAAAAAAAAAAAAAAAAAGGACCCTGTCAAATCCTCTTGATAGGACAAATACAGAAATGAAAAACGTATGCCATGGTAGATATGATTGCTCGTTATGTCTTGCATGGCTGTTGCACTACAGGAATTTATAATGAGATAGAGATATATAAAAAATACATATATAATGAGGAATAGAGACACTGGATATATGTGTGTATATCTACATTAGGGTGATTGTTGCATTTAATAAACATTAAGTTCCCAAAAATACTTCAATTTGCATGGAAAAGTTAATAAACTTTACCAGCAATACTGAAAAACTATTAACATTAATATTATTGAAAAGTATTTAAATGCATTTGAAATAATGTGAAGATTTAAATACAAATGGAAATATGTATTTAGAATAATCAAATGCAAATAGTTCAGAAGATTACATTTAAATACAAATGCATTTACATTTGACGCCACATCTGCTTTACATTACACTATACAGTGCATTTTAAAACACATTCATATTCGTGTATACCCACCTAAAAAAAGGTGCAATTTGTAATAACTTGCTACTCCGCCAGCGTTACAGTATAATCGAGTATTATGTTACCTGTGTATGAATTGTGTCAGAGCTGTGTCTCTGCCACTGTGTAATGTAATGATGCGAAAACATATAAATTACTATTAATACAGTTATTGTAATGTGAGAGTTAAACCACAGTGGAAGATGTCTAATTATTTGATTATTTAAAGACATTCTTTAACTTACTTTGTTACCTTATAGCTGATGTCTTTGTAATATTTTGCAACTAAAGTTTTGACAATTCACCTGATTTTGTGAACACATACTGTAAATATACCTGTTAAGCAAAACTCATACTGCTTACAAAGGTGCATGCTTTAATTCATTGAGCACTGCTCTGTTTGTAGTGACTGCAATCAAACTTCTTGAAGCTACATCATTTTTCTTCACAGCATCTGTGTGGATTGTCGGGCACAGTTTTGTCCACTGGGCTGAACAGCAGGCCAGAAGAGGGCTCGGACTGGACCTGCAGCTCCAAGGCGCCTCCATCCGCTTGTTCTGATGGAGGGGCCTGAAATGGCACATGTTTTTTAATTTTTTTTATTTCTTCGATTACTAATGGTTCACCTCCTGTTGTCCTGGTCATCCATGCTGGGGGCAATGATTTAGGGAAACTTAAAAGTGTGGAGTTAATTCGAGTTATGAAGAATGATATAACTAAATTGCATGAGATGTTTCCAAAAACAAAAATTGTTTTCTCATGCATCACCCAGAGACGTCTTTGGAAAAATATTAAGACATCACCAAAAATAAACAAAACACATAACTCGGATTTTGTAAGGGGTTTGGGGTGGGGGGAGGGAGGGTTCAATTCGGCACCCCGAAATTAAATATGATCAGGTTGTGCTTTTTAGAAGGGATGGTGTCCATTTAAGCGACACAGGTAATGGTATATTCCTAAGAAACCTCCAGCATGGAATCAAAGACCATATGTAAATGATTCCCCATCCCATTCCCACCACTGACTGTTTTTGAATTGTTTAAATTAAAGTTGTTGTTTTTATTAAAAGTCTCTTATTCTTTCCATCCATCCATTATCATAACTGCTTATTCCTTAACCTAACCCAGCAGACACAGGGCAATGCAAGGCAGGACTACACCCTGGATAGGACGCCAGTCCATCACAGGGCACCACACACACTCACACTCACACAGAGGGCAATTTTAGAGTGACCAACCTGAAAGTGATTTTATACTGTATTATCTCTCTTTATTATAAATGTATATTGGTTGGTATTGAACCACAGATTACAATCATGCTGGTACACTGTATGATCTCTCTTCCTCACTATTTAAGTCTCTTGGCTGGTATTGAACAATTGTAATTCAAGACAACAGACATATATAATGAGGAAGAGAGATACCGTATATATGTGTATATCTACATGATTTTAAATCGTGATAATTCACTTTAATTCAATATACTGTATCTCTTTCTCGTTATATGTCTTATTGGTTGTTGCACTACAGGGATTTACCATTTTAAAATGATGCTTATATACAGTAGCCTACATATACTGTATGATCTCTCTCACAACACAAAATCATGGTTGGTATTGAACTACAAGTATTTACCACGGTTTAGCAAATACGTTGACTCTAGTTTTTAATTAATTAATGTATTGTTTCTTCCCAAACTTGTAATTGAAATACATGCACTGTGATAACCAGTCTCCTGCTCGTTTTCTGTCCTAATTATACAAAGTACTGTATGTAAAAATAAATGAAAGAACACATATAAAATAATAATACTGTATAAGCAACGTTTTTCAAGTACATCATGCGATTGATGTGCACCGTGGCCTAGTTAGTGATCGCAGCATGGAGCTTAATTTTTTCCATGATTGAAACTCATGCTTTAACTTTTGGACAATCGCTCGCATACCTGCTGTCCAAACTGTAGTGCTTCCCAAAACAAAAACACCTCCAGAAATGCAAAATAACGTCAATACGCAACACGTTTTGCTAGTTAACGTTTGTTACACAAACAGAAATACACAATCAGAAATGTACAATCGTACAATTCATTTTAAATGATTTATTTGCTGCTAATATATATTACAGCGATATTCACATTCCCTTATCTAGCGTAATGCTGTCGAATATATCCGATCTACATGTTAATGTAGATTATACGTACAAAATTAATTTTAAATTATTTATTGTTCATTAATATATCCGATCAACTTATTTCCTGGCTCGATCTACTTATTTCCTAGCCTAGGCTCGTTTACATTAGAAACAATGGAACCTCCCCTTTAAATTCTAGAGCTTGATCAACTTATTTCCCGATCAACTTATTTCTTGGGACACCGTTCCTATTTAAACATAGATAGATAATCACAGTATGTGTTTATGCGTATTTGTACGTGCATGTTTGTGTGTGTGGTTTTTGTGTGTGTTTGTGGGCGTCCTTATTTTCTGTATATACATTTTGTGTGTAAACGGTGTAATATTGCAAAAGATCTGACCGGTACATCGTGTAGCTCATACAGCAATATTTTTTGTTTTAATAAAGACTGAATCAGCAAAACAAGCACATAAAAATAAAATAACCAACAGTTATATTAATTAATTGTGCAATGTGAATATGTTATACAATTTCATAACTCTGCTGTATGGTTACTGACTCAGGTACAGTATATGATTGTACAGTTCGACCTTCATCAGCAACATTGCTTGTAAGCGCAAAACTGATTGGTCCATCGCGATTCACGGTGTCCATGGAAACGAAATGCCCTCAGAGATGGAATGTTTTACTTGAATTACATACGCAATGAATTGTGGAAACTGACGCTTTTTTACTGGAAGAAAATAAACATTTTGAATACTATTCACTGGAACATACGAGCACTGTAAAACCTTTTTTTTCTTTTTGAAATAACTATTTTAGGCGGCTCATCTGGCAAGGTAGACGGCAATTTAGCCGCCGGCTGGAAATGAGAAGGCTGATTTATTATGTGTATACTGTTATTTAAATCTGTTATTTAAATGATCCGATTTGTGGTTTGTTCTTTTTCTGCTATGTACTGTACATTGCTTTGTGATACTTTTATGTAAAAAGTGCTATATAAAAGCAATAAATAAATAAATAAGCTATGTAAGGTTGGTGCGCAGTGAATATGAAATGTTGTTGGTGTGCCAGACCTGTAGCTAAGGCTTGATCTGCTTTCTCTTTGTCTGCAGAGAGGGAGGACCACAACTCCAACCCCCCCACTCTAAAAAATGGCCACACAGTGCCTGTTGGAGGGTCCAAGAGCTCAGTGTTGGAGGCAGAGAAGAGGGCGACCCTTACCAAGCCTCCCCACTGGGAGAACAGCAGGAAGAGTCACGTCTCCTCCGAGGCAGAGAAGCGCACCACCCTCACCAAGCCGCCCTCCTCCTCAGAAGGGAGGCGCAGCAAACCCCCCTCTGAGGTGGAGAAGCACTCCAGCTTCCAGAAGCCTCTGCCTGTAGAGGAAGGGAGGAGGAGCCGGCCAGCCTCAGAGGTGGAGAAGGGGACCAGTCTGCAGAAGTTTCCCTCTGCGGAGGAAGGCAGGAGGAGTCGGTTACCCTCTGACGGGGACAAGAGGTCGAGCCTTGCCAAGCCTACTCAGGCTGAGGAAGGGAGGAGTCGAGGTAGGCAGGAACAGTATTGGTGGTGCTGGTGTTTTGAAGTATTTCCCCATTACAATCCCGCTAGGTAACTTCCTTGTCATCTGGAAAGAGCAGAATGATTTAGATATTTCAAGAGTACCCTGGTGAGAGTGAGCAGGGTTCGAATCATAGCAGCTTTGTTAATTGAGCATCCCGGGTGTCAAAATTTGCCACAACTGGTAATCTCATAAACCTTTTGCAGACTCCATATTTTGACACCTCCTACAACGAATCTACCATAAACCATTTGAGAGGATCTACCATAAACCATTTGAGAGGATCTACCATAAACCATTTGAGAGGATCTACCATAAACCATTTGAGAGGATCTACCATAAACCATTTGAGAGGATCTGCCATAAACCATTTGAGAGGCAGCAGTTGCACTCCTCAAGCTTATCTAATGGTACCCTTCATTGTGACAGTGGCCCATGTTGGCTCTTCTGTTGTGGTCATGGATTTCTTTTTGCTTTTTAATTGAAGTTTTTGTGGGGGGTCTTTTGAGCTGTGCGAAACGTATTGTCTGTTCTCTCTGTGTTAGTAGATGGAAGCTTTGTCCTGTAGCGATCATTCCAAAAATGTACAGGAGGTGTTGCTGGTCAGGATCTTTTCCCTTAAATAAACTCTGATTGTTGAGTTTGTCTCTGCTTACTGTGTGATGGTGGGTATCTCATTACTGCCTGTTTACTGGGCAGGCTAATCTTCCTTTGCTGTCCTGATGGGTTAGCTGCTGTGTGCCATGGCTCCTCTGTCAGCAATGTCAGTACAGCCTGTTGATGCTCGACGTTTGACATTTCTAGAGTTCCAGGAATACACTGTGCAAACTGCTTGATGTATTACTGCTTGATGTATTGATTCTTGTTATAGAAAACATAAACAGTAGCAGCCCTTCTGTGACAGCATAGTGGACTGTTATAGAGCTCTACACGTCCGTCCGTTGTGCCTGATGCTAAAGACCACTTCAAGGCAACTGGTGGCTTACAACATTTTTGCTCCTAGTTCGGTACTGTATGCTGCAAAGTTCATACAGTGTAGGCCAGTTAGCTTTGATGAATCTGCTTTCATTGTTGCTTTCTAACACTTGAGCCAATAATCTGTATTGAGAAACAAGCACCAAGGCCCAGGAGGGCAGAGTGTGTAAGTGTTCCTTGTACTGTTGTGTTTGTATTGTTCTGTGCCTGGTCTGATGTGCTTCTGTGTGCCTTCTTGTCCTGCCGCTGTCTCCCTGAGCAGACCCGAACGTGAGCCGTCCTGCCTCGGAGGTGGAGTCGAAGCGAGACGCGCTGCGAGAGCCACCGCCCCCCAAGCAGCATTTGCTCCCTCCCAAGTGGCTGGTGGTTTCATCCTCCTCCTTGCACCACGAGGCTGGGGGGGAAGGGCAGGTGAAGGAGCCTGGAGCTGCCAGGAATGGCATCCCATCCAACCCTGGCACCAGCAGCAAAGCCACACGGACTGCTTCCTCTGCTAACACTAACCCTGCAGCTGCCCCCAGCTCTTCTACACCTGCCAAGCAGCCCCCTGTCCCCCCGCCCAAACCTGCTAACTGGAACAGCAACCCAGCTCTGCTAGGTGAGTGCCTGCATCGGTCCTGTAACGAGACTAACTGACTGTGAGGAGCTACAACAGCAGCTGCTTCTCCCCCTCCCCCCAGCTTCTTAAGTACTGCACAGGTTCATGTTTAACAGGCTGCAATGCTAGCCAAGGCTCAGGGGAGAGGGGGTTGATGGGGTCACAGGCAATGTTCCCTCTAAGCTGCACACATACGCGGGCGGGTGCCGCGCACCGAGAACATCAGGCTGCGCAGCACCGCACACACTCACTTCATAAAATCTCATGCACAGCACTCCTCTAGCTTTAGGACCCTAAAAAAATATATTTTTTGCTGCACCGCCACGGAGGTATCAATCACCTGCTTTGCGTGTATTAGTTTGGACATTGAGGAAATCCTATTGGTTAAGAGAAACAAAGAGCTACCTAGAAATAGCCAATCGAGTGTGATTTAAGACATGCAGTGCCCACCCACTAATCTCTCGACATAGCGTAAAACTTAACACTGATGAGAAGACAGCGCTTGCAAATCTTTTTTTTTATTGTTATTTTTCATTTGGACTGCATGTTAAGTTACAGCAATGAACACAAAGGAAAGAAGAAAAAGTAGGCGGGTATGACACCGATGCAAAGTTAAGCGGTATTTTTTATATAAAAAAAATAATAATGGGAATTAATTGTATTTTCTTTTAGTACGTAGAAACATAAATCCCTACAACACAAGTTACCTCACTATCTTAAAACTTGAAGAGATGGCAACATCTTTACAACACCATTTAAAATAAAAAAATAATACAATTGCAGAAAAGTTATGTTATAGTAGTACGTGGACTTTTTGATAACTGCATTGGTGTGTGCTTCCTGTGCTTCTCTTTGATCAAAGGTAATACTGTGTGTGAGTGCCATGTTATTTCTTTGGTTTGGTAATTAATAGGAAGGCGCTGAAAGGATGGAAAGTGTGGTCGCACGATGTTAAAACCTAATTTAAAATCTTTAACATTTACAGTGCCTTGTTCTTGCTGATATTTGAGTTTATTTGTTGCATTTACTGACAGTCACGTTTGCTGGTGATCATTGTTTAGTAGGGCAGTTTATATTAACTGTGACGTCACTTATTTAGTATTCAATTAAGCTGCCCATTGACAGAAAAGTAGTGCTCAGAAGTTTGTAGTCCGCTCAGTACAAAACAAAATTCGAGGAACATTGGTCACAGGCACATGTATGAGAACAGGGATTCCTGTAGGGACAGGTTTCTTCTTTATTTTAAATTCGAGGGAACATTGGTCACAGGCACATGTATGAGAACAGGGATTCCTGTAGGGACAGGTTTCTTCTTTATTTTAAATTCGAGGGAACATTGGTCACAGGCACATGTATGAGAACAGGGATTCCTGTAGGGACAGGTTTCTTCTTTATTTTAAATTCGAGGGAACATTGGTCACAGGCACATGTATGAGAACAGGGATTCCTGTAGGGACAGGTTTCTTCTTTATTTTAAATTGAGGGAACATTGGTCACAGGCACATGTATGAGAACAGGGATTCCTGTAGGGACAGGTTTCTTCTTTATTTTAAATTCGAGGGAACATTGGTCACAGGCACATGTATGAGAACAGGGATTCCTGTAGGGACAGGTTTCTTCTTTATTTTAAATTCGAGGGAACATTGGTCACAGGCACATGTATGAGAACAGGGATTCCTGTAGGGACAGGTTTCTTCTTTATTTTAAATTCGAGGGAACATTGGTCACAGGCACATGTATGAGAACAGGGATTCCTGTAGGGACAGGTTTCTCCTTGTTTTTAATGGTACGCTCCAGAGCACAGGCTTCTGCTCTCCTCTCCCATCTAACTGCTCTCCACTGATCCCTCATATAAACAACTTGGTTGTTTAGTACTTTTTTCTTTATTCTGCACTAAGCAAAGGATTCAGATACTGTAACACTATACAACACGCGTTGTAGGGCAATTCAAATGCAATGCACTTCATCTCCATTACAGCTGGGCCCTTCCATATGAATCTATATAAAATGGAAGCAGCCTGGCCCCATTCGTAGAGGACACCTACTGTAACGTGCCTGTCTGCAGTGCAGCCTGGAGCTACCAGCTGTAATTAAAACACGTCCGTCTAATCATGTGTTTGCTTGTTCAGGAAAACAAGTTTTTCCACACCCACACCAACAGTGCTGCTGCTGTAGCAAGAACAAAATTAGATCACAGGAGGATCTTATGGGACCCAGTTTCACAGATATAAGAAGTGTCTCGTACACTACTATCTGTCTGTATCTATAGACTGCAGTAGCTATGTGCTGAGACTAATGGCAGTTCATTCTCAGTGCTCGGTGAATGAGACCACATGTAAAACAATTTCCTGCTTTGTACATATTCTTTTTTTATATAGACATTATGCATTATTCTGTATTGTAGTATGTACAGAGCAATATACATGTAATTGCCGAATATTGCAGAATATAGTCTATTTTATAGTCTTTTATGGGCACTGGAAAACAAAGCAAAGTATGTAGTTCCTGTTTAAACCGTAAGCCTGCACTGTTGTGGGTATTTGGGGACTGTCCTTGAGAAGCACTGAAGGAACATACACATAACCTGTTACACCAAAGCCAGAAATCCATGAATTTAGCAGTTTTAAGGAATAGGGATGCATTTCTGAAGAAGCCGTCAGCAGTTCTCTAAGAGCTTTTGAGGTTTTTTAACAAGATGTAATGAACTGGAAGATGTCAGTATGGTTTTAAATGTGTAGTTGCAGAACAGACTGTGTGAGCTTTACAGGTCGGTACATTTTGGGAATCCGTTGATCCACAAATCCTACCTTCTTTTCCCCTGTGCCAATGGGTTTCTGTAACACTGAGGCGGGCCCAGTACCCACCGATGTAAAGTAATATATTAATACCCTTCATGTTTGTTTTCCCCAACAGAAAAAAACAAGACAGCCTTTAGTTACTCAGCGACTGTTTGGAACAGTCCTCCAGGGGGCATTAGAACGTCCCCCAAGCATAGGGTGTTTCAAGGTATTTATCCCCTTACTCAGAGCGCTTTGCCTTGAGAACCCTGTTTGAGAACATGGCGGGGGTGTGTGTGGAGGGAATGATGATGATGGTATAGCAGGTTAAGAGATTGCATGACAGCCGTACATCGGTAGTTTAAAGGAACATTCCAGGAACGTGGCCAGCTGTGCATTCCTCTCCACCACAGCAGCTAGGATGCTACAGTATAATGTGTGAACTCTAATGCTGAAGAACACATGTGACTCGTTTTTACTAGCTTCCACATTGCACAAGGGCAATAAATATTCCTCCCCCCTGTACTGCTCGTGCTGGAAACGAGAGGGTAAATACGATGTCTACCTGTCCCTGCCTCTGTGTCTCTGCAGACGTGCCAGATGCCCCAATACAGGTAAAGGGCAACCAGGATTCAGTGTCTCCATTGCAGCTTCCCAGTGATGGCGGCTTCCCTAACCTGTTTGGGTGTCCTGTCGCTGACACATTTACAGCATGTTTCATTTGCTAAAGATGAACTAATATCCTAAATATGTGTATATAGTGTGTGTGTGTGTGTGTATCAGGACCCCAACCCGAATTACCCCCACCATCTAGATCGGGTCGACCACATCAGGCTGGGGTTCATTAAAATGTTTAGAACCCCGAAATTGATTTTATTAATGTTATTATTTGTTAGAATTAAACAAATATAGAATGTTTAGGTTGCTGTTTGAGTGTTCTTTTATTCTGAATACAGCAAAAATAATGGTACTCTGCTGTGTACTGCGCAGCTCAGCTAATGGGTACTGTAGCTGTAATCGGAAGACGGACGCGCACTGGGACGTTGCTGCTCACTGCTTTGTTTTCAGATGGTCTTCAGATCGGGTTCGGGTTAAGTGAATTTTCTGCATCGCGACGGAGTCATTCGCAAGACAACCCCACCCTGAACACGAAACGCTTTCGGGGTTCTAAAAATGTAAATTAACCCCCATCCGATGTGGACGACCCAATCTAGATGGGGGCGTATTTCGAGTTGCGGTCCTAGCATATATATGCATATGTGTGTGTTTGTGTGTGTATATGTATGTATGTGTGTGTTTGTGTGTGTATATGTATGTATGTGTGTGTTTGTGTGTGTATATGTATGTATGTGTGTGTTTGTGTGTGTATATGTATGTATGTGTGTGTATGTGTGTATATATAATGTGTCATTCTGGAGTGTTCTTTTAAGATGTGGCATGATGATCGTACACCAGCAGCTGATGAGGTGGCATGTCAATCATATACCAGCAGTTACATGAGATGGCAGTTCAATAAAAACATAGGACATCAGGCTTTAAACATAGTGCCTTCATCAATATATCCTTTAAAATATCTAACGATAGTTTGTAACAAATACAATTCCTCCCAAGGAGATGAGAGATGATTCACAGGGTTCTTAGAATAAGGCTATAAAACAAGGTCTGGTCTGCTTCAACTGATCCAGAAGTCCTGGCTAAAATCCAATGCAGATTTAAAAGAAAAGGTAACAAATAGAGCAGTTCTAGCCTGTCCGAGTTCTCTTTCTGTGATTAATTCTGTTAAAACCTGTACTTCCCAACCACCCTGGTGGGGACAGGACATCTAACACCAGGAAGAAGAAATAATAATATATTCCTACCTCTGCATGCTCCTCCACAGTGACCGTGGGCCCTGTTTTATTTGTCGTAGCGGTGGTCGTCTGCTGCAGTTCAGATCATTATAACGGGGCCCTGTTTTGTTCCAAGGTTATGAGAATAAGCATCTATCACATGCATGCACGGCACATTTTAATATGTTTAAAAGCTAGGAGGAATGTTGCAAATCATTTTTATTAAAGGCTTGTGCATCATGTTGGCTTTCATTCGCTTGTATTTAAAAGTAGCGTGCACACTTGCTGCTGCTTGTGCATCCTTTGCCAGCGGTGGTCTGTGCTTGGAAATGAAATGATTGGCAGTAGATTTTCTTGGCATAGTCAGTAATGTGTAATGATGTCTCCTTCCTGTCACAGCTGAGCTGTCACAGGCAGTGGGCGGCGGGACTTTAGTGCCAGCCAAGCCCTCGCCTCCGCTGCCCCCGAAGAGGACTACCCCCATCGCCAAGCCCAGTGCCCAGGAGCCCCCGAGCACAGCTCCCCCTGCCACGCAGCCTTCAGAGGAGACCAGTGTCCCTGACCCAGCACTACCTACCCACATCCCTCCCTCCCTGCCTCGACCTCACCTGAGCAAGTCGGACCCCCCCGACACTGCTCCGCAGCAGGCACAGATCCCACTTCACATCATGATCCAGCGTGCCCTGACCAGCCCCGACCCCGCAACCCCCCACCCTGAGGGCTCCCAACGTGCCCACTCCCTGCTCTTCGACACCAGCCTGGAGAGCCAGAGCGAGCAGGGGGGCCGGGCCAAGTCTCTGCCCGTCACCATCGAGCTGCTCAAAGTGTGAGTACTGCACAGCTAGGGGTGGAAGCATTGCGGTCTGTATCAGTGAACTATTATACATAATACACAAAAGCACAACATAGCTCATTGTAGTTCACTAAATGGTTCTTGAATGAAGAATGTGTGTTTTTATAGTTAAAACTCATTTATTTTTTTCTTTTCATACAAGTAGTCCATTGGAATCATCACATGTACTCAGGTAAAACAGAAGTGATGTTTCTGGGATCTCAGAATAAACAAAGTAACATGTCTGATTTACTCCTTAGTGGCTTCTCTTATGAACTTGCAGACGAAATGAGAAACCTGGGTGTGATCTTCAACCCAAATCTTTCTTTTGAGACACACATCAGGAATATTACTAAAATGTATTTTTATCATCTAAGAAATATCGTCAAATTGAGAAGTATTCTTTCCCACTCAGATGCTGAGAGATTGATGCATGCTTTTGTATCTTCTAGAATTGATTATTGTAATGCTCTACTCTCTGGTACTCAGCCATGTTATATCTCGACTGCAACTTATACAAAATGCTGCAGCTAGAATTTTAACTGGGACTAAGAGACGAGATCACATGACTCCTGTGCTAGCATCTCTGCACTGGCTTCCAGTCTGATTCAGGATAGATTTTAAGGTGTTGCTTTTAACTTATAATGCATTAAATGGCCTTGCACCATCGTATTTAAATTATCTTTTAATCTCATACATTCCTAGATGCCACTCAGATCACAGAATGCCAGGTTGCTTACTGTCCCACAAATTACAAAAAAAAACACACAGGTGGTAGAGCATTCAGTTATAGGGCTGCAATACTCTGGAATGATCTTCCTAGCTCTGTAAGGGAAGCACCAAGTGTCACTGCTTTTAAAACAAAATTAAAAACACACTTTTATAATGTAGCGTTAAATACACTGTCATAATGTAGTGTTAAACACACTTTTATAATGTAGCGTTAAATACACTGTTATAATGTAGTGTTAAACACACTTTTATAATGTAGCGTTAAATACACTGTTATAATGTAGTGTTAAACACACTTTTATAATGTAGCGTTAAATACACTGTTATAATGTAGTGTTAAACACACTTTTATAATGTAGCGTTAAATACACTGTTATAATGTAGTATTAAACACACTTTTATAATGTAGTGTTAAATACACTGTTATAATGTAGTATTAAACACACTTTTATAATGTAGCGTTAAACACACTTTTATAATGTAGTGTTAAACACACTTTTTTATAATGTAGCGTTAAATACACTGTTATAATGTAGTGTTAAACACACTTTTTTATAATGTAGCGTTAAATACACTGTTATAATGTAGTGTTAAACACACTTTTATAATGTAGTGTTAAATACACTGTTATAATGTAGTATTAAACACACTTTTATAATGTAGTGTTAAACACACTTTTATAATGTAGTGTTAAACACACTTTTATAATGTAGCGTTAAATACACTGTTATAATGTAGTGTTAAACACACTTTTATAATGTAGCGTTAAATACACTGTTATAATGTAGTGTTAAACACACTTTTATAATGTAGCGTTAAATACACTGTTATAATGTAGTGTTAAACACACTTTTTATAATGTAGCGTTAAATACACTGTTATAATGTAGTGTTAAACACACTTTTATAATGTAGCGTTAAATACACTGTTATAATGTAGTGTTAAACACACTTTTTATAATGTAGCGTTAAACACACTTTTATAATGTAGCGTTAAATACACTGTTATAATGTAGTGTTAAACACACTTTTTATAATGTAGCGTTAAATACACTGTTATAATGTAGTGTTAAACACACTTTTTATAATGTAGTGTTAAATACACTGTTATAATGTAGTGTTAAACACACTTTTATAATGTAGCGTTAAATACACTGTTATAATGTAGTATTAAACACACTTTTATAATGTAGCGTTAAATACACTGTTATAATGTAGTGTTAAACACACTTTTATAATGTAGTGTTAAATACACTGTTATAATGTAGTGTTAAACACACTTTTATAATGTAGCGTTAAATACACTGTTATAATGTAGTGTTAAACACACTTTTATAATGTAGCGTTAAATACACTGTTATAATGTAGCGTTAAACACACTTTTATAATGTAGCGTTAAATACACTGTTATAATGTGGCGTTAAACACACTTTTATAATGTAGCGTTAAATACACTGTTATAATGTAGCGTTAAATACACTGTTATAAAGTAGTGTTAAACACACTTTTATAATGTAGTGTTAAACACACTTTTATAATGTAGCGTTAAATACACTGTTATAATGTAGTGTTAAACACACTTTTATAATGTAGCGTTAAATACACTGTTATAATGTAGTGTTAAACACACTTTTATAATGTAGAGTTAAATACACTGTTATAATGTAGTGTTAAACACACTTTTATAATGTAGCGTTAAATACACTGTTATAATGTAGTGTTAAACACACTTTTATAATGTAGCGTTAAACACACTTTTATAATGTAGCGTTAAATACACTGTTATAAAGTAGTGTTAAACACACTTTTATAATGTAGCGTTAAATACACTGTTATAATGTAGTGTTAAACACACTTTTTTATAATGTAGCGTTAAATACACTGTTATAATGTAGTGTTAAACACACTTTTATAATGTAGCGTTAAATACACTGTTATAATGTAGTGTTAAACACACTTTTATAATGTAGCGTTAAATACACTGTTATAATGTAGTGTTAAACACACTGTTATAATGTAGCGTTAAATACACTGTTATAATGTAGTGTTAAACACACTGTTATAATGTAGCGTTAAATACACTGTTATAAAGTAGTGTTAAACACACTTTTATAATGTAGCGTTAAATACACTGTTATAATGTAGTGTTAAACACACTTTTATAATGTAGCGTTAAATACACTGTTATAATGTAGTGTTAAACACACTTTTTATAATGTAGCGTTAAATACACTGTTATAATGTAGTGTTAAACACACTTTTATAATGTAGCGTTAAATACACTGTTATAATGTAGTGTTAAACACACTTTTATAATGTAGCGTTAAATACACTGTTATAATGTAGTGTTAAACACACTTTTTTTATAATGTAGCGTTAAATACACTGTTATAATGTAGTGTTAAACACACTTTTTATAATGTAGTTAAATACACTGTTAAATACACTGTTATAAACAGTGTTAAATAATGTAGTTAAATAAACACACTTTTATAATGTAGCGTTAAATACACTGTTATAATGTAGTGTTAAACACACTTTTATAATGTAGCGTTAAATACACTGTTATAATGTAGTGTTAAACACTTTTTTTTATAATGTAGCGTTAAATACACTGTTATAATGTAGTGTTAAACACACTTTTATAATGTAGCGTTAAATACACTGTTATAATGTAGTGTTAAACACACTTTTATAATGTAGCGTTAAATACACTGTTATAATGTAGTGTTAAACACACTTTTATAAACACACTGTTATAATGTAGTGTTAAACACACTTTTATAATGTAGCGTTAAATACACTGTTATAATGTAGTGTTAAACACACTTTTTATAATGTAGCGTTAAATACACTGTTATAATGTAGTGTTAAACACACTTTTATAATGTAGCGTTAAATACACTGTTATAATGTAGTGTTAAACACACTTTTTATAATGTAGCGTTAAATACACTGTTATAATGTAGTGTTAAACACACTTTTATAATGTAGCGTTAAATACACTGTTATAATGTAGTGTTAAACACACTTTTATAATGTAGCGTTAAATACACTGTTATAATGTAGTGTTAAACACACTTTTATAATGTAGCGTTAAATACACTGTTATAATGTAGTGTTAAACACACTTTTATAATGTAGTGTTAAACACACTTTTATAATGTAGCGTTAAATACACTGTTATAATGTAGTGTTAAATACACTTTTATAATGTAGTGTTAAATACACTGTTATAATGTAGTGTTAAACACACTTTTATAATGTAGCGTTAAATACACTGTTATAATGTAGTGTTAAACACACTTTTATAATGTAGTGTTAAATACACTGTTATAATGTAGTGTTAAACACACTTTTATAATGTAGTGTTAAATACACTGTTATAATGTAGTGTTAAACACACTTTTATAATGTAGCGTTAAATACACTGTTATAATGTAGTGTTAAACACACTTTTATAATGTAGCGTTAAATACACTGTTATAATGTAGCGTTAAATACACTGTTATAAAGTAGTGTTAAACACACTTTTATAATGTAGTGTTAAACACACTTTTATAATGTAGCGTTAAATACACTGTTATAATGTAGTATTAAACACACTTTTATAATGTAGCGTTAAATACACTGTTATAATGTAGTGTTAAACACACTTTTATAATGTAGCGTTAAATACACTGTTATAATGTAGTGTTAAACACACTTTTATAATGTAGCGTTAAATACACTGTTATAATGTAGTGTTAAACACACTTTTATAATGTAGCGTTAAATACACTGTTATAATGTAGTGTTAAACACACTTTTTTTATAAGTAGCGTTAAACACACTTTTTTATAATGTAGCGTTAAATACACTGTTATAAAGTAGTGTTAAACACACTTTTATAATGTAGTGTTAAATACACTGTTATAATGTAGTATTAAACACACTTTTATAATGTAGCGTTAAATACACTGTTATAATGTAGTGTTAAACACACTTTTTATAATGTAGCGTTAAATACACTGTTATAATGTAGTGTTAAACACACTTTTTATAATGTAGCGTTAAATACACTGTTATAATGTAGTATTAAACACACTTTTTATAATGTAGCGTTAAATACACTGTTATAAAGTAGTGTTAAACACACTTTTATAATGTGGCGTTAAATACACTGTTATAATGTAGTGTTAAACACACTTTTTTATAATGTAGCGTTAAATACACTGTTATAATGTAGTGTTAAACACACTTTTATAATGTAGCGTTAAATACACTGTTATAATGTAGTGTTAAACACACTTTTATAATGTAGCGTTAAATACACTGTTATAATGTAGTGTTAAACACACTTTTATAATGTAGCGTTAAATACACTGTTATAATGTAGTATTAAACACACTTTTATAATGTAGCGTTAAATACACTGTTATAATGTAGTGTTAAACACTTTTTTTATAATGTAGCGTTAAATACACTGTTATAATGTAGTGTTAAACACACTTTTATAATGTAGCGTTAAATACACTGTTATAATGTAGTGTTAAACACACTTTTATAATGTAGCGTTAAATACACTGTTATAATGTAGTGTTAAACACACTTTTATAATGTAGTGTTAAACACACTTTTATAATGTAGTGTTAAATACACTGTTATAATGTAGTGTTAAACACACTTTTATAATGTAGTGTTAAATACACTGTTATAATGTAGTGTTAAACACACTTTTATAATGTAGCGTTTTTATGCTAAAATGATGTTCCTTTTGTAATCTGCCTTGTGTTACTGTTCTGTGTTTTTTATTTTGTTTGTTGCTTTTCTTGCATTCTTTTATTAATATTTGTCAGTGTTTGTATTCATGTGAAGCGCTTTGTGTCAATTTTTATTGTGAAAGGCGCTATATTAAAAAGATTGTTGTTGTTATGATGTACAGTATTGTGATACATACTGTATCGTGACATTAGTCTTCACTGGACTGTGGTGCTGCATCGGAGGCTGAGATTTTCATACTCCTTTAGTGTGACCGATCTGACTGTGTGTGTGTGTGTGTCACGCTCTCTCACTCGCTCTCTCGCTCAGTCCTGACGATGAGGAGGAGGAGGAGGAGCTGCCTCCGGAGCTGCAGGCTGGGAGCCGGCGTGTGTACCTGG
Organism: Huso huso; assembly: GCA_036884735.1. Classification (NCBI taxonomy): domain Eukaryota; kingdom Metazoa; phylum Chordata; class Actinopteri; order Acipenseriformes; family Acipenseridae; genus Huso; species Huso huso. The sequence continues at coordinate 319,441 of CM072701.1, forward strand.
GAGATCGTCTCTCAGTCAGTGTGATCCCTGAGGGGGGGGGCGGGCAGCAGTGAGGAGGAGGAGGAGGAGCAGAGTGACTCAGACTGTGACGGGCCCGTGCTCTAGAAAGAAGAGGATGAGGAGGAGGACGAGGAGGACGAGAGCTGCAACACTGAGTAACACCCTGACAAATATCCCTGTTCACTTTGAAAAATAAATTCATAATTAATTGAGGATGATTTATACATTAAAAGCATGTTACGTACCACTATTTAGAAAAGTGTGTTTGTGCCTGTGACAAAACTCAAGGACAAAAAGGGTGTACTGGAATCTGGATTTTAAGCATACTAGTTAAGTTCTGCAGGCTGGATGCCAAGGCTCCCATGATGCTCGCAGCAGTAGATGGGGCATCGCCACTGAGCAGCTGTGAGTGGTGTTGAGGATTTGGGGAGCCCCCATGCAACCCCTGAAGAAAGGCTTCTCTCTGCAGCAGGTTCCCTGGCAAACAAGGTGAAGCGCAAAGACACAATGGCTCTGAAGCTGAACCAACGGCACCAGCAGGAGCTGAATCCGGGGGACAGGGACGGCATTCCAGAGCACAGCAGGGAGCAGTGGGAGGCCTTCCGCACACAGATCGGGACAGCACTTACACGGTACGGCACCCCTCGATGGAGAGGACAGATCCCTCTGGAGATTGGGCTGTGGTGTTTTTTGTGTTTGGTGGGGTTTTTTTTGTTTTTTTTTACCTGTCTCACACTCTGTCATCTCTCTTGCCCCCATTGAGATCAATATTGCCTCAGTTCATATCCAGTGCAGCCCTGCCTGGCCATGCTGCTCACACTCTGTTCATATCCAGTGCAGCCCTGCCTGGCCATGCTGCTCACACTCTGTTCATATCCACCCTGCCTGGCCATGCTGCTCACACTCTGTTCATATCCAGTGCAGCCCTGCCTGGCCATGCTGCTCACACTCTGTTCATATCCACCCTGCCTGGCCATGCTGCTCACACTCTGTTCATATCCACCCTGCCTGGCCATGCTGCTCACACTCTGTTCATATCCAGTGCAGCCCTGCCTGGCCATGCTGCTCACACTCTGTTCATATCCACCCTGCCTGGCCATGCTGCTCACACTCTGTTCATATCCACCCTGCCTGGCCATGCTGCTCACACTCTGTTCATATCCAGCCCTGCCTGGCCATGCTGCTCACACTCTGTTCATATCCACCCTGCCTGGCCATGCTGCTCACACTCTGTTCATATCCAGTGCAGCCCTGCCTGGCCATGCTGCTCACACTCTGTTCATATCCAGCCCTGCCTGGCCATGCTGCTCACACTCTGTTCATATCCACCCTGCCTGGCCATGCTGCTCACACTCTGTTCATATCCAGTGCAGCCCTGCCTGGCCATGCTGCTCACACTCTGTTCATATCCACCCTGCCTGGCCATGCTGCTCACACTCTGTTCATATCCACCCTGCCTGGCCATGCTGCTCACACTCTGTTCATATCCAGCCCTGCCTGGCCATGCTGCTCACACTCTGTTCATATCCACCCTGCCTGGCCATGCTGCTCACACTCTGTTCATATCCAGTGCAGCCCCCTGCCTGGCCATGCTGCTCACACTCTGTTCATATCCACCCTGCCTGGCCATGCTGCTCACACTCTGTTCATATCCACCCTGCCTGGCCATGCTGCTCACACTCTGTTCATATCCACCCTGCCTGGCCATGCTGCTCACACTCTGTTCATATCCAGTGCAGCCCTGCCTGGCCATGCTGCTCACACTCTGTTCATATCCACCCTGCCTGGCCATGCTGCTCACACTCTGTTCATATCCACCCTGCCTGGCCATGCTGCTCACACTCTGTTCATATCCAGCCCTGCCTGGCCATGCTGCTCACACTCTGTTCATATCCACCCTGCCTGGCCATGCTGCTCACACTCTGTTCATATCCAGTGCAGCCCTGCCTGGCCATGCTGCTCACACTCTGTTCATATCCACCCTGCCTGGCCATGCTGCTCACACTCTGTTCATATCCACCCTGCCTGGCCATGCTGCTCACACTCTGTTCATATCCACCCTGCCTGGCCATGCTGCTCACACTCTGTTCATATCCAGTGCAGCCCTGCCTGGCCATGCTGCTCACACTCTGTTCATATCCACCCTGCCTGGCCATGCTGCTCACACTCTGTTCATATCCAGTGCAGCCCTGCCTGGCCATGCTGCTCACACTCTGTTCATATCCACCCTGCCTGTTCATTGGAGTTCTGCACAGCTGCATCTGTCAATCACTCGCAGAAACAGAACAATCCGAACAAGCCAGTCCAGCTGCAAGCTGTTTGTACTCAAACAAATCTGTATTGATGGAACGTTATTTTATTTACTTTTGTTTTCTACCATTATGCATAAAGAAATTAAAAAGAAGAGAAAACTCTTAATATCCATTGGTATTCCCAATACGGATTATTGACATGTAAAATGACTTTATTTGACATGGTAAAAGGGCGTAATTACGATCTGTGCATTCAGGCTATAAACAGTTATTCTTGCCAGTAATAGAATATGACGATATTGTTAGCTGGTCGGCTCCCACTTACACATTTCAAAATGTCATTCTTTTTATCTAATCCAAGTTTGCAGCTTTGAATCACACCTGTGGTTAAAACATCTCTGTGATCTGAAGCTGTACGCCTTCATGTGAACACACACAATAACATCACTGACTACCTGTTCAGGGTGTTGGCAGCTTCATAAGCATGCGCTGTACAGATTTCTTAAGAGCAAGAAATTGTGGGCTCAAGCCAAAGGCAGGAGACACGCCCAGTCTGCCCTGCTGGGAACATGTGCAGTGCAGTGCAGTGCAGTGCCTGCTGGCGCATATAGCAAGGGGTTTTCAATGTGACACCTACTGCCCCCTTGTGCTGATCATTGATCACTACAATTAAGTGCAGAACATAATCATTCTTGTGATGTTATTCACCTGAAGCCTTATAAGAGGGTGCAGAATGAAACTGTTGTGCTGTCATTGAGGTGGTGTTAATGTGTGCTGTGATTATACGAGGTGGTGTTAATGTGTGCTGTGATTATATGAGGTGGTGTTAATGTTGTGTTTTCCTCCTTTAGACGGTTGAGTCAGAGGCCGACTGCTGAAGAACTGGAGCAGCGGAACATCCTGCAACATGAGTGCCGTTCTCCTTCCTGCAGCCCTTGTGTGAGAGAGACTGCAGTTTAACAAGCCCTTGTGTGAGAGAGACTGCAGTTTAACAAGCCCTTGTGTGAGAGTGATTATTATTATTATTATTATTATTATTATTATTATTATTATCTTCCCTTCAAATGCACCATTTGAAATGAGTGGACACTTGGATGACCAAACTGCTTTCCTTTCTCATGTTCACAGTCTAATATGTTTGTTTAATTTCCTCCAGCAAGAAATGAAGCTGATCGACAGGCAGAAAGACGAGAAATCAAGCGGAGGCTCACCAGAAAGGTAGGAATCTGGCTGATAGCCTGTGTCACCCAGGACTTGGGAATTGTGAGGATGTGCTTTTTTAACGCTGGGTATTGTTTGTATCTGAGCACAGTGGAGTTTGGGTTTCTGTTTTCTGTAGTTTGCTAAAGTAAAAGCAGGCTTTCAAAATAATTAGGTAAATACCATTGTCTGTGCATCCTAGTACAGTAAATACCATTGTCTATGCATCCTAGTACAGTAAATACCATTGTCTGTGCATCCTAGTACAGTAAATACCATTCTCTATGCATCCTAGTACAGTAAATACCATTGTCTATGCATCCTAGTACAGTAAATACCATTGTCTATGCATCCTAGTACAGTAAATACCATTGTCAGTGCATCCTAGTACAGTAAATACCATTGTCTGTGCATCCTAGTACAGTAAATACCATTCTCTATGCATCCTAGTACAGTAAATACCATTCTCTATGCATCCTAGTACAGTAAATACCATTCTCTATGCATCCTAGTACAGTAAATACCATTCTCTATGCATCCTAGTACAGTAAATACCATTGTCTGTGCATCCTAGTACAGTAAATACCATTGTCTGTGCATCCTAGTACAGTAAATACCATTGTCTGTGCATCCTAGTACAGTAAATACCATTCTCTATGCATCCTAGTACAGTAAATACCATTCTCTATGCATCCTAGTACAGTAAATACCATTGTCTGTGCATCCTAGTACAGTAAATACCATTGTCTGTGCATCCTAGTACAGTAAATACCATTGTCTGTGCATCCTAGTACAGTAAATACCATTGTCTGTGCATCCTAGTACAGTAAATACCATTGTCTGTGCATCCTAGTACAGTAAATACCATTGTCTGTGCATCCTAGTACAGTAAATACCATTGTCTGTGCATCCTAGTACAGTAAATACCATTGTCTATGCATCCTAGTACAGTAAATACCATTGTCTGTGCATCCAGCCCATTTCAATCAGATGGTTTGAATGGAATGAGGAAGGCTCGCTGTCAGAGAGAAATGCAACATTGTAGCAACAGAACCCGGAACCTCTCAGAATGATGCAAACAACATGAAACAGTACCTCTACAGAAAGGAACGACATTCGCAAGTCTCACTAATTGATTTTATTGTGTCAGAAACTGAGAGCCAGGGACAGAGCAGATAAGCCAGATGAGAATGAGCGAGCTGCTGGATACAGACCTGGCCAGGACCGAGAAAACCAGGTTTTATCACCAAGAGCCGTAACTAGGCATTTTAGCATGCAGAGCAGGCAATCATTTACGCGCCCGCCCCCTCCAGTTTTTGTTCTTTTTTTTTCTCTGTGACAGGGCTAGGATCCCTGCACATGAAAAGGGGGCAGAGCAGAGCCCTGCCATAGAAATGTATTTCTTTTGTTTTGTGTTCTATTGTTTGTGGTTCTTTTAGAACGGGGTACCCCTCCGCCCCTGTGTGTAGCTTTGTATTTTGTATTTGTGTTTTATGATTTAGTTCTGTAGTTATAAATATTTGTTGTTGTTTTGTATGTTATATTTGTTTTAAAATAGCTCGTAGGAACGTGTGGCTGTCGGCTAGTCATGGTTAGGCTGGCCGGCAGTCGCACATGATTAATAAACTCGTGCAGATTGTGACCGAAGGGTAATAGGATAATAGCTAATTAAACCCCTCGGCCACGGTATAAAAACGTGCAGCTCTCCACATTCCTGGTGGAGAGTAGGTGGGTGTTGAGAGGAGAGCGAGGAGAAATGAAATGAAATGAAATTAAATGAAATGAAACGAAACAAAACTGAAACTAAAATAACCTAGGAACAGTGACAGCGATTTGCCCAGCCTGACCTGGATTGTGTTTTTCATTTATTTTTGTTTAACCTTTTTATTTGCTCTGTGTTTTTTAAATAAACACGGTGCCCAGCGCCTTTACTGCCTGTGTGTTTCTGGTCCTGCACTCTGGCCTGACGTAACCCTCAGCCTTTCCTTTCACACTCTCTTTCTTTCCTTTTGGGAGTTAGTCGTTAGGATGGTATATTTGCTCGTGTTTTTAATTTTGATTATTGTTATTTCCGAATCCCTCCTTCAACATGTTTGAACAGAACAAGATATTACTTAAAACGTAAAGGAACTTGTTAAAACGTGTAACTGCAGGCTTCGATTGCCTGCCTTTACAATTATGTTCAATCCTCTCATTTTCAGTACCAATAAATGATAATTTCTCCCTCCCGCACCAACCCCTACACCCACTGCATCCCCTACTAACTCACTCTCCTTCTCCACCTTCTCTCCCCTCTCAGACTCTGACCTCTCCTCCCTGCTCCAAGGTCACAAACCCACCACATGTGCCCTGGACCCCCTCCCCACTCACCTCTTTCAAGCTGCTGCTCCTGCTCTACTTCCCTTCATTTCCTCCCTTCTCGACCCCACCTCCCTCCAGAGCTACCTTCCTGTCTCCCTCCTACCCTTCCTCTCCAAAACCCTTGAGCGGGCTGTACACTGCCAGCTCTCTGCTTTCCTGTCTAACCACTCTCTGCTCAACCCTCTCCAATCTGGCTTCTGCTCTGCTCACTCCACTGAAACCGCCATCCTGTCTGTCACTAACTCATTAAACTCTGCCCGAGCTGCCTCTCTCTCCTCTGTACTAATTCTCCTTGACCTCTCTGCTGCCTTTGACACTGTTGATCACTCTATTCTAATATCCTCTCTCACTGACCTGGGAATCTCTGGCACTGCTCTGGCCTGGTTCTCTTCCTACCTCTCCAACCGCACTTACCAGGTAACCTGGCGTGCAGCTACCTCCACACCTCGCCCTCTCTCAACAGGAGTCCCCCAAGGGTCAGTCTTGGGTCCTCTCCTGTTCTCTCTCTACACCTGCTCCCTGGGCCCCCTCATCACATCCTATGGTTTCTCGTACCATTTCTATGCTGATGATGCTCAGATTTTCCTCTCCTTCCTCACCTCTGACTCGAACATCCCCTCCCGTATCTCTATCTGTCTGTCTGCTATCTCCTCCTGGATGCACTCGCATCACCTCAAACTCAACCTCTCTAAATCTGACCTCCTGTTCTTTCCCCCTCCTCCTCCCCCTCCTCTGATCTCTCTATCTCTGTTCCTCTGGAATCTACCACACTCTCTCCCTCCTCCTCAGCTAAGAATCTCAGAGTCACCCTGGACCCCTGCCTCTCTTATTCCCAGCAGATCTCCACTCTGGCACGCACTTGCCGATTCTTCCTGAGCAACATACGAAGAATCCGACGCTTCCTCACCAACTACACCACCCAGCTCCTGGTCCAGGCCCTGGTACTCTCCCGCCTAGACTACTGCAACTCCCTTCTAGCTGGCCTCCCTGCGTCTGCCACCCGTCCGCTCCAGCTCATCCAGAACTCCGCTGCTGGCCTGGTGTTCTCTCTGCCTCGCTTCTCCCATGGAACTCCACTGCTCCGCTCACTCCACTGGCTCCCGATCACCGCTCGCATCCAGTTCACGACTCTTGTACTTGCCTACAGATGCCTTGACCAGACTGCACCCACCTACCTCCAGACCCTCAGCTCTCCCTACACCCCCGCTCGCCCTCTCCACTCCTCCTGCTCTAGAAGACTGGCTCTACCTCCTCTATGCTCCCCTGCCTCCAGAGCCCGCTCCTTCTCCACCCTTGCCCCGCAGTGGTGGAATGACCTTCCTACAGATGTCAGGACTGCCCAGTCCCTGACCACCTTCCGGCGCCTCCTCAAGACTCACCTCTTCAGACAGCACCTGTAGAACTCCTCTTTTCCCTCTGGACACTTTATCACCCTTCCTTAAATGCGCTTTACTTGCTCTTATCTGCCCCCTATTTTACTGCATTTAATCCTGTACTTAGAGTACTGTAATCTGTCAAGTATTATTTAATCTGTAGTATTTTGTATTTGATATCCTGATGTAACTATCACTGACACTTATCTGCTCCATTACTGAATTGTATTTTGTCATACTTGTACTTGCTTGAACCAAAGTCATTGTATTATCTAGCCCTTAATTGTATTATTAATTGTACTGTGATTCTTGAAATGTATTTTGCTTTCAACTGTAAGTCGCCCTGGATAAGGGCGTCTGCTAAGAAATAAATAATAATAATAATAATCAATTTATTTTACATGACGATTCTTTGTTAGTCAAAGCTGGGGCTCAGTTTTTGACTCCACAGTAACAGCTAAGGCAGAGTCTGATCAAGCTTATAATAAGGAAGATTACATTGTGTTCTTTTTCTGATCACATTAAACTGTGATCAGTAATGGCTGGCATGTGTGGAATTTTAGCAGTGTCGCTGGAAACGATGAAACAACTGTATGGCTCTTTTCCACATTAACCATTACAGAATCCTTTTATATTTCTATAGTTCCTCCGATATAACTAGACTTGCTACTTTCCGAATTTGGTGCTAAATTTGTTACTAAACTTTAGGATATGTTTAGGAGATTACTAGGGGTCATGAAAACACATCTAATAAATAATTGAAGGTGTTCCTCTGGAAGCTGCGTGTGATGTCAGACAGACAGCAGCCAGGAGCAGCCGCTGCAGCATCAAGCCCTGGGATGCAAAAATGCAACCAATGCCGGGGGGCTGACAGCCGACATGGGAAAACATTGAGAACCACGTAGCACAATGAAAACTCAAGTGGCAATGCATTTCACTCATGATTCCGCCCCTCACAGCTTTGCCTCCCGGGTGGCTGCCCCGCTCACCCCGCCCTAGTTACAGTTCTGATATCACCTTCCATTAATCAGCTAATATCACTGCCCATAAACCAGGTAATATCACTGTCCATAAACCAGGTAATATCATCTTCCATAAACCAGGTAATGTCACAGCCCATAAACCAGGTAATATCACTGCCCATAAACCAGGTAATATCATCTTCCATAAACCAGGTAATATCACTGCCCATAAACCAGGTTATATCACTGCCCATAAACCAGGTAATATCACTGCCCATAAACCAGGTAATATTACTGCCCATAAACCAGGTAATATCACTGCCCATAAACCAGGTAATATCACTGTCCATAAACCAGGTAATATCATCTTCCATAAACCAGGTAATATCACTGCCCATAAACCAGGTAATATCATCTTCCATAAACCAGGTAATATCACTGCCCATAAACCAGGTAATAGCACTGCCCATAAACCAGGTAATATCACCTTCCATAAACCAGGTAATATCACCTTCCATAAACCAGGTAATATCACCTTCCATAAACCAGGTAATATCACTGCCCATAAACCAGGTAATATCACAGCCCATAAACCAGGTAATATCACTGCCCATAAACCAGGTAATATCATCTTCCATAAACCAGGTAATATCATCTTCCATAAACCAGGTAATATCACTGCCCATAAACCAGGTAATATCACTGTCCATAAACCAGGTAATATCATCTTCCATAAACCAGGTAATATCACTGCCCATAAACCAGGTAATATCACCTTCCATAAACCAGGTAATATCACAGCCCATAAACCAGGTAATATCACAGCCCATAAACCAGGTAATATCACTGCCCATAAACCAGGTAACATCATCACCCATAATTTAGTTTCCCCAACATTATGAACCTGTATACAACATTTCAGATCAATCCAACAATGATTATAGTGAATTAAATTAGTACATCTTACCCGTTTTGCGCTTCCATTAGCTAAACAGGTCTCAAGAGTGCACTCTTATAGCGCCCGTGTATTTTAAATCTAAAACATCCATTTCCCCCACAGAGAGGAGAAAATAAAGGTGATTGAGAAGTTTGTTGAGGAGTACTTGGAAAAGAAGAGGACCATAGTCAAGGAAACCAGGGAGCTTCAAGTGGTTGCTGATGGCATTGAGCCTGTTAGGCTTGCTGTATATGTGGGGACTGCACTTGGCTTCAGCGGTTTGGCAGAAATGCTAACAGTTACACAAGGAGCCCCACATGTAGCAGCCAGCATAGGGGCTGGTATTGCTGCGGGTGGAGCCGCTGTCCTTGTTGGTGGCACCGCTGCCATGGTCAGGCTCATCAGGAAAATAGAGACTATAAGTGAAAAAGTGGCAACTGGGATCCAAGACATCACTGAATCAGCCAGTTGCATTACTGAATCCATACTAATGTTAGACCCATATCCACGATCACAGTGACTTGGCTCTTAAAAGGGCATGGGAAGCGCACACCAGAGCCATCAAGAGAAAACGAGAATATGAAAACGAGTTAGCCAGTCAGGAAATTAACCTACTAGAATACTATGAAGAGCTAGCCAGGAGAGAAAGGGACATCTGAGGAATAATCGAAGAGGAGTTAGCGATCCAAGAGATCGACCTCAAAATAAGGGAGTGTGTCGAGGAGTTGGCAAGGAAACAGGAAATCGAATTCGGAACTCAGAAATGCCAGGAGAAGCTAGCGAGAAGGCGGGAGCAGTACCTCACCACACTAAGACAGTACAAGGAAGAGTTGGAGAACAGAGAAATGAAGCAATATGTATTTGTAGTTGAAGAAGCTCTTTATCAGGGAAGGGATGCAGAAACCAGAATCTTGGAGTTTGCTGAATGGACAGAGTCGGTGCTGAAGGTAGTGGATAAAATATATTTTGAGATTAAATACTTTGCAAAAACACTATGGTAATGTTGTTTGGTACTGTGTGTAAGCTATCAAGAGCTTAACAAGGTTTGCTGTCATGAGAGATTCATTGTGAGTAAGCAATGTTGAATATTGCATACCCATTTTACAATTAAAATAGAGTTATGCATGTGAGTTGTTAATAATTTAGATTAAAATAGTGTTGAAATAGAGGAACATTCACATCCACAAATGAGGAGGAGTCTGGAAAACCCGGAGGAGCCCCCAAAGGGTTGCTTACTTGGTGAAATAACTACAGCAGCACTCTGACTACCTTTAGAATGAAGAATCATGATTATGTTAAATGTACAAAGTATGGTAAATAAAATGTAGTTAAAACCTACATTAAAATAGACAAAATGTTTGAAAATGTTTTAAAAAATATGTAACCCTTTCATTTTCAATAAATGTTTCAAGCTGGTACATACAGAATAAACACAATCCCTGTTCAGCATGGGTTCAGTGCCAGTGTATGTTGTGTATAAAAGGAGCACATGGGTGGATTCCTGACATCCTCATGAAGAAACAGCTGCTTGGGTTTCTGTGGATTGCTCTGAGAAAAGCAGCAATCACAAATCCAAGCAGTTTCTTCACTCGTTTCACAATGAATGATAAATTAGCCCGATCAATACCAACCACCCTCATCTGATTGTTAGCATACACACTCACACATAAGTTTTTCAACATATACATTTTTATATGTCTATTGTCATTATAAAGTCATTACAATTGTGTGTTGCCTTTTTAATAATGAATTAATGTTTACAACATTTCGATAAAGCACTTTATCTTTCCCCAGTGTTTAGTAAATGACTTACTTTTCCCACTGTATATTAAAACCAATCTATAATATGTGCCCCTGCCCATAATTTAGTTTGCTGATAGAGGAGAGGCTGGCTATAGTGAAGCCATGAGGAGGATTTCCATTACACGAGAGTAGATGTTAAAACTTCATGCTGATTTGAACTCGGCTCTCGCCAAGATAAGCACCAACTAAGACGTAGTTTTACAGTAAACTAATGTGATCCATATGTGTCTCCATCCATTTACGTTTCCTTCCATATGATGATGTAGATATCCTTCTGTCTGGTGTTAATGGCTGAAGTGTAATGCTGGCTCCAGGGATCAGCTTATTTTGCCTCCCTGGTGCATCAGCACACACAACGGCTGCGATCCTGGCTCCGGGGATCAACCACAGTGCGGCCTCCAGAGCGCATCAGCATGACAACCGTCTGGATTGAGCTAAGTAGGGTACATCTCTGGGGTCTTCAAGTGGGCACCTTCCATCCTCGGTGTTTCGTCAACTAGCCCACGACACCTCAAGAGGGCTCGACGGTGATTCTGGCGTCCCAGCATCACCCCCCTCCGTCCCTGTCACAAAGACGGCCGGAGTGGGTGGCGTCAGACCAGAGCCAGGAAATAAAACAACAAGAGAGAGGTGGAGTTTGGTGGAGCTGAGCGAATGGTCTCGCTCAGCATTTAATACATAAACAGAACAGCAAAATAAAAAGGTTGTAACACAAAACAGGACACGGCACTTCACGCCAAAATAAAGAGACAAACAAAACGGACTAAACAGTAAACAGACAAACTAGCAGACAAACACGGTGAGTGAGAACACTTATATTTACGTTCTTATTATTTTTACAATTATTACCTCCGTCTCCTATCCCGTTCTCCACTCACGAACACCCAACACCGAGTGAATGAAAATGTGTCTATATATATACTGTTGTGCTGGGATTCAATTACTAATTAATTATTCACTTGAATCCCAGCACGTGAATTCATTACATGCAACCCTGTGCTCACATATTACATTTAACCAGCACGTGAAGTGATTTGTGCCCTCCTCGTGCCTAAATACAAATCTACATTTTTAAATACACGTGAAACACAGACCCGTTTATATCCCGTGTACCAATCTCTATACACCAACATTAACACACGCAACATACAACACTTAACACACACATGTACACAGGGGCGGGGCACATTGCCACATATACCCCCCCTTGTGCGCAGCACACATGGCCTCAACGGCCACCTCCCCCCTTAAAAACCCAGCAGTCCAGGACAAAGTCTAAGGCTGGGAAGGGAGGCTTCAGTGGGCCCATGGCTGGCAATGCTGTCAGCATCCCTGCCGGTAGTGGCACGGCTGACAGCATGCTGGTCCACTCCTGCAGTGAAATTGCTGCGGGGGATGCTGGTCTCCTGACCTCTCCCCTTTTCTTTGTAGCCGGTAGCTCCCCTTGGTGGGGCTCCGACCACAGTACTTCTGGCAGCGAAGAAGCTGCAGTGGGAGCAGGTCTCCGGACCTCCCACACAATCTCCGGCAGCGAAACTGCTGCAGTGGGAGCAGGTCTCCGGACCTCTCCCACGATCTCCGGCAGCGAAACTGCTGCAGTGGGAGCAGGTCTCCGGACCTCCCCCACGATCTCCGGCAGCAAAACTGCTGCAGTGGGAGCAGGTCTCCTGACCTCCCCCACCTTCTTCGTGGCCGGCAGCTCCCCTTGATGGGGTTCCGGCCACAGTACTTCCTGCTGCGATGCGGAGCAACAGGCAGCCCCAGGCGACGCGGAGCGGCTGGCAACCCCAGGCGATGCGGAGTGGCTGGCAGCCCCAGGCGATGCGGAGCGGCTGGCAGCCCCAGGCGATGCGGAGCGACAGGCAGCCCCAGGCGATGCGGCGCGACAGGCAGCCCCAGGCGATGTGGCGCGACAGGCAGCCCCAGGCGATGCGGCGCGACAGGCAGCCCCAGGCGATGCCAGACAGGCATCCTTGGGCGAAGCGTGGCGGGCATCCTTGGGCGAAGCGAGGCAGGCATCCTTGGGCGAAGCGAGGCAGGGAGTCAGGACAAGCTGGGGTGCGGGTGTTGGCCCTCTTCTCGACCTCTGCGGCCGGGCGGTTCTTCCCCATGCTTCCCTCAGCAGCCTATGCAAGGGTTGCTGAGGACCGCCAGCATCTAATCCTGGTCCTTCTGGTGAAGTGAGAGGCAGCTCCTGCTCCTCTCCCCTGACGGTGATGGAGGCAGAGGCAGCTCCCGCTCCTCTCCTTGTGATGGTGGGAAAGTGATACCAGCAGGCATTCATCCTCTGCTGGTGGGGAAGTGATACCAGCAGGTATTCATCCTCTGCTGGTGGGAAAGTGATACCAGCAGGTATTCATCCTCTGCTGGTGGAAAGGGACCCAGCAGGTATTCACCCTCTGCTGGTGGACGGGAACCCAGCAGGCATTCACCCTCTGCTGGTGGACAGGGACCCAGCAGGCATTCACCCTCTGCTGGTGGACATGGCGGAGGCAGAGGCAGCTCCTGCTGCTCTGCTCCTGTCGGTGGAGGTGGCGGAGGCAGAGGCAGCTCCTGCTGCTCTGCTCCTGCCGGTGAAGGTGGCGGAGGCAGAGGCAGCTCTGGCTGCTCTGCTCCTGCCGGTGAAGGTGGGAGCAGCGTAGTCTCCTGGCGGCGGAGGTGGGAGCAGCGTGTAGTCTCCTGGCGACGGAGGTGGGAGCAGCGTGTAGTCTCCTGGCGACGGAGGTGGAAGCAGCGTGTAGTCTCCCCCTTTTGCAGGGGACTGGTGCTGCTCTGCCTCTCTTGCAGGGGACTGGTGTGGCTCTGCCTCTCTTGCAGGGGACTGGTGCGGCTCTGCCTCTGAAGGGGAAACCAGCAGGCATTCACCCTCTCCTGGTGGACATGGGGACAGCAGGCATTCTTCTTCTGCTGGTGGCGGTGGAACCAGCAGGCATTCTCCCTCGGCTGGCAGCTTGGGTCCTAGGGCTGTGGAACCCCTGACTTCCCTCTCTTTGGGCTGTGGAAGCACCGACTCCTCCCTTTTGGGCTGTGGATGCACCGACTCCCCCCTCTTGGGCTGTGGATGTTCGGGCTCCCCCCACTCAGGCGTGGGACGTTCGGGCTCCTCCCACTCAGGCGTAGGGAAGTTCGGGCTCCTCCCACTCAGGCGTGGGACGTTCGGGCTCCCTCCCGCTCGGGCTGTGGACGCTCAGGCTCCTCCCGCTTGGGCTGTGGATGCTCAGGCTCCTCCCGCTTGGGCTGTGGACGCTCAGGCTCCTCCCGCTTGGGCTGTGGATGCTCAGGCTCCTCCCACTTGGGCTGTGGACACTCAGGCTCCTCCCACTTGGGCTGTGGACGCTCAGGCTCCTCCCGCTTGGGCTGTGGACACTCAGGCTCCTCCCACTCAGGTACTGGAGAGGGCAGCGACTGCTCCTCTCCCTCTTGCTCACTGGAAGGCATCCCTCCCATGTCTGCAGCTAGGTACCCCAGCACCACCATGGTGAGGTCACGAACTGATGTCTTGTTGTGCTGTTGCTCCCAGTCCTCCCATTGTTCCCCATCTCGCGTCCGCAGCGTGTTAATAACCCAGGGGAGGTCACTGGCGAAGCTCCCCTCGGGGTGCACCAGCACGTGAATTCATTACAGAAACTTGGTTGTCTGAGAGTGATGGAGACGAATATAATATTAGTGGGTACACACTATATAGGAAAGACAGGCAGGACAGAAGAGGCGGAGGGGTAGCGCTATACATAAGAAATAGCCTTGAAGCCCAGGTGTTAAATCAGGACAAAGAAAACAATGCAGAATCAATATGGGTCAGAATAATGGACACAAATTCAAAGGGCATAATAATAGCAGCATGCTATAGACCGCCAAATTCAGACGCTGAGCAAAATAATCTGTTGTACAATGACATTAGAAATGCGTGTAGAAAAGGAGAAGCCATACTAATGGGGATTTCAACTCCCCCATATAAAATGGGAAAACCCAATGGGGGCACGACGGACGAAATTGAAATGGTGGAAATGACAAATGACTGCTTCCTAACGCAATTTGTCAAGGCACCGACTAGAGGGGAGGCATGCCTTGATTTAGTCTTTTCAAATAATGAAGACAGAATAACTAAAACAGAGGTCAGAGAGCCATTGGCAAACTCAGACCACAACATGGTCTCATTTGAAATATTTTTAAAACCCCAAAAGTAATGACTAAAGCTAAGGTTTACAATTTTAGAAAAGCAAACTACGAAGGTATGAAACAGAGACTAATAGAAGTAGATTGGAGTAAAAAGAGAAAACATCCACAGAAAAAGAGTGGCTGTCTTTAAAAAAATGTAGTACTAAAGGCACAAAACAATTACATCCCAAAAGTAGACAAATCTAAATCTAAAACAAAATGGCCAAAATGGTTTAATAGATCAATTAAAACAAATATTCAGTGAAAAAAGACACTTTACAGAGCGTTTAAAAGGGACCAAAAACAAAGCACACAGAAAGAGTACTTGGAACTGCAAACACAAGTCAAAAAGGAAGTTAGAAAGGCCAAGAGAGATAGAAATCAATATTGCTAAGGGGCTAAAACCAATTCAAAATGTTTTTCCAATATTATAACAGCAAGAGAACATTCAAAGAGGAGGTTAAATGTCTAAGAGACACAAATGGCAAAATCATAGATGAAGAAAAAAAAATAGCAAATATATTAAATGATTACTTTTCACAGGTTTTTACAAAGGAGGACATGGACAACATGCCCCACATGTCGACCTGTTCCTATCCAGTTTTAAATAACTTTAGCATAACAGAGGCAGAAGTGTTAAAGGGACTAGGAGCTCTTAAAATAAACAAATCCCTGGGCCGGATGAGATCCTCCCAATAGTACTCAAAGAAATGAAAGAAGTTATTTACAAGCCGCTAACCAAGATCATGCAACAGTCTCTTGACACAGGGGTTGTACCGACAGACTGGAAAATAGCAAACGTAATACCGATCCACAAAAAAGGGAGACAAAACTGAACCAGGTAACTACAGACCAATAAGCCTGACTTCTATTATATGTAAACTTATGGAAACTATAATAAGATCCAAAATGGAAAATTACCTATATGGTAACAATATCCTGGGAGACAGCCAGCATGGTTTTAGGAAAGGGAGATCATGTCTAACTAACCTACTTGACTTTTTTGAGGATGCAACATTGAAAATGGATAACTGCAAAGCATACGACATGGTCTATTTAGATTTCCAGAAAGCTTTTGACAAAGTCCCGCATAAAAGATTAATTCTCAAACTGAACGCAGTAGGGATTCAAGGAAATGCATGCACATGGATTAGGGAGTGGTTAACATGTAGAAAACAGTAAGTACTGATTAGAGGAGAAACCTCGAAATGGAGTGAGGTAACCAGTGGTGTACCACAGGGATCAGTATTAGGTCCTCTGCTATTCCTAATCTACATTAATGATTTAGACTCTGATATAGTAAGCAAACTCGTTAAATTTGCAGACGACACAAAAATAGGAGGAGTGGCAGACACTGTTGAAGCAGCAAAGGTCATTCAAAATGATCTAGACCGCATTCAAAATTGGGCAGACACATGGCAAATGAAATTTAATAGAGAAAAGTGTAAAGTATTGCATGCGGGCAATAAAAATGTTCATTATAAATATCATATGGGAGATAGTGAAATTGAAGAAGGGATCTATGAAAAAAGACCTAGGAGTTTATGTTGACTCAGAAATGTCTTCATCTAGACAATGTGGGAAGCTATAAAAAAGGCTAACAAGATGCTTGGATATATTGTGAGAAGTGTTGAATTTAAATCAAGGAAGTAATGTTAAAACTCTACAATGCATTAGTAAGACCTCACCTAGAATATTGTGTTCAGTTCTGGTCACCTCGTTACAAAAAGGATATTGCTGCTCTAGAAAGAGTGCAAAGAAGAGCAACCAGAATTATCCGGGTTTAAAAGGCATGTCGTATGCAGACAGGCTAAAAGAATTGAATCTATTCAGTCTTGAACAAAGAAGACTACGCCAAGCGATCTGATTCAAACATTCAAAATCCTAAAAGGTATAGACAATGTCAACCCGGGGACTTCTTTGACTTGAAAAAGAAAAAAAGGACCAGGGGTCATAAATGGAGATTAGATAAAGGGGCATTCAGAAAAGAAAATAGGAGGCATTTTTTTACATAGAGCATTGTGAGGGTCTGGAACCAACTCCCCAGTAATGTTGTTGAAGCTGACACCCTGGGATCCTTCAACAAGCTGCTTGATGAGATTCTGGGATCAATAAGCTACTAACAACCAAACGAGCAAGATGGGCTGAATGGCCTCCTCTCGTTTGTAAACTTTCTTATGTTCTTAAGTTCTTATTACATGCAACCCCATGCTCACATATTACATTTAACCAGCATGTGAAGTGATTTGTGCCCTCCTCGTGCCTAAATACAAATCTACATTTTTAAATACACGTGAAACACAGACCCGTTCATATCCCGTGTACCAATCTCTATACACCAACATTAACACACGCAACATACAACACTTAACACACACATGCACACAGGGGCTGGGCACATTGCCACAGTCCCCCACTCAACTCAGCCCAGCTTACTTACCCATACATCAGCGTTGCTTTCTTTCTATTGTGCTTGAGATCCCCAGCCAGAATCTTTCCGTCTCAACCACAGCCAGTTGCTGCTCCTCTCTGCTGCTTCAGATAAGTTCTTCACTGTGTGACGCAACTCTTGGCCACTGAATCCGACGTCTCTGAGAAACCGGGTTGTAGAGTGTGCCACAAATCCTCGACAACCCACTTCCACTGGGTAAACCCGGACTCTCCATCCTCGCTGTTCCGCTTCAGTGGCTAGTTGAGCATACCGCAGTTTCTTCCTCTCATACGCCTCATCTACAGCATCCTCCCATGGCACTGTTAACTCTACCAAGTGAACAAGGCGTGCTGATCCAGACCACAAGACAATATCTGGTCGAAGGTTAGTGGTGGCAATCTCAGGTGGAAAAATAAGCCGTTGACCAACATCTGCCAGCATTTTCCAGTCTCTAGCAGGTTCCAGTTGTCCTGGGCGAGCATTGATTTTAACACCTTTTCTTGGTGGTTGCTCTCCTGGGCGGAGGAATGTTGTCTTTTGTGTGTAATGTTTTGATGGAACAGGTGGCAACTTATTGGTCATGTTTCGCTTGTCTTCCAATGCTAAGGCCAAACATCGCAGCACCTGGTCATGGCGCCAAGTAAACCATCCTTGGCTAAGAGCCACCTTACATCCTGTCAAAATGTGCCTTAATGTTGCAGGTGATGAACACAAAGGACATGAGGGATCCTCTCCTACCCAGAGGTTTAGGTTCTGTGGTGATGGGAGAACATCATATATTGACCTGATGAGGAAACTGGTCCTGCTCTGTTCCATTGACCATAGGTCTTGCCAGCCAATCTTGCGTTGTTCCACACTCTCCCATCTCATCCATTCTCCCTGCTTGGCCTGGGAAATGGCCTTTATACACCTCATCCTCTCCTGAACTGAGACCAAGACCCCCTCTTCCATGCTGAACTTGCCCCATGATATCACCAATTCGAAGGGCAGCCTTTGCATCTTCCACAGCTTTCTTTGCCACCCACTTTCTTCCAGTTTTCAACACAGGTGCTGCCTCCCTTACGCATTTATCACGTGACTCTACTAATGTCATTTCCAGTCTGACCTTGGCGCACTTAAACTCCTCGGTTAGAGCAGAGACTGGTAGCTGTAGTATTCCTTTACCATAAAGTCACACTCTGCTGAGGCAGCGTGGAACTCCCAACCATTTCCTGATGTATGAATTGATTAAAGCTTCCAGCTTCTCTACTGTTGTCAAAGAAACCTCGTACACAGTCAGTGGCCACAGCAACCTCGGCAGTAGACCAAACTGAAAGCACCAGAGTTTTAGTTTACCTGGTAGAGCGCAGCTGTCTATGCTCTTCAACCCTTCCACTGCTTGTTGTCTAACTTCTCCCACACGAACTGTGTCCTTTAGATCCCCGTCGTACCATCTCCCAAGACTCTTCACTGGCTTCTCAGACACTGTTGGTATTGCCTCACCATTAATGAAGAATGTTTTATCTACTACTTTGCCTTTAATTATAGAGATGCTCCTTGATTTAGTGGGCTTGAATTGCATTCGTGCCCATTCAATGTTATTGGTTAATTTGCCCAATAACCGATTAGTGCAGGCTACTGTTGTAGTCATGGTTGTCATGTCATCCATGTATGCTCGAATTGGTGGTAGTCGCATTCCAGAAGCCAAGCGCTCTCCTCCTACTACCCATTTTGATGCCCTAATGATTACTTCCATTGCCATGGTAAAAGCCAGTGGAGAAATGGTGCATCCTGCCATTATTCCAACCTCTAGGCATTGCCATGTAGTGCTGAATTCTGAAGTTGAAAAACTAAATTGCAAATCTCCAAAGTAGGCTTTCACTAAATTTGTTATTGTCATCGGTACACTGAAAAAAAATCAAATGCTGCCCAAAGTAGTTCATGTGGCACTGAACCATATGCATTAGCCAAATCCAGGAATGTCACATGGAGCTCCTTCCTCTCCTTTTTAGCTGATTGAATTTGTTGCCAGATCACATTGATGTGTTTTAAGCATCCTGGGAAACCTGGAATGCCCGCTTTTGGTATTGAAGTGTCAATGAAGCAGTTCTTTAATAGGTAAGTTGACAATCTCTGAGCAATAATGCTGAAGAAAATCTTGCCTTCTACGTTTAATAGGGAAATAGGACGAAACTGACTGATGCTTGTAGAATTTTTTTCTTTAGGTATAAAGTCTCCACCTGCTCGGCGCCATGCTCTTGGTACAACCTGTTTTTCCCATGCCACTTTCATTAATTTCTACAGAATTCGTAGAACTCCTGAAGCACTCTTGTACACTCTGTATGGAACTCCATTAGGCCCTGGAGATGATGAAGCCCTTGCTTTTTCACAGCTTGCTCTACTTCTTTCCACTTAGGTGCACAGTCCTCCATTTGGTATTCTGGTGGACTGATAGGTGGGATGTCTGATGGAATTGACATAGGCTTCTGCCTTTTTGAATCTGTATGTGTTTCCTCCAAATATTTCTCCAGCTCAACCTTAGATGCTTTTAGTGTGCCATTCTTCTCACTGGTGAATAACTTCTTTACAAATTTGAATGGGTCTTTAAAAAAGTTAGCTCTCGCACGCTCCTTCTTTTTGTAGTGTTTCCGTAGGCGCTCAGCTCTGCGCAATGTTGCAAGCTTATCTTTTATGACCCTTTGTAAGAGATTGAGTCCCTCCTTCTGACTTTGTTCTGCTCTTCTCCATTGCTTCCTCAGCTGTCTCCTTTCTCTAACTAAGCTGTTCAATCTCCTACTGCCGTCTAGACTTTCCAGGAATAGTTTGTACTTTTCCTTCCTTTTTCAACTCCAAACCTCTCACTTCCATATGCGTAGATGATGTCCCCAAATTTATCCAGCTTCTTTTCAACTGTTCCACTCAATCTTTCCAATGCAATGCAGAGATCTGTGTTTACTGTGTCCCATGCAGTTTTCTCACAAGCTCTTGGCCATTTAACTCCAGGCTTGTGCCCATTGAGGTTCTTTTCTCTCTTATGCTGGTTTGTCTGACCAGGTTCACAAGGATCATTAGGTTCATCACTAACTGTGTCCATGCTAGTCCTCCTCACATCTATGACAGGGGTGCTGATATCCTGCGAACTGTGGTTTGCTTCCTGTCGCTGGATTTCATTCGACTGACTTGACTGACTTCGTAAGAAGTACTGATCAATGCGAGGCTCTTGTCCCTTCTCCCTCAAGCATTTCATTCTCCCTTGATGAATCTTCAAACCCCTGATCGTTGTCGCCTTGCTCCAGCCACAGACACAAACCTGGAGTGCCATGTCTTTGCTAACTGCAGATCTTGAACTAGTCTTTTGTGAAGTACTCTCCATACTCATATCCGTTTCCGTTCCTAAGTCGTTAACCGTGTTGTCCAACGTTGAGTCATCTTCCGCCCCGCCTCGCAGACTCTAGGGTATTTTTCTCTTTAATTTCTTAGAAGCCTTGGGCGGGTGTCTCCAGCATCCTGTAAACACAGAGCTGGATACTGCCGACAAGGGTAGCTAACCCTTACCAGCCCTAATGGGGTCTCTTTCCTCCTGTCAGCTGTCTCTCCAGGCTGTCACAAGAGTAGATGTTAAAACTTCATGCTGATTTGAACTCGGCTCTCGCCAAGATAAGCACCAACTAAGACGTAATTTTACAATAAACTAATGTGATCCATATGTGTCTCCATCCATTTATGTTTCCTTCCATATGATGATGTAGATATCCTTCTGTCTGGTGTTAATGGCTGAAGTGTAATGCTGGCTCCAGGGATCAGCTTATTTTGCCTCCCTGGTGCAGCACACACAACGGCTGCGATGCTGGCTCCGGGGATCAACCACAGTGCGGCCTCCAGAGCGCATCAGCATGACAACCGTCTGGATTGAGCTAAGTAGGGTACATCTCTGGGGTCTTCAAGTTGGCACCTTCCATCCTCAGTGTTTCGTCAACTAGCCCACAACACCTCAAGAGGGCTCGACGGTGATTCTGGCGTCCCAGCATCACCCCCCTCTGACGCACTCTGATGCACAGCAGGGACTAATGGAGTGAGGTAAGATATCAATTTCTTTCTAGCTGATCATTGTCCGTGTTGTTTTTCGAATGACGAATGAGATATGAGCCACTTGGCTGACGAATGTTCTGGTAATGGGGGCTCCTAATATTCTTGATGTTTTCAATTTTAATCTAGTTTAAAACTGAGTTCCCTGCCTGAACCACCGCTTTGCTAAATATACTTCTAGTTGAAACATTTGTCACTGAATTTTAGTTTTCATGTTTTATATTGTAAGAGAATCTTTATTCATAATTGTACATGTTTTTTATTATGTACAGAAATGTTTTTAATAAATGTTTTGATTACAGATGCAACTGCTCTAGATATTGCTGCTCTAGAAAGAGTGCAAAGAAGAGAGACCAGAATTATCCCGGGTTTAAAAGGCATGTCGTAATCAGACAGGCTAAAAGAATTGAATCTATTCAGTCTTGAACAAAGAAGACTACGCAGTGATCTGATTCAAGCATTTAAAATCCTAAAAGGTATTGACAATGTCGACCCAGGGGACTTTTTCAACCTGAAAAAAACAAGGACCAGGTGTCACAAGTGGAGATTAGAAAATAGGAGGCACTTTTTTACACAGAGAATTGTGGGAATCTGGAACCAACTCCCCAGTAATGTTGTTGAAGCTGACACCCTGGGATCCTTCAAGAAGCTGCTTGATGAGATGCTGGGATCGATAAGCTACTAACAACCAAACAAGCAAGATGGGTCAAATGGCCTCTTATTTGTAACCTTTCTTATGTTCATATGTTCTGTTTCACTACTGTATGAAATCACCACGGTACACTGCCAGTTTCTGTAATTATTCTTATCATTCTTAGTATTATGCTAGGGAGCGCAGTGGGTGAATGCACAAGCCTGGCTGAATCCCTGTGAAATCTATCAGTGGAAAGATTAAACACAAACTCCTTATCAATTACTTATTTCATTGTAAAACTATTTTAAAATCTGATTGAGGTTTGAGATTGACGTTTTCATTCATGACCCCCTACTGCTGTAAGTACATTAGCAGCGGGAGCCAAAGTATTTAGCTTTGTCTTGAATGATACCGTGTCTAAATGGTGTCAAAGAGGGTGTCGTCCTACTAAAATGTAAGCAAAATATATTGTCAACAAGAGCTGCTTTTGGTGATATAGAGTTCTCAAAAGGCTAGACTCTGGAAGCCTATAAAAAAAAGACACTTTGGTCTTTAAAACAGCAAAGTGCCCTTACTATAGTTTTAAAACCTGTTGTCTTACTTCAACGTTGGTCCGCTATAATGTGTGCTAATCTTACCTAACGTCCTGTCAGCACTTGAAACATTACCACTGCTCCCTTTTAAAATAAATCCCAACCAAAGCCTGAATTCAATTAAAGATTATGGCTTTGGGTTGAATGCTTCTGTTTTATTTCTTAATTCTGTTGTCTATACGTCACAGGCTATTACTTACTCTGTGTTCAGAATGATAGGTTTCCATTTAGAGTTCGAAACAGCACCCATTCTTGCCCGGTGGATTTACAGGAAATGTTAGTTTCGGTTTCCATTTAGAGTTAACAGGATAGCAACCCTTATCTTTCTGTATAGCTTTATATAACCCCGCGGCCAGCCTTGCTTTGAAGTGGTAGTCTAAAGTCCAGATAGAGTGCATTTAAACAGGCACTTCACTGTGAAAACACAACAGAGGAGAAAGACCAAACGATCCACTCAGGTTCTATTTGCAAAAGGTAAAACTGCAGCAGAATTATATATTCGTTGCTGGTGGGACATTATATTTGTTGTGCAAAAAAGAAATTATATTTAATGTTTCTGTATTTCTCTGTACACTGTAAATATTTAAGATTTAAACATAAAATGTACAGATTATAAACATATTTTAGTTTGAACTCGTTTTCTTTAGACTTTGATACTAGCACAGTTTAACGTGTATATACTACTAAACGTGTTCATAAGCTGCTGTATAAAGGTTAGTTCTTGAAACACCTTTTAATCAGGTGATCTGAATATGTAATTTGAATATAAAACAATAAGACACCCCACACACCATATTAACTTATATGAAATACACTTGCTTTGGAGATCACACACGTTATTTTTAAAACAACACTTCAAATAATGTTTTATACAAATTGCAGCTGTAAATCGGATAAGCTGTAAATGAAAGACATGTATCTAAGGAATGCCACAAGAATATAGGCAGGATTTTGTAAACCCTGTTTTGTCTTTCTTTGTGATATCATTCTTAAGGCCTCATGCATAAACGGTGGTAAATGACCTGAAATACTGTGTGGTAAGAGAAACCCATATTGCGTGCAAAAATGAAGGTGTGGCCGCTCTATTCACTAATATAATAATATGCACGAATAAGGCGCGCTAAATGACTCATTCGCCAGTCATCATACCACGCGAAATGCTGCACGCCTTACACACCCTTTATTTTAGTATATGGTCATATTATGGACACTCCAAAGGACGGGTAGTCCAGCTCTCACTTTGCCAGAATGACAGCGACCAAGGAAGCAGCAGCCGGCACCAGCTACCTCTTCAGTGGGTCTGCGTAAGATGAGGGGAGGCGGCCCGGGAATATTCTGCTTTGAGACTGTCAAAGCGGAGAAGCAGAAAATAATTAGCTGAAAACAAATATTTGTTTGTTCACCTTTATCTCCCTCTGGTTTATTTTGAAGGCACTCCGGTACCGAAACGTTGGTTAAATATAGATTTGTTTCTTTTAAAGGGATTGCAAGTGAGTGTGTGGTTTATATCTTGTTTTTTACTTTTAAGAAACGTTAATCTTCCAGCTGCTTATCCGGCGATTTCGACGTGCATAATTCAGTGTAATTGAGGTGTGCCGTTTCGGCAGTACAACGTCATAATGGAAAAAAATACAGTAGGCTACATCATGGGATTTTTTTTATAAAGCACTTTACCTATATTCCTACGCATCTTGCATTGAGAAAGCACCACGTTTGGAATCGGAATAAAGGAAATTATTATGTAATAGGCTGCAGTTCACGTGCAGCCTTTGTTAAGTTGCATTTTCAGAATCATATCATTATGTACAGTAGATATTGCAACACCGTATGTTAAAATATTGCACTTAATCTACAAAACCAACGAAATACATCCTGTGTAGCCTATATTTGACATTTTATTTGTAGTGTTCTTTGGAACACAGGCAATCGTTTAACCTGGAAAAAATGTACTGCAGTAGCTGAAAGCAGATATACGCGTTTATCATGTTTCCACACAGCACTACTTCTGGTCTGCCCTGTTTGTGTTGTGATTTAGATTTCAATAAGCGCTACTCTTAACACGCGCTGAGACACTTAGTAAAGTTGGAACCTTTAAGTGAATATGTGTTTTATATCAAGTCCCTCTCTCGCCGTATTAGTATTATTATTTGTATGTAAATGACTTGCACGCGGTATCTTTTTCCACGCGATTCATTTCAGTAACGGGCTTGCGTGGTAAACTGTTTAATGCATGAGGAGGCCCTTAGAGATGTAATTGTTTTTCTATGTCATTTTCTGCACATGGTTTACCTTCGCTGTATATTTCTTATATACTTACTGACATGAGGACTGTTGTATGACACCTGAAATGTATTTTTTTTAAATATTAATAAAAAATGGTAACCTAGGCATTTGTAAAATCAATTGCTGTTGTTATAGAGGTGTTGTCATCACATTCTTTGTTGTGGTGACCACTGCATTCTAGTTGTGTGGGGAAACGTTGTATTTGATTTTTAAAAGGAAAGCATGCTGCAATATCTGTGTCTGCTCTGTAGCCTATAGGGGAGGCATTTCTGCACTGACATTGTACCACCCTGATATGCTCACCCCACCTAATAGTTAGTAAGCTGGGTCAATAATGATCTAAGCAGAAACAGCAACGGAGAATCATACAGAACAAACATAAGCAGGTAAGACTTGAAGTATTAGGGAAGTGATATCAACTGATAGAGACTGATAGATGACTAATTGCTTTAGTGATATAAAAACATGCCTTTTGACAAATAGGTGATTACTTTGCTGTTGCAGACTGAGAACAGAGCCAGCCACAGGATACAGCCATGTACCAGCTGCCAAAAACAAGGGCAAACACCTGGGAGTATGAACCCTCTTTCATGACAGGAGAGCTGGTGAAGTTTGAGGGAAGCAGGTAATCTCTTCATTATGAATCACATGTGAAAACTCAATCAATCCCTGATCAGGATCTGTCAGGCTTCCAGTACATCTAAGTCTGTTTATAGATGTTATCGCAAGCACAGAGCATGACCTAGTTTATAAAGAAGCAAACTCTTCTTTTATGTCTGATAGTTGTTCATAGGTTATATGTGCCAGGTGTCTCTTATTAAAACATAAGTTATGTTGCACAGTCAGAGCCACCCAGCTTGCACAAAGATCCTGCATTTTCAGATGTATTTTCAGGATCAGATCCAGCGAACCACACTCTGATCTCTCCCTCCATAGTCCATTTAGTCATTACAGCAGAGAACAAAACAACAATCTCCACAAGTGGCTCCAGTAAATACTGCAGAGCTACACCCAACCAGAGCCCTGCCACGCTTATGGGTAACTAGCAAACGGGGAGCTGCTTGGGTTAGTTCAAATTAAAGCTCTGATGAGCCAAGTCCAAGTCCTTGACTTGTTACATACAGAATCATTCGATCTGTGAACTATGGCTGTATCTTTTAAAACCTGCATATCTTATAAAAGTAATTCAGAATTCTGTACGGCATAAATAAGTCCAAAGTTTGTTTCAAGCACGAAGGTATTTCACCACAGCAATGCCTTGACCTTTGTCTGATCAACCTATAGCCTGTCGCAGCTGGATTTCTATTGGAGCATTTTAGTACTGGGAAATGACATGGATTGCCTGGATTATTATAATTATTATTATTTATTTCTTAGCAGATGCCCTTATCCAGGGCGACTTACAGTCGAAAGCAAAATACATTTCAAAGTCGAAAGCAAAATACATTTCAAATTGCACTGGCCCTGCACTTTGCTTGAGTTCTTGCAAAGGAAACAAATTGTTCCTTTTACAAGAACTCCCAGAAACAACATTCCTATCACCTGCGTTCCTTCATGACCTGCAGCATTGAAAAAAATATTAGTGTTCACTAACAGCGATGAACTCCACTACAAATACACATTTAACATAATGTGTGCATCTTTCATGTAGGCAAATGTGAGATCTACAAAGTGATGGTAATACAAATTAGAATTACATTATGTGTACATTATAGTCCCCGATGAAATGCGCTGCAAACTGTTCCAAATTCTTCAGCAAGGGTTTATGAGTTCTGCAACAGAAGTTCTTGAATTCTGCGGTAGCCTTTTAAAAGTTAAAACCAAACACTAGCTTAAATGCATTTAGAATAACAAATCAGAGTAGCTTTTGTCAACCTTTTAGGATTGGTTCATTCGATAAAGAGGACGAACGTAACTCCCTCGGAATCTGTGATAAGTGGATTTCAAATAAGATGCTATTTTATGACATACCATAAACTATACCTCAATTAGCATTCTTACAAGCATTGTGGAAAGCATGTTTCATTTCTTTTTTTTCTCGGGTTTTTAAAGTTTATTACAGTACATACTAAAACAAATAGCAGAATGAATACACAAAAACATTTATTGAAACTTTAATAACTTTTATTAATTCCAAAAACAAAATTGTGAGACCACTGTCAGCAGGTAGAAAAGTACAATATATTTCTTCAATAATAAAAAATTGACTGAAAGAAAAGTAAAAATATTTTTTAAAAAATGTTATGCAAAACAGTTTACCCCTGTCCTCATACAAGTGTCTCGCATATTCCCGAGCACGATTGGTTGCTGTTTTATTTCCTAAGTGGTTTTTGCCTCCAAACATGTTTGCTCTCAACAAGTTTATCCATTTTAGCTCAGGATTTTAATAGCCACAGCATGTCAGTGTCTAAAATGAGTTGTTTCCTTTTCCTAAGAGTGGGTTGAGTAGGATAAACAAAGCAGGTATTCAAAAATCTCACTGCGCCACCTTGTGGAATGATTAAAAAACTTGAATTTGTTCTTACGAATACAGGTTAGGCTTGGTGTCATGGAAAATCAATAATTCTGCATCTCATGGTGGATTCTGTGAAATCACAGAGTGATCCACGATCGCGTTTATCACTGGGGACTAACATTAAGAGTGATTTCTCATGATTTCTAATAGTTAAGACACCTCCAAGATGCTGTTTACAGTTCTAACTCTTCTTTGCGTATCCCTTTCACAGCACAGAGCAGAGCATGGAGGAGTTTGTCCAGCTGTTCAAATCCAAGAAGCCGGTGATAAAGAGACACCTCCGAGAACTCAAAGAGATTGCGGATGGCTTGGATGAGGCCAGCATGAACGCAGCCCTTGCTAAGACTATCGGGAGCTTCGTAGGGGCGGCCGGGGGGATCATGACCCTAGCAGGGCTATTCCTGGACCCCGAGTCACCCACAGCCTGCAGTTTGCAAGATATTGGAGAGAAAGGGGTCACCTTAGGACAGTTTGCCAAAACCGCCACTGATATAACCCAGGCCGTCAGTGAGAGAACACACAACCAAAGAGCAGATGAGATACTGGGGAAGGTAGAGGCTGCGATGTTAGAGCTGAGTGAATCGGTCGACATCGCCTTTAAATCACTCCTGAAATTGAAAGAGTCTCGTCTCGAGGACAAGAGCAGTTTACTTTTACAGCTCTGCAGTAGCGTGGGTCCTATCATTAGTAGGTACATAGGGACGACAGTGATGTGTGATGTGGGCTATTCTTCTACAGCCCTCTCTCTGTGTGATGACAGGCTAGCTAGAGGGGTTCAAGTTGGACTCTGTGTGGCTAAAGATGTCTATGAGATGACTTCGTATTATGAAGACATGCAGCAAGGCTGCAAAACTGAAAGAGCAGAGGAGATCAGGAGTGTGGTGAAATCTGTAGCCTCAGATCTGTCAAGACTGGAACAGGTGTATCAATACATGAGGCAATGAAGCTTCTTAAAGGAAATGTGATAACATAGATTCAGAAAGGGCATCAGTAATCTGTAGCCAAGTTTTTCACTGTATTGTGAGGTATATTAAATCTACAATCCAGGCCTTGCACAGAACGGGGTTGTATAGACAATGTAAGCTGTGTCAGAATGCATCGCTGCAGGCTTGTTGACTTAGAACAGGATTGATCCAGTGAGACAATTATATCTGTATATATTAAATCTGTATGCAATAAAAATGATATATATTTGATTTGTAAGTGTATCATGCCTGTTTTATATTATTATCATGTAACATTACAAAACATACAAGTTATATTACATTGTTTGATAAAGTAAAAATGATTATAATGCCAGTTTCAATTCCTTGCAGTACATCAGCCACCAGAACTAGGAGCACAGCAATCCATTCATTTGTTCAATTAGAGATTCTGAGGCACTATTATTGTTACTACTTAGAAAGATAACGCAGGGAGAAGAGCAGCTATTTGTGTTTTAGATGAGTTCCCATATTCTAGGTATACCGTGGTGTTTTGTTTTTAATGTGAGACACAGCACTCTTAATTTACAGGACTGAGCCCGACCGACAGTGATAAAACTGCCATTAGGACAAGGAGATGTCATATCTGGAACGGCTGGACTTTGGTTCTTTATCTTATTCTGTTTAAATGATAAATTGAGGCCTCACTGTTCTGACTAGCTATTTATAGCAAGTTTGAACACATAATTATTGTGTGTATAAATTATTTGGAGTGAATATGAAGGTACAGCTAAACCTAAAAGTTAGGTTGCTGAAATCAGAATTAAAAGGGATTAGATTTTGTTACTTGTTGTCGGAAAAGAAATAATGAAACATTAGCGCATAACAGTAAAATCTCTTTTCTAAACTGGGACACTGCACCTTTAATTAGCAGCACAATTACAGCTTGAGCTCACACTGCTGCAGAGTACATTGGTTCCAGACCCATTTCTTATGTTGTTCATTTCAAACCTAGGTTTTGGTAAGGTAAGCAGGGACTAAACCAATGAAATAAACTGAAGAAGAAGAAGAAGAAGAAGAAGAAGAATGCATAAACCTCAGTGAGAAGTCAGAACTAAAACAATCATATAGACTAAAAGGATGTTTCAAAACAGGCAATTAATTGTTTGCTCCACAGTGACAGGGCTGGTTTACTACCCTGACGAGCTCTTCAATCCTGACCCCTCTCCAGCACTGCTCCACAGTGACAGGGCTGGTTTACTACCCCCTGACGAGCTCTTCAATCCTGACCCCTCTCCAGCACTGCTCCACAGTGACAGGGCTGGTTTACTACCCTGACGAGCTCTTCAATCCTGACCCCTCTCCAGCACTGCTCCACAGTGACAGGGCTGGTTTACTACCCTGACGAGCTCTTCAATCCTGACCCCTCTCCAGCACTGCTCCACAGTGACAGGGCTGGTTTACTACCCTGACGAGCTCTTCAATCCTGACCCCTCTCCAGCACTGCTCCACAGTGACAGGGCTGATTTACTACCCCTGACGAGCTCTTCAATCCTGACCCCTCTCCAGCACTGCTCCACAGTGACAGGGCTGGTTTACTACCCTGACGAGCTCTTCAATCCTGACCCCTCTCCAGCACTGCTCCACAGTGACAGGGCTGGTTTACTACCCTGACGAGCTCTTCAATCCTGACCCCTCCAGCACTGCTCCACAGTGACAGGGCTGGTTTACTACCCTGACGAGCTCTTCAATCCTGACCCCTCTCCAGCACTGCTCCACAGTGACAGGGCTGGTTTACTACCCTGACGAGCTCTTCAATCCTGACCCCTCTCCAGCACTGCTCCACAGTGACAGGGCTGGTTTACTACCCTGACGAGCTCTTCAATCCTGACCCCTCACCAGCACTGCTCCACAGTGATAGGGCTGGTTTACTACCCTGACGAGCTCTTCAATCCTGACCCCTCTCCAGCACTGCTCCACAGTGATAGGGCTGGTTTACTACCCTGACGAGCTCTTCAATCCTGACCCCTCTCCAGCACTGCTCCACAGTGATAGGGCTGGTTTACTACCCTGACAAGCTCTTCAATCCTGACCCCTCTCCAGCACTGCTCCACAGTGATAGGGCTGGTTTACTACCCTGATGAGCTCTGACACTTTTTATATTTGTTTTCTAAGAAATTTAATTTTTTTATAATTGACCGCTGTTTACATATTTTTTTGTAAATGTCATTTTATTTTCCTAACATTTTTTAATATTACCTCAATATTTACCTGGTGGTTTTTAGCATGGATATGATACACAAGGTATTTTAGAAGCATAAATAAGTTAATTATCCCACAAATTTGATTGTTGTAGTAATGACAGGAATGTTCTGGTAATGACACCCAACCATTTACTTTGTAAATTTTATTTGTATTATTTTCACACCATAATGTTAATGGAAGTTATAAACAAACAATAAAAAAATACCTTGAATGACCTTTAACATAAAAATATCTGTTATTAAAATTGTAATTGCTACAGTAACAGATGAAACACTGCAATTCATTCTATCTGTATTGTCATTAGTGTAAACTTTGTAAAATTAAATAATAAATGTTGCTAAAATTGTTAAATTCTTAAAACATCGGATCTGGAATAATACCAACAATGCTCTCTTGTTTGTACCATATCACATCATCTTTCATTGGCCAAAAGAATTGATTGACGCCAACAGGATGCATTGTTTTAATCTGAGCAGAATCACTAGCATCAACATCCTGTACAGTGCCAGGATAAGGATCAGACAACAACACGCCACTTTCCTACAATTCACTGATATCCCTGATAGATACAGTTTCAGTCGTGCATTCCCGTTCTTGATTGTCGTGCCCTGGCATTGACATGAGAACAGTACGAGGACTGAAACATTCGCAGAAATCTGAACTTGAGCAGAACAACTCCTCAGAATCCTCCAAGTTATTTCCCAGACACATCAGTGACAATCTGAAAAAAAATCAAAATGCCATTTTTGCCTTTCATCAGCTTGTATTTCTTCAGGATCTTCCCACTGATGATATTTGAAGCAACTTGCCTTTCTTTTTCCGATTTTAGAATATTGTGGAAAAGAAGTACTTTCTTAACCTTATCAAACTGAGATCTAAACTGCTGGGTAGCTTTTGGAGAAGCTTTTGTCTTACTGTTAAGCCTTGATGCCATTCTTTGACATCTTTTTTTATATTTCTCTACCTTTTGTGCATCAGTTAGCAGCTTCCTGGTTTTGTACAGGTTTTCTCTGTCCTTTGGGATTTGCATTTCCCCTGCCTTGCTGATGGGCAGGCAAGTCATCATGTGGTGATGCTGGCGGTGTGTTAACAGCCATGAAACCTTGTACATCTGTGTCTTGTTGGAGTCAGGCGGTGTGTTCACAGCCATGAAACCTTTTACATCTGTGTCTTGTTGGAGTCAGGCGGTGTGTTCACAGCCATGAAACCTTGTACATCTGTGTCTTGTTGGAGTCAGGTGGTGTGTTCACAGCCATGAAACCTTGTACATCTGCGTCTTGTTGGAGTCAGGCAGTGTGTTCACAGCCATGAAACCTTGTACATCTGCGTCTTGTTGGAGTCAGGGGGTGTGTTCACAGCCATGAAACCTTGTACATCTGCGTCTTGTTGGAGTCAGGCAGTGTGTTCACAGCCATGAAACCTTGTACATCTGTGTCTTGTTGGAGTCAGGCGGTGTGTTCACAGCCATGAAACCTTGTACATCTGCGTCTTGTTGGAGTCAGGCGGTGTGTTCACAGCCATGAAACCTTGTCATCTGTGTCTTGTTGGAGTCAGGCGGTGTGTTCACAGCCATGAAACCTTGTACATCTGCGTCATGTTGGAGTCAGGAGGTGTGTTCACAGCCATGAAACCTTGTACATCTGTGTCTTGTTGGAGTCAGGCGGTGTGTTCACAGCCATGAAACCTTGTACATCTGCGTCATGTTGGAGTCAGGAGGTGTGTTCACAGCCATGAAACCTTGTACATCTGTGTCTTGTTGGAGTCAGGCGGTGTGTTCACAGCCATGAAACCTTGTACATCTGTGTCTTCTTGGAGTCAGGCGGTGTGTTCACAGCCATGAAACCTTGTACATCTGTGTCTTGTTGGAGTCAGGCGGTGTGTTCACAGCCATGAAACCTTGTACATCTGCGTCATGTTGGAGTCAGGGGGTGTGTTCACAGCCATGAAACCTTGTACATCTGCGTCATGTTGGAGTCAGGAGGTGTGTTCACAGCCATGAAACCTTGTACATCTGTGTCTTCTTGGAGTCAGGGGGTGTGTTCACAGCCATGAAACCTTGTACATCTGCGTCATGTTGGAGTCAGGAGGTGTGTTCACAGCCATGAAACCTTGTACATCTGTGTCTTGTTGGAGTCGGGGTGTGTTCACAGCCATGAAACCTTGTACATCTGTGTCTTGTTGGAGTCAGGCGGTGTGTTCACAGCCATGAAACCTTGTACATCTGCGTCTTGTTGGAGTCAGGAGGTGTGTTCACAGCCATGAAACCTTGTACATCTGTGTCTTGTTGGAGTCAGGCGGTGTGTTCACAGCCATGAAACCTTGTACATCTGCGTCTTGTTAGAGACAGGCGGTGTGTTCACAGCCATGAAATCTTGTACATCTGCGTCTTGTTGGAGTCAGGCGGTGTGTTCACAGCCATGAAACCTTGTACATCTGCGTCTTGTTGGAGTCAGGGGGTGTGTTCACAGCCATGAAACCTTGTACATCTGCGTCTTGTTGGAGTCAGGCAGTGTGTTCACAGCCATGAAACCTTGTACATCTGCGTCTTGTTGGAGTCTGGTGGTGTGTTCACAGCCATGAAACCTTGTACATCTGCGTCTTGTTGGAGTCAGGGGGTGTGTTCACAGCCATGAAACCTTGTACATCTGTGTCTTGTTGGAGTCAGGGGGTGTGTTCACAGCCATGAAACCTTGTACATCTGCGTCTTGTTGGAGTCAGGCGGTGTGTTCACAGCCATGAAACCTTGTACATCTGTGTCTTGTTGGAGTCGGGGTGTGTTCATAGCCATGAAACCTTGTACATCTGTGTCTTGTTGGAGTCAGGGGTGTGTTCACAGCCATGAAACCTTGTACATCTGTGTCTTGTTGGAGTCAGGGGTGTGTTCACAGCCATGAAACCTTGTACATCTGCGTCTTGTTGGAGTCAGGCGGTGTGTTCACAGCCATGAAACCTTGTACATCTGCGTCTTGTTGGAGTCTGGCGGTGTGTTCACAGCCATGAAACCTTGTACATCTGCGTCTTGTTGGAGTCAGGCGGTGTGTTCACAGCCATGAAACCTTGTACATCTGTGTCTTGTTGGAGTCTGGCGGTGTGTTCACAGCCATGAAACCTTGTACATCTCTGTGTCTTGTTGGAGTCAGGCAGTGTGTTCACAGCCATGAAACCTTGTACATCTGCGTCTTGTTGGAGTCGGGGTGTGTTCACAGCCATGAAACCTTGTACATCTGTGTCTTGTTGAGTCAGGGGTGTGTTCACAGCCATGAAACCTTGTACATCTGTGTCTTGTTGGAGTCAGGGGTGTGTTCACAGCCATGAAACCTTGTACATCTGTGTCTTGTTGGAGTCAGGGGTGTGTTCACAGCCATGAAACCTTGTACATCTGTGTCTTGTTGGAGTCAGGGGTGTGTTCACAGCCATGAAACCTTGTACATCTGTGTCTTGTTGGAGTCAGGGGTGTGTTCACAGCCATGAAACCTTGTACATCTGCGTCTTGTTGAGTCAGGGGTGTGTTCACAGCCATGAAACCTTGTACATCTGCGTCTTGTTGGAGTCAGGGGTGTGTTCACAGCCATGAAACCTTGTACATCTGTGTCTTGTTGGAGTCAGGGGGTGTGTTCACAGCCATGAAACCTTGTACATCTGCGTCTTGTTGGAGTCAGGCGGTGTGTTCACAGCCATGAAACCTTGTACATCTGCGTCTTGTTGGAGTCTGGCGGTGTGTTCACAGCCATGAAACCTTGTACATCTGCGTCTTGTTGGAGTCAGGCGGTGTGTTCACAGCCATGAAACCTTGTACGTCTGCGTCTTGTTGGAGTCAGGCGGTGTGTTCACAGCCATGAAACCTTGTACATCTGTGTCTTGTTGGAGTCAGAGTCTTGTTTTTTTTATTTATTTTCCATTTGCGTCTTTGAGTTCTTTTCTCTTTTTGATATATATTATATATATTCTTTATTTATTATTTATAATATTCTTTAATTTACCACTTTTGTTTTCTTTTTAGGTATCTTTCTTTTTCTTTTTTAAGAAACTCTGCGTATTTCACAGGATCACTTTTAATTTGTTCCCACTATTTACCTGACCTCTGGGCAGATGTCTTTGGTTTCTTTTTCCTGAAAAAGAATGAAAATATATAGTGAAAATAATGAAAATATATAGATAATAATGAAAATATATAGTAAACAGATGAAGAATGTATTCAAAAATGCATATAATTAAATATTTATATTCACATTCTCTATGGTAGGTATTACTGAACTGGATGCAGTAGGGGTATTTGGTTTGTTGTAATAAAACTGAATGGAATAATAGACTGACAGAGACTGACCTTGCATATAAGGAGGGTGGAGGGGGGGCATTGTATGATGCACTTACATTGGTCAGTTCATTAAGTTGTAGTTTATGTCCTTTCTCCACAATAAACTTAGTATAATTCACAATGATATAGTGATTAATTGTATTATTGTCATTACCAGCATGGTGGTGTCATTACCGTCACAGTCTAATGTGTGATGGTAATGACACGTTGTGGTAATGACATTTAACACTTTTTTAGGCCTAAAACCTAGGATTTCAGGCCTACTACATAATACTACAGTATCTCTTGGTAAACTTTAATTTTGTCACAATATACCATATATTTAAAATTGTTATTAATTTACACAAGTTACGACGTGATTGGTAATGACACGTAATAAACATAACCCCATAATTGAAAATATTAATTTTTCTTCATACTAAAGACATAAAATGAAGAAGCTCCCTCCATCAGCTCCATGCACTTTGTTGTGTCTTCCTCATTTGCATGCAACCAAATAGATACATTTTTATAACATTTTATTTTTCTGTAATGTGTGCTTTGTGATGGTAATGACGGCAAAACTAAGGGACAAAAAATAAAGAAAATACACATACTGGCCAAACAATTCATACAACATTGTTTAATGTATTATTAACTGTACATACAAACATGAACCTTCTTGTATTACTGGCATTATTGACAATAATTACAATACAGATTCAAATATTAATTTTCATTCAAAATGATATAAACACCATATTGAGGGCTTCTGCAAGGGGGAATTAGTCAAAATCACCAAAGCAGGTTGGTGTTAAACAGATTCCTTTGGTAGAGAGTTCTCAAATAGACCCTCGCTTGAGGAGGGAGGGGATTTGAAAGCCATTAATAAAGAGCTCTTGCAGATTGTTGGCTAGATGAATTTTGCAGATGTTTTATTTCAAGTGATTTCCCCAGATTGATTGCTGTTTGTACTCACATGTGGTTTTATATTAATGTAGTTTCATTGCTGTTTCTCTTCATTTCTACCCAGTGAATGAAGTGGAAGTTCACAGTCTACAGGAGCAAAGGAGCAGAGCTGAGTTTTTAAAATGTAAGAATTCTGTTTTCACTGAAACATTTGATTGAAAGACGCATCCCTCCATTTTGAGAAGAGCAATTCTTCTGCTTATTTATTAACTCAAAACTGTGACCCCATTAATATACACTCCTCTCCATCAAGTATTGGGACAGATGAATACACTTTCACTACTTTTACATGCAGAATCAGTCACTGTGTTTACATGCAGAATCAGTCACTATGTTTACATGCAGAATCATTCACTATGTTTACATGCAGAATGATTCACTATGTTTACATGCAGAATCAGTCACTATGTTTACATGCAGAATCATTCACTATGTTTACATGCAGAATCAGTCACTGTGTTTACATGCAGAATCAGTCACTGTGTTTACATGCAGAATCATCCACTATGTTAACATGCAGAATCAGTCACTGTGTTTACATGCAGAATCACTGACTGCATTTAAATGCAGAATCAGTCACTATGTTTACATGCAGAATCACTGACTGCGTTTAAATGCAGAATCGTTCACTGTGTTTACATGCAGAATCAGTCACTATGTTTACATGCAGAATCAGTCACTATGTTTACATGCAGAATCATTCACTATGTTTACATGCAGAATGATTCACTATGTTTACATGCAGAATCAGTCACTATGTTTACATGCAGAATCATTCACTATGTTTACATGCAGAATCAGTCACTGTGTTTACATGCAGAATCAGTCACTGTGTTTACATGCAGAATCATCCACTATGTTAACATGCAGAATCAGTCACTGTGTTTACATGCAGAATCACTGACTGCATTTAAATGCAGAATCAGTCACTATGTTTACATGCAGAATCACTGACTGCGTTTAAATGCAGAATCGTTCACTGTGTTTACATGCAGAATCAGTCACTATGTTTACATGCAGAATCAGTCACTATGTTTACATGCAGAATCATTCACTATGTTTACATGCAGAATCACTGACTGCGTTTACATGCAGAATCGTTCACTGTGTTTACATGCAGAATCAGTCACTGTGTTTACATGCAGTATCATTCACTATGTTTACATGCAGAATCAGTCACTGTGTTTACATGCAGAATCAGTCACTGTGTTTACATGCAGAATCAGTCACTGTGTTTACATGCAGAATCAGTCACTGTGTTTACATGCATAATCAGTCACTATGTTTACATGCAGAATCAGTCACTGTGTTTACATGCAGAATCACTGACTGCATTTAAATGCAGAATCAGTCACTATGTTTACATGCAGAATCACTGACTGCGTTTAAATGCAGAATCGTTCACTGTGTTTACATGCAGAATCAGTCACTATGTTTACATGCAGAATCAGTCACTGTGTTTACATGCAGAATCATTCACTGTGTTTACATGCAGAATCATTCACTATGTTAACATGCAGAATCAGTCACTGTGTTTACATGCAAAATCCATCACTATGTTCTTATGTGTCGTGAACTATATTAAATGATATCAAACTGGCTGCCTTTGTTTTTTAATGCATGCATTAGCTATTATGTTACGTATTTATTTTTTTGTGTGGAAAAAACACAAAACACTTGCGTTTCATCCACCAATAAAACACACATGCGCAAAAAATCCAGCTGCATTAGGATTATACAAGAGAAACAAACTGTGAGGGAGTACGTACAAAACTTTATTATATAATATAGTAGTACAGTATTTACAAAACTTTATTATATAATATAGTAGTACATTATTTACAAAACTTTATTATATAATATAGTAGTACAGTATTTACAAAACTTTATTATATAATATAGTAGTTACAGTATTTACAAAACAATTCGCCCTCCCGACCGCTGGCAGCGTTGTGCAGGATGAGCCGGACCCGTTGTGAGGGGCTGAGTCACGGCCGGGGTGGAAGTTCCGGTCACGGTGGCCATCTTAATGCGGTGGTGGAATCTCGAGGCTGATCCCCATTATTGCAAACAGCTGTGCTGCACTCGCCGATTGGACAGGGTGGGGCAGCGCGCTGATTGTGAGGGTGGGGCTCAGTACTATTTAAACCGCAGGGTTTCACCAGTCGGTTCTCTACCTTGGACCAAGAGGTTCGTGAGACACACTGTTAGTTTAATTCTTTGTTGCTCTGTTTGTGCTGTTGTGTCCGCTGCAGACTGAGGATTCCCAGACCGGCCGCCATCAAGCCCGGAGCTCGCTGCTATTCTCAGACCGTGGACCAAACTCCAGAGAGCCTGACAGCTGTTCCTGTAGTCGACGCAGGGCGGCGCCATTGTGTGAAAACCATTTTGTTTATTATTTTGGCCAACGCGCTGTTTTCTTTTTGTGTATTTACAAACCTCTGCGTACCATCATTGGTAGCAGAGGTGGTTGTTTCAGTTGTTTTTGTGCTGCCCACGGTCACTAGAAAAGAAGGACAATAAAACAGCACCCGGCTATCATTGCTGATACCGGGTGTTTTCTCTGGAACCTGTGTGTGTTGCAGTTTCTCTTCTATCCTCTCCTCTCCCTGCACCACAATTATTCACAAAGTTTATTATATAATATAGTATTATAGTATTCACAAAGTTTATTATATAATATAGTATTATAGTATTCACAAAGTTTATTATATAATATAGTATTATAGTATTCACAAACTTTATTATATAATATAGTATTATAGTATTCACAAACTTTATTATATAATATAGTATTATAGTATTCACAAACTTTATTATATAATATAGTATTATAGTATTCACAAACTTTATATAATATAGTAGTACAGTATTCACAAACTTTATTATATATTATAGTAATACAGTATTTAAGTTTAACATCCTGTTTTTGTCTCATTGTCCTGTTTTTCATAAACGTCTGTGTTATGGGTATTAACAAGTGCTGTGCTGGGTGTGTAAGTGTGTTAGTCACACCTCTGCTTCTAAATACAGCATGATAGTATTGTACAGCCTCATAAATACAGTACTTTACCAGATTCTGAAGAAAAAACTGTATTCTAGTTTATTAAATGTTTAATTTGCTATGAGCAAAGATAATGTCCCAGCTAATGACAGATCTGAATAAATGAACACTTGCAGTACAGTTTAATACTTCTTGCCTTGAAAATGTAGCTTGAAGGCCGTTAGTGAAATTCAGTTGCAGCAAAATGAGTGTTCCAAACGTACCCCTCCATGTTTGCATGATGACGTCTCTTAATAATACGCACATGATGCGTGCAAACAGCAATTCACAAAATATAGCCTGCTGAGGAGAAATAAAAGTACTGGAACAGATGAATACATGCCGAATCACTAAGTCACTGGGGGAGGGGCATTTGTTCCCCTTGTTTCCTAAACTTAGACTCCTCTCTCCCTAAATATCTTGTTACTCCTGAATAGACAATCGTCTCATCTTTGAATCCAGATGTAATGCATGGAATATCAGTCTTGGGGTCAAATTACCAGCTGTCCCTCACAACCCTGTGTTGGTAGTAAATGTATTTTGTGGTATCACTGCACTTGTGGGGTGAGATCTGAGTGGGTGCAATTACCACAAACACCGCTCTCACCCCCCAGTCGCTCTGCATTCATACATCTGCCTCAATACTTGATGGAGGGGAGTCAGTGTATAATATTTTACAAAGAAGAGCTGCAGTACTTGTGGAGGGAGTCAATGTATAATATTTTACAATGAAGAGCAGCATTACTTTGTGCATTGATTGCCAGCAGCTGCAATATAAATCCACACAATCTCCAAACCCCAAAATACTACAAATAATCCTGTTCCTCACATACTGGATGTGCCTTTGTACCTCAATGCCTCTTCTGATTTCAAATTGCTGCCTTGTGTCAGAAACAGATGTTATATACCTGCTGAAATATCTACCTGTCTGTCTATCTGTCTACCCTCTCTCTACCCTCCCATCCATCCCTTCCCTCCCCTCCTTCCCTCCCTTCCTCCTCTATTTTCTCTCTCTCTATCCCTTCCCACCCTCCCCTCTTTCCCCTCCCTCCCCTCCCTTCCCTCTCTCTCCCCCTCTCCATCTCCTTCTCTGTCTCTCAAATTCAAAAATTAAATCTGTCTATCTCCCCTTCCTCCCTACCTCCCTTTCCTCCCCCTGCCTCTCTCCTACCTTCCCTGCTTATCTCCCTCCATCTCTGCCCCTTTCCTTCTCGCTGTCTCTCAATTTAATACATTATTAAAAAATCTCCCTTTCTTTTCTAAGCGTCTCTCCTCCTCTTCTCTTCAATCAGATTCCGGTCAACTCACACTGGACCCCAACATAGCGAGTAGAGAGCTGTCTGTCTGAAAGGAACAGAAAGGTGACACGGAGGAGGGGAGAGGACCAGCCATATCCTGATCACCCAGAGAGATTTGACAGAAGGGCCCAAGTACTTTGCAGAGCGGGTTTGTCTGGGACTCGCTGCTACTGGGAGATTGAGTGGAGTGGGGGACTGGCTTCTATAGGAGTCACATATAAAGGAATCAGCAGGAAAGGATGGGATTGTTCCTGTATCCTTGGATACAATGACAAGTCTTCGAGTTTGCTCTGCTCTGGTTCTAGTTACACTGCCTGGCAGAATAAAAATAAAACTGCAATAACTGCCCCCACGCTCCCCCAGAATAGGAGTGTATCTGGACTTTAATGCCGGCACTCTGTCATTTTATGGAGTCTCTAGAGACACAATGACCCTCCTGCACAGATTCCAAACTACATTCACTGAGACCCTCTATCCGGGGTTTGGGGTTGGTCCTGGTTCCAGTGTAACAATCTGCAATCAGCTGGAGTAGCGTATTCAGTGTGTGAAGAAACCTTTCTTTCTATCCAGTTTCACTTTTAAAATTGTGATTCTTTTTTTCTATTTCTCTTTTTCTTTCCATTCTTCTGTTACATGGTAGAGCACATGTCAAACTCAAGGCCCCTCTAAATCCGGCCCGCGAGTCAATTCATTTTGGCCCGCGACCAGTCCGCATTATAAAGAGCCGAAGTGCTTTCGTCATCATGGGTTCCGGAAGATCATTTTCCCCATGTATTTCTCCATAGAGGGTCGCAATATCAGCGATTACTGATAATTGAAACCTTGAACCGGTGTAACGTTTACCTTTCGTTGTTAGATACATCATAAGCTATGTAATAGACCGAAACATCTCGCAAATTAGCGAAGAATGGATAAAGGTACAACTATATTCCACAAACGAACTACATTATCCCTGCAGAAAACCGCTACCTCAGTGTTCGGAGTGTTCCAACATTTTGAGTGGGGTAGTAGCTTGCTAGCTTTCACTTCAAAGTTAAATAACTAGTTAGTTAGCAATATGTTTACCTTGGATCAACCTTGCTTGTAGGCTTGATCGTTTTTATTATGGTTTTAATTCACCAGCACTTCATAAATTTAGTCTCACATGCAAACTCTGCTCAACACAAATCACTCCCCCTGCGAGTAAACTGGCCTCGTCCTCACGGAGCTCCGTCACTCCTCAGGAACTTCAGCTTGTTTTAGGTTGGGAAATGCAGTTCTTTAAGCGAAGACAACCTATTTGGCGTGAAATTAATTCAGTTTCCACTACAATTTCTGAACGATTGTGACACATAAATCTATTGTAAATATATATTTGAATAATCACAGGTTATAAAAAGCCTATGGAGAACTCAATAGGAAAAGTTCACTTCTGGAACCCGCGGGACAAGAAGAGACATCACAATCCGGCTCTCTATTCACTACAAGTCCCAACATGCACTGCACGCTCTGGCACGAACCGCGGCATATATGCATAATTCACAGTTCCGTTCTAGCCAGCTATCAAGAATGGCTAGAAGGAAAGTGGACAGAGAGGGCAGAACGTTC
Source organism: Huso huso (assembly GCA_036884735.1). Taxonomy (NCBI): domain Eukaryota; kingdom Metazoa; phylum Chordata; class Actinopteri; order Acipenseriformes; family Acipenseridae; genus Huso; species Huso huso. The sequence goes on from CM072701.1 coordinate 361,384, forward strand.
CAGGACAGGTGGGAGTGAATATCATATGTGATATAAATATATGTTTTATTTATGTTTAAATGACTGGACAGATATTTTTTATTTATGTTTTGCAAGTGAATATCATATGTGATATAAATATATGTTTTATTTATGTTTAAATGTCTCAAATCTTGTCTGAAGTTAGTTTGGCCTGAGTGATACTGTTACAGCTGTAGATGTACGTTACTAGCTGCCTTTTTGTAGCTTGGTTACGCTACCATGTTATGTGCCTGTGTCATAAAAGGCTTGTTATTATGTTTTGCGGCATTGCCGTTTGTGAGTATGTGAGTGTGAGATTAAAAACGTGAGACACACATCCAAACACGAGTCTATTTCATCTTATTGAAACACAACAGATACAGACATATATATATATATATATATATATATATATATATATATATATATATATATATATATATATATATATATATACACACACTAGCAATAATAAATGGTTAATAAATGGTCGAAGCATTCATATGCACTTTTTCAGGGGGTGGAAGGGCAAAATATGTACATCCGGCCCCCCACTTCAATTTGAGTTCTCAAAGTGGCCCGCTGTGGAATTGACTTTGTTATTGTTGTATTATCACTTTGATTTTTCATCCATGCACTGTGTATTTTAATTGTGTATAGTTTTTGCACATAACATGGGTATTAAGCACCAACATGTTTTTTTATTGCTTTGTGCCCTATCTACCTGTAACAAATATCATCGTGCAAATGCAAACTATGGAACCCTTGCATGCAACAAATTAATTCCCTCATCAAGGTGAGCTGAAGCACCTGCAGGACTGTCAATTACCTGTGTTTCAGGACATAAAAGCTTGGCTGTTTCAGCGAAGAAGAGAGAAAAAAACGGCAAAGGAGCTTGAGACAGTGAACGAGATGACGAAAAAGGTGACCAAAACAGCTGAACCAAACAGCTGTTTATAGTTCCAGTGGAAGAGCGCCAGGCAGTGTAAAAGATTTCACTTCATGGACAGAGTTGCTACTGGAGGAAGCCTGGTATTCCATTGCTGGTGCCATTGCAGAGGTGGAACAGAGGGACGAGACTGCAGTGATGAGAGGAGATACACGCTTTGCATGAGAGATAGGGGGGATCATTCCGATTTCTCCCTTGTTAGCTAAGTAGAGTTTTCTTTCTTTGTTTTTTTTATTATTAGTTTTTACTTATTTTGGTTTATTTTGTTTATTTGGGATTTGACTTTCGCTGAACTTAAGCAGTCACTGCCCCTCCCCTTTTACATTTTGTGTTCCAGTACTGCCTGCTGCTCTGCGCCTGCCCTCCTGCTGTTGGTACGGATTGCCCCCTAGTGGCGAAGTAATTTTGTTCCTAAGGAACTATTTTTTTCAAACGGTCTTTGTTAAGAACTAAACAAACTAAACAAACTGCCTTTTTGCACACTTTTTGTACACATTGAATATTACTTAATGTTGACATGTTTTAATTGTTTTTACTGCTCTTGAGGTTTTTCTAATGAATTAAATATCTGTAGCCTATTCCTGTGTCTTGACCCTGTTGAATGATACTTCTGCTGGTTGGGGTAACTTTGAGACAAAGAACCTGAGTGTCTTTTGGTACAAACTAATTTCTGAAGACGCAATACCTTCTGTGGCGTAGTTCGGCTACACATTATTTTAAATTTCCCCTCACCACACAACATTTCTTCTTTCTTCCCTTTTCTATCACTCTATCTCTTCATTCTTTTACATTTTTTCATTTTCCATTTTCTTTCAGTGATTTTCTTTCTTTTTTACAATTCTTTTTTCTTTTTTCTTTTTCTGATTCTTGTTTTTCATTCTTTCACTCCATTCATTCTCCATACTCTCCCTCTCCTTCTACCTTTCTTTCCCTCCCCCTCCTTCTCCCTCTCCTCTTCTTCCTCCCTCACTCCCCCTCTTCTCCCTCTCCCCCCTCACAACACTGGGATCTCTGCCATGTATATGTGATCATGTCAGTACCTGTATTAACGTGCTCTCTCTCTCTCTCTCTCTCTCTCTCTCTCTCTGTTCTCATGTTTGATCTATATTGTGATGAAGTGTGTGCACATTCCCCACACCAATCTGGAGGATGTAGGACCATGTGGCCGTATTCACAAAGCTGACTTAAGTCTAACACTGGTCATAAGTCCTCCATTTGGACTTAAGTTTTATTCAAGAACTAGACTAGTCTTAGTGGAATTGAAGTCCTGAGTATGGTCACAACTTTAAGACTACCCTGGAAGAGGCTTAAGTCCTATTTTGCTATTGACCACTGTTATTTAATAAAAGAAATGGCTCGACGGATGATGCTGTACGATTTATTTGAAGATAACCCAGTCATAGACAATTGCCCTCTGCGTGTTTTTGTAGATCGAGAAAAGAAGTTTGGAAGTTTTTACCGAAACTGAACTGAGAAGTCGATACCGTTTTGGGAGAAAGTCAATCGAAATGCTTATAAATCTTTTAAATACAGACCTTTCTCCTTCAACTAACAGAAGCAATGCAATTCCACCTTTGCTGCAGGTAAAAAAAAAAGTATGTAACCATCTTTAAAATTACTCAAATTTATTTAAATAGCCTAAATGAAATTGTCAATTAAAAATTGTACAGTTAAGAACAAGAGCCACCACATTGTTTTCTGCCACAAGCTAGCACTGGCCAGCACAATGAAAATAACTAGCACATTTACGCTTCAATGCAGTAAACAAACTACTAAATTTTTTTTTTCACGGTGTCAATAAGGCCTTTTTTAACAAAGCGCAGAGATTTGTATGAAGGTAAGTATGATTAGAAACACACATTAAATATAGTTCTGGGACAAACATGGTATTTTCATGTTCGGATATCTGGCCAAGATTTAAATATTCGTTTGTGAGAAGAAAAAAAAACGCAGTTGCCATAGACTCTACACTTGCATATTCTTAGCATTACTGCAGCACTTCAAGCCTTGTGTAACTGATAAGACTAAGCGAACAACCAATATATAAATGTACTAAAATGTACTAACCTTGCAACAAGTGGCTTTGTAGAATTAAAATAAACTCACTGTTAAGTTGTTAACTTTATAGTCCATAGATAACAGAAAAGACATTGTAAAAAAAGACTACGTTTTTTTTTTTCAAGAAAACGTGTGACAGGTGCAGGTGGATGTTGAGATGGATGTTTGATCGGGTCAAAAGAGGAAGTGATTGTTGGTGCATCGTCTCCATACAGCTCGATTTCTTTTTCTGACTTGGTGGACATTTTTCGTAGCGGGCCACCACCTGTCGGAGGATATTTGCTCTCGTTCAACTCCTTCTTGGCCTGGCTCGCACCATTTTTCCATTTTTTCCTTAGCTCATCTATGTCCCTTTTAACAGGGGATTATGACTTTTAACAGGGGATTATCACTTTTAACAGGGGATTACCACTTTTTAACAGGGGATTATGACTTTTAACAGGGGATTATCACTTTTAACAGGGGATTATCACTTTTAAAAGGGGATTATCACTTTTAACAGGGGATTATCACTTTTAACAGGGGATTATGACTTTTAACAGGGGATTATGACTTTTAACAGGGGATTATCACTTTTAACAGGGGATTATCACATTTAACAGGGGATTATCACTTTTAACAGGGGATTATCACTTTTAACAGGGGATTATCACTTTTAACAGGGGATTATGACTTTTAACAGGGGATTATCACTTTTAACAGGGGATTATCACTTTTAACAGGGGATTATCACTTTTAAAAGGGGATTATCACTTTTAACAGGGGATTATCACTTTTAACAGGGGATTATCACTTTTAAAAGGGGATTATCACTTTTAACAGGGGATTACCACTTTTTTTGCAGAATTCTGACAACGCTTCATTTTTCTTCCGATTTGTTACTGTGTCACTGAATTTGGAGGATTCCTTTTTTTCTTCAATCTGCGCAGCTAATCGAAAAATCTCTTGCTCTGTGAAATTTGTCTTCCTTCCATCAGTCATTTTTTTCTACAATAACTAACATATAACAGGATAAATTATTGAGACAGCCTAATCACTGTGATATCACGAATTATCCTAAAATCTAATTGTAAAACAATGTGTTAATATTAAATCGTATGTTACAATACGGTATATTACTTCGACATTATTGGACATATATTTACAGTACATTTTCAGATGCAATTATATTTCTTACCTTATAATCCCAGTGAAGGAGCCGAGCTGTCAATATTTCCAACGGCAGCGAGCAACTTTCTCACGAGCGAGAAAGGGTGAAGATTCGGCACACATGAACAAAACGTGGTCCAAGTTAAGACACCCAGAAAATCACAGTGTGAATTGGACGTAAGACCTGGTCATAACATAGACTGCAAAACAGACTTAAGGCCATTTCTTGGTATAAGACTTAAATCAGCTTTGTGAATACGGCCCTTTGTTAGGGAAGGGAGCTGGAGGCAGCATGTTGCTGCAGTATAACGGTATTCATGATTTATTAGGATCTTTTGTTTGAATTGCTTGTTTATTGTTTTGTTTATTACACAACTTTTGATACATAAAGGGGATCTCAAGTTGTTTTTCTTTTGTGTGTGTGTTACATTTTCCTATATTTTGCAACTACTTTTTAAATAAGGTGTGTGTATTGTGTTTATTATTATTATTATTATTATTTTATTTTTTTGACATCCTGACCACTTTTTCTACACTATTAAATTGCTCGATTTCCAAGATGGCTTCAAATGTACCCTTCAGAAGAACTTCAAGACTACATTTCCGGTCATCCTCCTGCTCATGTATCTATGATGGGGTGGTGATGGTAAATGTAGTTCTGAAGTTCTTCTGATGGTGTGACAGTCTGGCTCGCAGTGGTGAGGTGGATGACGTCACGGACCAGGAAGTAACTGAAACCAAACAGTGGATGGGCGGGTGAAACTGAGTGCAATGGCACTCAGCGTATTTATTAATAAACAAACAAAAGATTTAAACAAAACAACAAAACACAAAACAAAAGGGCACGAGGGCCAAACGAATCAACAAACAAACAAGTAAGTGTCGTGCTGGAGAATCCAGCGCGTTTTATAATTGTTTTTTCTAAATGTGACTCGCTCTCTCCGCTCCCCGTACTCTCCTCTGTACACCCCACCTCAAGTGCAGAGAGCTGCAGGTTTATATACTCTGGCCGAGGGATTAACTAGTTGTTAATTATCTTATTATCCCTCGGCCAGAGTCTCTCGCTGTTAGTAAGGATGCATGACTGTCAGCTAGTTAAATAATCAGTAGCTGATCAGCCATGCATCCTCACGGGTTTTTAAATATAATAATAAAAGACGCGGCGCTTTTACCCGCGCAAACAAAAATACAAATAATAATAAATGGGGCGGGACACCCTCCATACACATGCCAATATGCAAGCCACACACATGGCCACCACCCCCCCTTAGTCCCCAAAGTCCCGGTTAGCAGTCCCGGGCGCGGGAACAGGGGCAGCAACGGACCAAAGGTAGGCCACGGTGGGATGTCCTCCTCCCACCCAAACAGCGTAAGCGTTCCAATGGCCCGCGCACCGCCGGCTCCTCTGGCAAAAAAAATTTTGGGGTGGTCTCAGACCTGACCCCCCCTTCTTCATGGCCGGCAGCTCCCCTCCGTGGGGCTCCGGCCACCCTTTCTCCTGCAAGCGAATTGGTGGGGGAAGCTGGTCTCCTGACCTCCCCCTTCTTCATGGCTGGCAGCTGCCCTTCAGGGGCTCCAGCCACAGTATTTCCTCCTGCGAAAGTGCAGCTGGGGGAGCTGGTCTCCTGACCTCCCCCCCCCCTTCTTCAAGGCCGGCAGTTCCCTCCGTGGGGCTCCGACCACATGATCTCCGGCCGAAAGTGCGGGGGGGCTGTCTCCTGACCTCCCCCCTTTCTTCATGGCCAGCAGCTCCCCTCCGTGGGACTCCGACCACATGATCTCCGGCCTTGAAAGTGCGGCTGGGAGCTGGTCTCCGGACCTCTCCCCTTTCTTGGCGTCCGTTCCCCTCCGTAGGGCTCCGGCCCATAGTGTAGTGACCCCAGGCGACAGGATCCCTGGCGACCCCCGAAGCAGGATCCCTGGCGACCCAGGCGAGCAGGATCCCTGGCGACCCCAGGCGGCGGCAGCGGACCCCTCGGGAGGCGGCGGCAGCGGACCCTCAGGAGGCGACGGCAGCGGCAGCGACCCCCCGGGAGGCGACGGCAGCGGACCCTCGGGAGGCGGCGGCAGCAGCAGCGGACCCGGGGCGGCGGCAGCAGCAGCAGCGGACCCTCGGGAGGCGGCGGCAGCAGCAGCAGCGGACCCTCGGGAGGTGAACTCGGGAGGGAGCCCCTGGCCATGGAGGCGGCAGCTGGGAGCTCCACTTCTCCCTCGTTCCCTGTAGCTGGTGGCTCTCCAGGCGATGTGGAGCAACAGGCAGCCCCAGGTGATGCGGAGCAACAGGCAGCCCCAGGCGTGCGGAGCAACAGGCAGCCCCAGGCGATGCGGAGCAACAGGCAGCCCCAGGCGATGCGGAGCAACAGGCAGCCCCAGGCGATGCGGAGCAACAGGCAGCCCCAGGCGATGCGAGGCAGGCATCCTTGGGCGAAGCGAGGCAGGCATCCTTGGGCGAAGCGAGGCAGGCATCCTTGGGCTGGGCAAGGCAGGCATCCTTGGGCGGAGCGAGGCAGGCATCCTTGGGCGGCGTGAGGCAGGCATCCGGGCGGCGAGGCAGGCATCCTTGGGCGAAGCGAGGCAGGCATCCTTGGGCGAAGCGAGGCAGGCATCCTTGGGCGAAGCGAGGCAGGCATCCTTGGGCGAAGCGAGGCAGGGTAGGATCAGTCCTTCCCATGAAGGTGGATGTGGAACCAGCAGGTATTCACCCTCTGCTGGTGGAGGTGGAGGAAAGCAGTCCTCCCACGGCGGCTGAGGCGGAACCAGCAGGCATTCACCCTCTGCTGGTGGAGGTGGGAGGGGAAAGCAGTCCTCCCACGGCGGCTGAGGCGGAACCAGCAGGCATTCACCCTCTGCTGGTGGAGCTGGGAGCGGCAAGCAGTCCTCCCACGGCGGTTGAGGCGGAACCAGCAGGCATTCACCCTCTGCTGGTGGAGGTGGGAGGGGCAAGCAGTCCTCCCACGGCGGTTGAGGCAAAACCAGCAGGCATTCACCCTCTGCTGGTGGAGCTGGGAGCGGTAAGCTGTCCTCCCACGGCGCTTTGAGACGGAAACCAGCAGGTATTCACCCTCTGCTGGTGGAGGTGGGAGTGGTAAGCTGTCCTCCCACGGCGCTTGAGACGGAACCAGCAGGCATTCACCCTCTGCTGGTGGAGGTGGCGGAGGCAGAGGCAGCCCCGCTGCTCTGCTCCTGGCGGTGGAGGTGGCGGAGGCAGAGGCAGCTCCCGCTGCTCTGCTCCTGGCGGTGGAGGTGGCGGAGGCAGAGGCAGCTCCCCGCTGCTCTGCTCCTGGCGGTGGAGGTGGCGGAGGCAGAGGCAGCTCCGCTGCTCTGCTCCTGGCGGTGGAGGTGGCGGAGGCAGAGGCAGCTCCGCTGCTCTGCTCCCTGGCGGTGGAGGTGGCGGAGGCAGAAGCAGCTCCGCTGCTCTGCTCCTGGCGGTGGAGGTGGCGGAGGCAGAGGCAGCTCCTGCTGCTCTGCTCCTGGCGGTGGAGGTGGCGAAGGCAGAAGCAGCTCCTCTGCTGCTGGAGGCCTAGGTTCTGGACCTGTGGGCTTCCCCCTGGGCGCTGGATGCACGGGCTCCCCCCTTCTGGGCGCTGGATGCAGGCTCCCCCTTCTGGCGCTGGATGCACGGGCTCCCCCCCCTTCTGGGCGCTGGATGCTCGGCTCCGCCTCTTCATATTATGTGGTGGGCATATGGCCCACGTGTGCCCATATGCCCCACAGCCAGGGCACAACTCCGCATACGAGGTTCACAATGTAAACCTCACAGTCATCCTCACCGATCTCCTCCTGCTGCTGCGGTTGCTGTTGCTGCAGCCTACCTCTCCCCTTCTCTTCCTGCTCCTTCTCCCCTGCCTTCCTCTCCTGGGCCAATTCCTCCTCTTTGAGGCAGGTGAGGCAGGTTTCCTGATCCACCTGCGGCGATGGTATGGCCTTCAGGTGGATCCTCCTCTGCAGTCTCCACCTCACCTCGATCAAAGGCCTGCACATAGAGGGGTTCTTCATATGGGCACACCTCAGGAGGTGCCCATACTCCAGGCAGGCGAGGCACCATGTAGCCCCTCCTTCCTTTAACTCCCTCTGATGCGCATGCCACCTCTCCATGTAGGCGTCCACTTTATCCATTTTTTTTTTTTTTTTTTTTTTTTTTTTTAAAACACAAAAAACACTATTTGAAAAACGAACACAAAAAAACTTCCTTTGCTGTTCCTGGTCCGGCTGTTGGGGCGTTGTTTGTCCCACGCAGGACACCATATGTGACAGTCTGGCTCGCAGTGGTGAGGTGGATGACGTCACGGACCAGGAAGTAACTGAAACCAAACAGTGGATGGGCGGGTGAAACTGAGTGCAATTGCACTCAGCGTGTTATTAATAAACAAACAAAAGATTTAAACAAAACAACAAAACACAAAACAAAAGGGCACGAGGGCCAAAACGAATCAACAAACAAACAAGTAAGTGTCGTGCTGGAGAATCCAGCACGTTTTAGCAATTGTTTTTTCTAAATGTGACTCGCTCTCTCCGCCTCCCCCATTACTCTCCTCTGTACACCCCACCTCAAGTGCAGAGAGCTGCAGGTTTTATATACTCTGGCGAGGGATTAACTAGTTGTTAATTATCTTATTATCCCTCGGCCAGAGTCTGCATCGTTGGTAAGGATGCATGACTGTCAGCTAGTTAAATAATCAGTAGCTGATCAGCCATGCATCCTCACGGGTTTTTAAATATAATAATAAAAAAGGCGCTTTTACCAGCGCCATAAAACAAAAATACAAATAATAATAAATGGGGGCGGGACACTCCGCCACAGATGGGTACACTTGAAGCCATCTTGGAAAGCAAGCACTTTTGACTGCAATTTAATTGTGTAGAAAAAGTGGTCAGGATGTCAAAAAGAATAATAAACACACAGTACGCAATACCTTATTTAAACAGCTGTAGCAACATATGGGAACATGTAACACATACAAAAGAAAAACAACTTGATAAACACACACATTGATTCGTGCTAAAAACTGCAAATTACTGACTCTGACTCGCCTTAAAGCCACCTGGGACAGCGTCCCCTAGAGACTTGAAGGTAAACTGCATTTTCTGTTTTAAACAGGGAGGAAGGGGTGTGCGGTGATATATTGCGTGTTGAAACATTTCGATTGAACCTTTTTGTTTAAAACCTTTATTTTATTCATTTAATAAATGTGTGCGATGGCACTTCAAGTTTTCTGCCTCCGAGTCTCAATTCTGCCATTCCACTTGGCTGGGGTTGCAATCCTACCACACAACTCAGTGGAGTTGAGTGACAGAGAAGGATGGAAGCAAAGTGTGCATCAAGTAGCTGCAGTAATAAAACTGTTCAATCGCAATCTGCCTGCATATATTATTGAGTCTTATCACTTATATGGGAGGTTATTACATTAAGAGTTACAGACTAGCAGGTGGAGGAGGTGGAGGAGGAGGAAGTGATAATATATTGTGAAAGGATCACACTCACTTCGGTTCGTTGCCCCTTTAAAAACACTGACCCAACACACAGAAATTGATTTTTTTAAGCGCAGTTGCGCTATTTTTAATAAACACAAAAACAAAAATAAACAAAACAAACACCTAGCTCTTCTTTGAGCAATAACTAAAACAAAACAGGAACCTAAACTGAAAACAGGACAGCTAAGCTGTTTACCTGTAACAAAAACAAACAGAATAGCACACACAAAACAAAGGCTTCACACTACCTTTTCTTTTAATTACGGCTGTACCCACACCAGCACAGTCGGGCTTCTACCCTCTTCAGCAGCTGCCTAGAGCAAACTGACTGCTCTCCTTTTAAACCCTGCACCTGGCTCCAATTTTCAATAGTAGCCAGGTGCAGGTACTGATTAAACAATAAAACAATTAACCAAAACAATTAACAAACCAAAAATGTGCCTTCCGCACATGTTTTCCCTAGAGGAGGAATTAACCCCTCCCTGCTGTCTCACACATCCCCCCCCATGTCTTTTCAAGACACCAGCCATACAACGGCCACCTCCCTCCACCCTTAAAAGACCACCCACCCTCAAGTCCACAATGTCAATTTTTCGCGCCTCTTCCACGGGCGGGCTTGAGGGTGGGTTGGTCCCCTCCTTTCCAGGAGGGACCCAGGACAGGCGAGGAGGGACCCAGACGGCTTGTCCATGGCGACCATAGCGCCGGACCGGTGACCGGGAGCCAGGACTGACAGGCAGGCGGCGCCTGTGGACCTGCGCAGCGACCTCTGGAATTCCAGGTGGAGCGCAGCATGATGCAAGGGGGCGGAGCAATCAGCAGGGGAACGCTAGTGACCTCTGCCCCTTATGAGCGACGTCTCGCCTCTTGCGCAGCGACGTCTGGGATTCCAGGGGGTGGGAGTAAGGGACCAGGTAGCGACTGTGCCTGGCAGTGCTGCGACCTGGGAGCAAGGTCCAGCGCAGGAAGGTCTGGGCATTCGGCCAGGTGTCCACGATGACGGGACTGGGGACCTCCCTCGCAACGCCGGACTCAATTGCATGGATGATGGTTCTGGGAGAGGCTCCTCCTCTGGGCTCTGGTAATGGCAGCTCCCACCCCTCTGGCTCTTGGGACGGCAGCTCCACCCTCTCTGGCTCAGGGACGGCAGCTCCACCCCTCTGGCTCTCGGGACGGCAGCTCCACCCCTCTGGCTCTGGGACGGCTCCTCCCCCCTCTGGCTCTCGGGACGGCAGCTCCACCCCCTCTGGCTCTCGGGACGGCAGCTCCACCCCTCTGGCTCTCGGGGACTGCAGCTCCCACTTTTGTAGCAGCAGCTCCAGTTCCGTTGGCTCCCGCTCTTGTATTATCAACGGGCCACGCCCAGCTCCTGTCTCTGCCTCTCCATCTTCCTTATCTGCTCCTCCTGAGCAGCAGTGTTCTTATTAAACATCTCAATTAAATCTCTAAAATCCATTTTTGGGTCTCCAGGGGCGCCCACACTCGCTGCCACCATATGTGAAAGGATCACACTCACTTCGGTTCGTTGCCCCTTTAAAAACACTGACCCAACACACAGAAATGGATTTTTTTTAAGCGCAGTTGCGCTATTTTTAATAAACACAAAAACAAAAATAAACAAAACAAACACCTAGCTCTTCTTTGAGCAATAACTAAAACAAAACAGGAACCTAAACTGAAAACAGGACAGCTAAGCTGTTTACCTGTAACAAAAACAAACAGAATAGCACACACAAAACAAAGGCTTCACACTACCTTTTCTTTTAATTACGGCTGTACCCACACACCAGCACAGTCGGGCTTCTACCCTCTTCAGCAGCTGCCTAGAGCAGACTGACTGCTCTCCTTTTAAACCCTGCACCTGGCTCCAATTTTCAATAGTAGCCAGGTGCAGGTACTGATTAAACAATAAAACAATTAACCAAAACAATTAACAAACCAAAAATGTGCCTTCCGCACATGTTTTCCTAGAGGGAGGAATTAACCCCCTCCCTGCTGTCTCACAATATATATATTTATATATATATATATATAAACAAACTTCCTCTTGAGCATTTAGACAACACCCTAAACAGCGTCAGTAAACCAACTTGCGCTTCAGAGAAAACGAGGCTGCTGTGGATTTCAATCCAGATCTAGGTGAGTTATATGTAATTACAGTGCTATGAGTGATTCATTTAGTAATTCTGTGTGTTTTGTAGGATAAATATGTGCACAGAAAGCAGTAGTTTTGACAGGTAGTTTCTTTCAAAGTCAGTGAAAGATTTTATCTTTTTCCCCAGACTATTTTCTATCAGTTATTATACTGCTGGTTGCCATACAGTCTTGTTAACAGTCCGTATATTTACTGCAGCACATTGATCCTGGCTTTGTCTGCATGGGGTGTATTGAGACCCTGAGTGAGTGAGTTTATATATTATTATGATTATTGTGTAAATTATTATTGTGAATGGAGAACTCAGATACAATACACTGTACCAGGGGGCTGCAGTGAGTGAACTCAGATACAATACACTGTACCAGGGAGCTGCAGTGAGTGAACTCAGATACAATACACTGTACCAGGGAGCTGCAGTGAGTGAACTCAGATACAATACACTGTACCAGGGAGCTGCAGTGAGTGAACTCAGATACAATACACTGTACCAGGGAGCTGCAGTGAGTGAACTCAGATACAATACACTGTACCAGGGAGCTGCAGTGAGTGAACTCAGATACAATACACTGTACCAGGGGGCTGCAGTGAGGGGAGAATTCAGATACAATACACTGTACCAGGGAGCTGCAGTGAGTGAATTCAGATACAATACACTGTACCAGGGAGCTGCAGTGAGTGAACTCAGATACAACACACTGTACCAGGGGCTGCAGTGAGGGGAGAATTCAGATACAATACACTGTACCAGGGAGCTGCAGTGAGTGAACTCAGATACAATACACTGTACCAGGGAGCTGCAGTGAGTGAACTCAGATACAATACACTGTACCAGGGGCTGCAGTGAGTGAACTCAGATACAAATACACTGTACCAGGGAGCTGCAGTGAGTGAACTCAGATACAATACACTGTACCAGGGAGCTGCAGTGAGGGGAGAATTCAGATACAATACAATGCACCAGGGAGCTGCAGTGAGTGAACTCAGATACAATACACTGTACCAGGGGGCTGCAGTGAGTGAACTCAGATTCAATACACTGTACCAGGGAGCTGCAGTGAGTGAACTCAGATACAATACACTGTACCAGGGAGCTGCAGTGAGGGGAGAATTCAGATACAATACACTGTACCAGGAGCTGCAGTGAGTGAACTCAGATACAATACACTGTACCAGGGGGGGGCTGCAGTGAGTGAACTCAGATTCAATACACTGTACCAGGGAGCTGCAGTGAGTGAACTCAGATACAATACACTGTACCAGGGGGCTGCAGTGAGTGAACTCAGATACAATACACTGTACCAGGGAGCTGCAGTGAGTGAACTCAGATACAATACACTGTACCAGGGAGCTGCAGTGAGGGGAGAATTCAGATACAATACAATGCACCAGGGAGCTGCAGTGAGTGAACTCAGATACAATACACTGTACCAGGGGGCTGCAGTGAGTGAACTCAGATTCAATACACTGTACCAGGAGGCTGCAGTGAGTGAACTCAGATACAGTACACTGTACCAGGGGGCTGCAGTGAGTGAACTCAGATACAATACACTGTACCAGGGGGCTGCAGTGAGTGAACTCAGATACAATACACTGTACCAGGGAGCTGCAGTGAGTGAACTCAGATACAATACACTGTACCAGGGGGCTGCAGTGAGTGAACTCAGATACAATACACTGTACCAGGGGGCTGCAGTGAGTGAACTCAGATACAATACACTGTACCAGGGAGCTGCAGTGAGTGAACTCAGATACAATACACTGTACCAGGGAGCTGCAGTGAGTGAACTCAGATACAATACACTGTACCAGGGGGGCTGCAGTGAGTGAACTCAGATACAATACACTGTACCAGGGGGCTGCAGTGAGTGAACTCAGATTCAATACACTGTACCAGGGAGCTGTAGGATGGAAATATAGATTATAATATAATTTGTGTTATTTGCTTTATAATAAATCTGGATGCTTAACCTTATTATAGAAGTAGGCATCATGGTGTGATTAAGTGACTGGAGTTTTAAACATGGTTCCCCTGGGTGGCAGGGTGTAGCCCTGCCTGTATGTTTTAGTTTATGCTGGCAGGGACAGGGTTAAATTCCCCTGCCCTGCCTATTCATTGTTTTCAGGTGGCTGGGAGTTGATTGATTGTCAGTTGTTCAATCAACCCCAGGCACCTGGTATAAAAGGGAAGCCTCAGCCCACCATTAAAGAGAGGGAGCTGAGGAGGCAAGTTGTTTTTTTGTGCTTCAAGACCTTGCTGGACGCCTTGAAGTATGATGAGTACGGCTGGGAAGTCATAGGAGACTTCAAAATGGTGGCATTCCTGCTGGGTCTCCAAGGCGGTTTTACCAAGTTTCCCTGCTATCTTTGCCTTTGGGACAGCAGGGACACCAAAGGCACTACTACAGGGGACTGGCCACAGTGGACCGAGTTCTCTGTGGGGAGGAACAACGTCAAGTGGGAGCCACTGGTGGACCCCCGGAAGGTGCTGATGCCACCACTGCACATCAAATTGGGCCTTATGAAACAATTTGTCAGAGCTCTAGATAAGGAGTCGGCAGCCTTCAAGTACCTTCAAGACTTCTTCCCTAAGCTGTCTGAGGCAAAGGTCAAAGCCGGTGTCTTCGTCGGACCACAGATAAAGAAGATCCTGGAGTGCAATGAATTCCCCAAGAAGCTCACTAGTAAGGAGAAAGCGGCTTGGAACAGCTTTGTCGCAGTGGTTCGGGGCTTCCTGGGCAATCACAAGGCCGAAAACTATGTGGAGCTGGTTGAGACTCTGGTGAAGAACTACGGCACAATGGGCTGTAGGATGTCCCTCAAAGTCCATATCCTTGATGCTCATCTTGATAAATTCAAAGGAGAACATGGGAGGCGTACTGGGAGGAGCAAGGCGGCGCTTCCACCAGGATATACTGGACTTTGAACGCCGCTACCAAGGACAGTATAGCGAGAACATGATGGGAGACTACATTTGGGGGCTGATTTGTGAAAGTGATTTACAGTATAATCGTAAATCTCGAAAAACTACTCACTTCTAAATCTTTTGTAGTCATTTTTGTATTACTTTAGTATAAATACATGTTAATTTGGATTCATATGTTGTTTTTTTCTGACTTTATGTGAACGAAAAGACACAAATTCGCCCGTTTTCTGATTGGAAATAGGTAAATTTCAAAATATCACTGTCCTGGTCACAAAAGCAAAGTTTGTGGGGAATAATAGCCATTTTCTATACTTTTGAGGCATAAGCAATTAGGAAATAACACTTACTACCCAGGAACAAAAATTGTGTTACATAGTGTAATGCAACAAGATTAATCAACTCCTTGAATATCCAGCCAATTCAAATGCCACACATGAGAAAACTACCCAAGCACTTTACTGGTGGGGCTGTTGCACATGCACCAACATCTTTGGAGTACTACAGAGCTGAGTACTACAAGCTGCTAGACACTGTAGATGTGCAGTTCAGAGAGCGTTTCAACCAGACAGGCCTGCAGACTCTTGAAAAATTGGAGAAAGTTCTCCTCACTGGAGAGACTGATAATGTTGTGGACCAATACCCAGAGTTGACCAGGAAGTCATTACATGTGCAGTTAGCCATGTTCGTCTTAAAATACACCTACAATTCCAGCACTGAAGCTGCAAACATCTTGAGGGAAAAGCCTGATGTCCGTATCCTTTTTGATCAGGTTGAGGCCCTTGTGAGGTTACTTTTAGTTGTCCCTGCCTCGTCTGCTGAAGCTGAGAGGAGCTTCAGTGCTTTCAGATGGCTGAAGACCTGGCTTTGTAATTCTATGAAACAAAGTCGCCTGAACAATGTAGCCATTTGCCACATTCATCTAGCACACCTTGATCACTTGGAAAGGAAAACTCTCTGCCAGCAATTTATTGCTGCAAATGACCGGCGCAGGAATATTTTTGTCTCTTTTCTTTAGAAAAACAAGGGAGTTCATGTTACCTACTGGTTGTCAAGGACAATTTGAAAGTTAACTATACCGTAGGTTAAGGTGTAGCGAAAGAGAGGCCTTGTTAGAATTGCATTGTAATGTGTTTTCTTCTAAACGCAAGTACAGTTATGCTTAGTGTGTGTTTTATTACTAGATGGTTATGGTTATTTGTATACCAAAACAGGAATTTTCATTACAAGGGGAGCAGTCTTCATACTGCCATAATGTGCAAATCCAGGTCACAAAATAAATATTTGTATAAGTTGTGGGAAATTAATACAGAGATTTGACCTGCTGCAACAGGCAAGATATATACTTTAACGCAGAGGTACAAATAATACATTTTACACAATGCTTATTTTTATGCAAAGACTAACAGTAATACAGTTTCATTCCTGCTTTTTTTTCAAAGGCATTTTAACTGGATAACATTTTCAACTAAAGTGTATACTGTATCAGTCATTAAATCAGCAATTTGATTTATTTTGTTTTCCTCGACTTAACCTGATGTGTTATTACTGTTTCTTAAATTGTAGTGATACCTAAATATTGTGCAAAGTGTAATATGGCAAACTGGTTCTGTTGAAACTATGCAACTAGATCTTTGAAAGTTTTAAAATATTGTAAATGTTGATATAACTAATCAGTGAATGTTTTGCATTAATACAACAGATAAAAAGAAAAAAGAAACAGAAAATAACCCTTTTATTTCTTTTTTTTAAATTTAGAGAATACCCTCTTTTAATAGCCCAGTTTCACTGAATGAAATGAAAAATATTATTTATTACACAGTGCTCTCTTGGTTATAGTGTAAATATTATGTTTTATGCATTTTAAGAATGTATCGGAAATGTCGTTATTTTTGCACAGGGTAAAGTTAATCCGAGTCAATCTGAGAAGTTAATCTGAGTGTTGAGATAAAAAATAAAAGACTATTAGTTTTTTTTACAACCAACAGTTCTACCAAATAGCCATACAATGGCAGCATTGGATAAGGAATACCAAGAGCTAGGTCCTGCCCGTCTACATGAAGTTCACTGCCTGCTCTGCCCATTGTAACCCGGTCGACAAAGCCGTGCCGATTTAATGAGCTCACCCGGGGGCGCGTCTCAGTGTGAAACAGCTGGATCTCATTCAATATGTTGCTCTGTGGAAGAAGAAAGCCAAACGAGGAGGTGTTTGTTTTTGTTTTTCAGATTACGATGGAAGGAGCTCTAAACCAAGTGAATGCACAGCCAGTGAAGCTGATTTTAAAAAAAATTCAAGAAAATTGAAACCGATAGAAGAATTGTAGCAGCTTTATTATTTCTGCACAGCCCTCTCCTGGTTATACTGTCAATATGATTGTTTGGTGTGTTTTAAGAATGTTTCAGAAATGTCTTTATATTTGAAAGGAGTGTCCAGGTTAATCCGAGTCATTTCAAAGGGCTGCTGAGCTGTCCAGATTTAAAAACGAAATATTGGTTTACTACAACCAGCAGTTCTATTAAATGACCACACGATGGCAGCATTAGGCCATTTTCCAAGCGCAGTGGTGTTTGAAATGCTGTACGTTTACGAATGTATGAGGAGTGGGAACTGCTCTTTCTCCACTCCGCGTCCCGTGTACCGTTTCTTATATAGTGTAGCGTGCTAGCACCCCCTGCAGTCCTTGACAATAATGACTTATGCACTGCTGAGATGATTGCCAGCCCAGAGGTCCAATGAGCGTTTCCCGCGAGTGATTCTGGGCCAGGGATAGGAGAATGACTCCCAGGGTGTCAGGGGGGGTTAGGGGAGGAGTTCTTGTAGCCAAGGTGGTTGAGAGCGATACGCTATTAGAGCGGGTCACTTTGCTGTACAACACTTAAGGAAAAATAAAAAAACGTCATTGAATCAAAAGTAATGTGTCCCGACCTTGTTATTGCTTGGATGACCAGGGTGCTTTAATGGTGTCAGAAGCGGGACGTGGAGTGAGGAAATCGACCCACGTCGGGGGGAGTGAAGCACTGGAATTGTCCGGGCCTGAATATCCGCAACAGGGGGGGACGAGGCGAAAAGTTAATGCTGGTGCGGGTGGTGTAACTTTACTACCCAGCTTGGAGCCACGTTCGAAAGGAGCAGGGAGCCTGGAGAAACTTTTGCAACAGACAGAGCATGAAATTGAGTCCCTGGTAGAAGACCTGGATGGTACCCCCGAGCCACGCAGTGCCCCACAGAGAGGGGCTCCCTCCGGACTGAGACGCAGAGGAACGCAGCAGGCCCATGTACAGAGAACCAGGGTAGATCGTAGACAGAAGCCTCCTGTACGATGGTAAGTCCAGCTGGGAAATTTTCCAAACTCAGTTTGAGATTGTTAGCAAGCTTAATAAATTGAGTTATAAAGACAGGGGAGCTTACCTGGCAACAGGTTTAACTGGGGATGCAATGACCGTTCTGGCTACTTTATCTGTGCACAAACGTTGTGATTATGAAGCACTGTGTGAAATCCTATCTCTCCGATTCGGAGAAGAGAAATAAGTGGAGATAGCTAGAATTCAGTTTCGGGCGAGGAAAAGAGAAAAGGGGGAAACGCTGCCTAAGTTCGCCGGGGAATTGGAGAGATTGTTTTGTTTAGCATATCCCAATGCAGATAACGTGTTCAAGAGAGAATTATGGCTGAACAGTTTATGGATGGCTTGGATTACACTGAATTGCGGGTGCAGGTTAAATTAAGACGGCCAGAGACCGGGAAGCGCTGTTAGCCGCATTGGAAGTTGAAACGGTGTTTTGGGCAGAGCGAAGTGGTTACTGTAGTAAGACGGGCGCATGTGAAGCTAGTGTTGGCGCCGCCATTACTGGCAAAATGACACCGTGCACTGACCTTACCGGAAGTGACGTCAGGCAAGAGTCAACTCCTCCAGGCGCCATTTTGGGAAGGGAAACCCCCATTGCAATGAATAGAGCTTCTCAGGATACTGTTTTAAGGCCTTTGAGCAGTGATGTAATGCAGCCTACAGTATTTCCTATGGGAAGCAACACAATTAACTATATGGGAGAAAGCAATGGGCAGTTTTGTACAATGCCTGTCACAGGGTCATTTAAGGTTAGTTTAGTGGCAGCATGGAGGAACCCCAACATACCTGAGGGGTACTCCACAGCTGTTATGCAGCCGAGCCCCTATATAGTGACTGCCTCTGTGCATCCAGGGCAGGATAACACACAACCTCAGGCAATGGCAAACCAGATGGGATGGAGCATGACCAGAAGAGGGGCTCCAGGGCACTCCAGCAGGGCAGCCCTGCCAGCTGTGCCACCACACTGGATGGAATGGGGATACCGTGTCCTTATATCACAGAGACCCTGCAAGGGGGGATATAAGAAATGTGACCGAGCTACCACACCAAACCACCTCTGTTGCAACTGGCTTGACAAGGGGGGAGGAGCTTAGTGCTGTGGTCCGCGCTGTGGGAGAGCTCCTGGTAGCTGATAGACAAACCCCCATTCCCATTGAAAATCGAAGACCTATGTGCTGGGTTTGCGGTAGAAAGGATCACCTAGCCAGAAACTGCCACAACAAGAAGGGTGGGCCACCAGGATCCTGGCCCCTGCAGGGGCTGTCGGAAAACTAGGTGGAGCCAGGAGCAAGGAGCAGCGCCTGGCTCAGAAACAACACAACAAGGCTCCAAAAGTGCAATGCATACCCTCCAGGAAGTCACCAGGGGGTTGGCGTCCCCCAACAGCGCCTCCAAAGCCCCCACTGGGACGGGGCCAGCGACAAACCCAGTCTACTGCCACTAAGGGACCATGCCGGAAGAGGAAAGGGCCAGCCGAAGGCAACAGCAGCACCCCAGGAGTGCAAGCAGAGAAACAAGGGGACAGCGTGCACACCACCAGCCGGCCCAACATGGAGAGTTTCAAGCATCCCCGCGAGGGCGCAGCGATCAACTCTACGTTGGCTGCTGTGTTGAAGGCATTTACTGTCAGGGCCTTCTAGACACAGGAGCCTTGGTTACAGTTATTCACGCAGAAATGCTGGACCGGGGTGGCCGAACATGGCGTAATTGGTTGGAGCCCGCTGGGGGTGTGCTGCGGACTGCCACAGGAGAGATAGCCCAAGTGGCTGGGAGAATTAAACTCCAAATACAGATAGGGAATGTAAGCATGGACTAAGACACCTGGGTATCCCCCATACAGGATGACCTGATTCTGGGGCTTGATTTTTCTACGAGCATCAAAGAGCCGACTAGATCTTGATGAAGACAGACTGATGCTGGGTCCACATGGGCAGCAGTTTTGCGTGGGGCTAGTGCGGAAGCAGCCAATGTAGGGGTCTTTATGTCCCACCTCTCTAATCTAGAAGACCCCATGCCAGCAGTATTGGAAGAGATGTGTAGGCAGGGCAGTGAACATCTCATGGAACAACAGGTGGCGCTGCAACAACTAGTTAAAGAGTATCAAGATGTCTTCTCTTTGGGCCCCAACGACAACAGCTGCACCGATCTAGTCCAACATAAAATAAACACGGGGAATGCCCGTCCTATTCGGCAACCACCTCAACGCCTACCGACTCATCGTCATGGGGTAGCTGCGAATGAGTTAAAGAGGATGAGGGAAGCTGGGGTTGTTGTGCCCTCCAACAGTCCATGGGCATCCCGTATTGGTCAGCAAGAAGAACCGGTCTGCTAGGTTTTGTGTGGACTACCATCACCTTAACAGCATCACACTGAGAGAGTTGTACCTCATACCACATATAGACGATGTACTGGATGTATTGGCAGGTCCAGCTAGACCCTGAGGCATGAAGGAAGACGGCATTCTCCACCGGGCAAGGCCTTTGGGAATTCACGGTAATGCCCTTTGGCCTCTGCAACGCTCCAGACACTTTTGAACGTTTGATGGCGTGCGTGCTGGACGACCTGCCCTCATCCAAGTGTCTTGTCTATCTGGACGATGTTCTGGTTCATGCCACTAGCTTTGAAGAGGAGCTAAACCGATTACGAGAGGTCTTTTGGCGGATGTGCAACGCCAATCTGAAGCTCCACCCAGAAAAATGCCACCTATTTCGACAAAATACCTTATTTCTGGGGCACATAGTGAGTGCAGAAGGGACGTCCACCGACTCCGAGAAGGTTGAGGCAGTGAAACAATGGCCTCAACCTGAAAACGTCAGTCAGCTGAGGAGCTTTCTAGGACTGGCTTCTTATTACAGACATTATGTGCAGGATTTCACAGACATTGCCAGTCCTCTGCATCGACTGACAGAGAAGAAACAGCCTTTTCTGTGGTCAGCGGAGTGTGAGCAAGCATTCGAAGCACTGAAGACGGCCCTGAGCATGGCCCCCGTGCTGGCGTACCCCATTCCTGGTATCCCTTTCATTTTGGATGCGGATGCCAGGAACCTAGGTGTTTGCTACCATTTTGTCCCAGGCCACAGAGGAAGGAGAGTGTGTTGTGGCGTTTTATAGCCAGGCCCTGTCAAAACCACAGAGGAATTATTGCATGACCAGTAGGGAGCTGTTGGCAGTTGTCAAAGCCAAAGACCATTTCCATCCTTACTTATACAGTCAACAGTTCACCATCAGGTCTGATCATGCCTCGCTGCAGTGGTTGAGGAATTTCCGGCATCCAGAGGGACAAATTGCACAGTGGCTAGAGAAGCTTGACCAGTACAGCTTCCAGATTCAACATCAAGACAGTCTGCTGCATACCAATCCTGATGCTCTCTCCCATAGACCTTGCCTGGAGAAGAATTGTCAGCACTGTCTCTGCCGAGAGGAGAGGGAAGAGGAGA
Source organism: Huso huso (assembly GCA_036884735.1). NCBI lineage: Eukaryota > Metazoa > Chordata > Actinopteri > Acipenseriformes > Acipenseridae > Huso > Huso huso. The sequence goes on from CM072701.1 coordinate 382,872, forward strand.
ATCACCGGGTAGGGACCCTGGGTGATGAGACAGCTGCTGAGTTAACGGAATGGGACCCAGAGCAGCTAAGCCAGCTGCAGGCTGAAGGTGGAAGACCAGCGGATAACGACCACCTTGGGAGGAAGTAACACCGTTTTGAGAGCTAGTGATGGCCCTGTGGACACAACGGGATCGGCTTGAAGTGAGAGATGGGATTCTGTATCGAACATGGCAAGCCGCTGCTGGAGGCCACACTGTCTGGCAGTTGGTAGCGCCAAAAGCCACCCGACACAACTTGAATGCGCACACACACCCCACTGCTGGTCACTTTGAGGTCAACAAAACACTGTACCGGTAAGGCAGAGATTATTTTGGGTCCGAGCCTGACGAGATGCGACGCTTGTGCAGCCAGGAAGGGACCCCAGCAACATCCCCAAGTGGAGATGCACCAATACAATGTGGGCACCCCAATGGAAAGAGTGGCCATTGATGTCTTGGGTCCCCTCCCTGTCACGGAGAAAGGTCATTGTTATATCTTGATAGCGATGGATTATTTCTCCAAATGGCCAGAGGCCTATGCTATCCCTGATCAGGAAGCCACCACGGTAGCCGAGGTTTTAGTCAACGAGATGTTCACCAGGTTCAGCGTTCCGAGTGAATTACACAGTGATCAGGGTCGTAACTTTGAAGCTCAGGTGCTGCACATTCAGAAGACAAGAACCACAGCACTGCACCCCCAGAGCAACAGTATGGTCGAAAGGTACAATCGCACGCTGGAGGTCCAGCTGTCCCTGTTTGTGCAGGAGCATCAGAGAGACTGGGACACCCATCTGCAGCTGTTACTAATGGCTTACCGGAGTGCAGTGCACCAGACAATGGGATGTACTCCTTCTTCGTAATGTTCGGGCGGGAGGTGCGCACACCTACCAAGCTGCTGTATGGGTGGCGTCCAGGAGAGGTAACGGAGGGCCCAGGGCAGAATATGTCCACCAACCCAAGATCGTCTAGATAAAGTGCATCAATTCACCCTGAGCACATTCGGAGGGAATCTGACAGACAGAAGCGCCAGTATGATGTCCCGAGCCCATGGGAAGCGTTATCAGCCGGGGGATAAGGTCTGGATTTATGTCCCCTGCAGACAACATGGGAAGTGCCCAAAATTGATGACTCCTTGGGAGGGTTCCTGCACAGTCTTGGAGGTCCTCTCTGATGTGGTTTACAGAGTTCAGAAGACGGGTCATCGTTGGAAGGTAGTTCTGCACCAGGACAGGATGACAGCATACCAGGCAAGGGAGCAGGAAGACACTGCCCAGGATGTCCCTGTGGCCCTTGGGGGAGCAGAGGGAGGAAGAGGTCACTACACCACCTGCCCTGGACCCGCAACTGGGGGGATTGAAGTGCCCAGAAGGTCCCAGCAAGTACCCAAGCCTGTCAGACATTGCCCATGTTGCAGACTCAAGAAAGGGGAGCTCCAGGCAGTGGCGGAGGCAGGGCAAGAGAAGCGCTTTTGTCTCTTTTGTCTCCACAGGTCCAAAGATGCCACCTACTGTGTTCCAGCCTGTCCTGAGACTCTAGTGTAAATAGTTAGTTTGAGTTAGTTAATGTGGGAGACCTGGGAGTCACGGGGTAGTTTAGTTCTGGGGAACTTTTCCTCAGATAGGGATTTAGTTTCTAGTACATTTGGGGACAAATGCATCTAAAGGGGGGCAGTGTAGCATGCTAGCACCCCTGCAGTCCTGACAATAATGACTTGTGCACTACTGAGATGATTGCCAGCCCAGAGGTCCAATGAGCGTTTCCACGGGTGATTCTGGGCGAGGGATAGAACGACTCAGGGTGCCAGGGGTTAGGAGAGGAGTTCTTGGAGCCAGGGTGGTTAAGAGGAATACGCTATTAGAACGGGTCACTTTGCTGTACATGACTTAAAATAAAAAACGTTATTGAATCAAAAGTAATGTGGTCCCGACCTCGTTATTGCTTGACAACCAGGGTGCTTCAATATTAATAGGTGATTTTGTGTTTGATATAATGTTATACTGTTCTCTCCCACGTTTTATTTCATTACATTTGGTAAAATATGACATCAATGAACTTGCTAGTCTTGCATGACACATTCTTAACTACTGTACTTCCACCCTGTATTTTTACATATAATTCACATAAATATATATAATATATATTTCCAATGCTTTACATTTGTTTTTGTAGGTTTTCACACATCCTTTTCATCTTTATTATTTCAGGTCTTTCCAAATGTGTTTCAAACTATTTGGTTAGAATGTTCGTTCTCTCTCTCTCTCTCATGAGTGTTTGCACATAATGTCTGCGTGTCTCAGTGATAAGGAGACGCACACATGAGGGTTTGCACATAATGTCTGCGTGTCAGTGATAAGGAGACGCATGAGGGTTTGCACATAATGTCTGGGCGTGTCTCAGTGATAAGGAGATCGCACTACGAGGGTTTGCACATAATGTCGGCGTGTCTCAGTGATAAGGAGACATCTTGTCACATGAGGGTTTGCACATAATGTCTGCGTGTCAGTGATAAGGAGACGACATTACGAGGGTTTGCACATAATGTCTGCGTGTCTCAGTGATAAGGAGACGCACACATGAGGGTTTGCACATAATGTCTGCGTGTCAGTGATAAGGAGACGCACACATGAGGGTTTGCACATAATGTCTGGCGGTCAGTGATAAGGAGACGCACACATGAGGGTTTGTACATAATGTCTGCGTGTCAGTGATAAGGAGATATTTACATGAGGGTTTGCACATAATGTCTGGGCGTGTCTCAGTGATAAGGAGACGCACACGAGTGTTTGCACATAATGTCTGGCGTGTCTCAGTGATAAGGGAGACGCACACATGAGGGTTTTTGCACATAATGTCTGCGTGTCTCAGTGATAAGGAGACGCACACATGAGGATTTGCACATACGTCTGGCGTGTCTCAGTGATAAGGAGACGCACACATGAGGGAGGCTTTGCACATAATGTCTGGGCGTGTCTCAGTGATAAGGAGACGCATTACGAGGATTTGGCACATAATGTCTGGCAAGATCTCAGTGATAAGGAGACATCACTACGAGGGTTTGCACATACGTCTGCGCGGTCTCAGTGATAAGGAGACGCACATTATGAGGGTTTGCACATAATGTCTGCGGTCAGTGATAAGGAGACGCACACATGAGGGTTTGCACATAATGTCTCGGGCGTGTCTCAGTGATAAGGAGACACATACGAGGGTTTTGCACATAATGTCCGCGTTGTCTCAGTGATAAGGAGACGCAATACGAGGATTTGCACATAATGTCTGCGTATCTCAGTGATAAGGAGAGACACACACATGAGGGTTTGCACATAATGTTCGCGTGTCAGTGATAAGGAGAGCACACATGAGGGTTTTGCACATAATGTCTGGCGTGTCTCAGTGATAAGGAGACGCACACATGAGGGTTTGCACATAATGTCTCGTGGTCTCAGTGATGGGGGAGACGCATTAATACGAGGGTTTGCACATAATGTCTGTGTGTCAGTGATAAGGAGACGCACACATGAGGGTTTGCACATAATGTCTGCGTGTCAGTGATAAGGAGACGCCTTACATGAGGGTTTGCACATAATGTCTGGCGCGTGTCAGTGATAAGGAGACGCACACATGAGGGTTTGCACATAATGTCTGCGTGTCTCAGTGATAAGGAGACGCACACATGAGGGTTTGCACATAATGTCTGGCGTTGTCTCAGTGATAAGGAGACTACACATGAGGATTTGCACATAATGTCTGTGTCTCAGTGATAAGGAGACACACACATGAGGGTTTGCACATAATGTCTGCGTCTCAGTGATGGCGAGGCAGCACATGAGGGTTGCACATAACGTCTGCGTGTCTCAGTGATAAGGAGACGCGCACATGAGGATTTGCACATAATGTCTGCGTGTCAGTGATAAGGAGACGCACACATGAGGGTTTGCACATAATGTCCGGCGTGTCTCAGTGATAAGGAGGCGCACACATGAGGGTTTGCACATAATGTCTGGCGCGTGTCTCAGTGATAAGGAGACCGCACATGAGGGTTTGCATAATGTCTGGGCGTGTCTCAGTGATAAGGAGACGCACACATGAGGGTTTGCACATAATGTCTGCGTGTCAGTGATAAGGAGACGCACACATGAGGGTTTGCACATAATGTCTGCGTGTCTCAGTGATAAGGAGACTTAATACCGAGGTTTGCACATAATGTCTGGGCGTGTCTCAGTGATAAGGAGGCTTACACATGAGGGTTTGCACATAATGTCTGCGTGTCTCAGTGATAAGGAGACGCACACATGAGGGTTTGCACATAATGTCTGCGTGTCTCAGTGATAAGGAGACGCACACGAGGGTTTGCACATAATGTCTGCGTGTCTCAGTGATAAGGAGACGCACACATGAGGGTTTGCACATAATGTCTGCGTGTCTCAGTGATAAGGAGACGCACACATGAGGGTTTGCACATAATGTCTGCGTGTCTCAGTGATAAGGAGACGCACACATGAGGGTTTGCACATAATGTCTGGCGTGTCTCAGTGATAAGGAGACGCACACGAGGGTTTGCACATAATGTCTGCGTGTCTCAGTGATAAGGAGACGCACACATGAGGGTTTGCACATAATGTCTGCGTGTCTCAGTGATAAGGAGACGCACACATGAGGATTTGCACATAATGTCTGCGTATCTCAGTGATAAGGAGACGCACACATGAGGATTTGCACATAATGTCTGCGTGTCAGTGATAAGGAGACGCACACATGAGTGTTTGCACATAATGTCTGCGTGTCTCAGTGATAAGGAGACGCACACATGAGGGTTTGCACATAATGTCTGCGTGTCAGTGATAAGGAGATGCACACATGAGGGTTTGCACTGTTTTATTGAAACCAGACCCACAACACAATGATACAGCATGACTGGTGTTCTCTGATTAAGAGATTTAAAATAATAATTGGTAAATGAACACCAGAGTTGTGGTTGAAGCCTTGTGTTTTGTGCTTGTTTTTCTTTTCCCACAATGTCTGTTTGTTTGAATCTGTCAAATATACAATAGAGCAATACTTTTATTGGATATTTTCAATGCAGTAATCACCTACATGTTGTACAAATCATTAGTTAAAGTACTGGAGGGACTATGACAGCAGGCTTGAGTAGCTCTCTGGCTGGCTCAGTTGTTGGAGAGTTGGACGTTAATTCCTAGTGTAGTTAGTTCAAGTCCCACATGAGGCACAAATTTCAAAAAATGTGTTTAATTTACCTTTTTATCAATAAGGTTTGACTTTGAATCCAGTTCAAGTGGCAAATAAAACTAAGGTGAGAATCTCAGCTTAGCCCCAGGTACACATCACACAATGTAATAATGTGTTTCAAGCAGTAAGAGAGCTAGTTGGCTGGATAGCTCTGTTGGTAGAGCAGCGGACTGTGGTTCCCAGGTTAGTGGGTTCAAACCCATGTGAGAAACATTATTTTTCTTTTCATTTTCAAACACTTTACCCATTTTGATAGACTTGGGTTTACATTACAGGACAAGGTGTCAGTGGTCTAAGCATACAAATAATAATATAAAGAGGGGAGGGGGTTGGGCTGGGGAGTGGAAGAGGGAGTGTTGGTTACACAAAGAAGGAGGAAGGGAGCTGGTGGGTAAAATGGTTTGTTGATTTTAACAAAAAAGTTATTTTGACAGAATATTTTGTCTGGTACATGCACAGATGAAGCCAAACAGATTGAGGAAATAAGATCAATTGTGTTCACGGACAGTGGAAGGTCCATGGACAAATGTTCAATTTTAAATGATGTGGGAACTTTACCACCTGCAATAGGAGGCTATATCACGATCTGTTAGCAAGTGTAGAGATGTTTACTAACTGGACTGAGACCTTGCCTGTAAGCTGGGACAATGACAAAATATGCCTTTAAATAACAATTATGCAAACAATTTTGAAACATTGCAACATTTTGCATTTGGTGTGCTGACTCATGTATGTTTACAAGTTTTTTGGTTTCTGTTTTTAAATCCCAAATGGCCTAAATATCACGATTGTGAATTGACCTTGTTTTGAGCACAATGCTACTTACTGACTCAATGCTACATACTGTTCAAATTAACAAGCCACAAAACCATATTGTGCTTCTTACAGGTTTTAAGCCACACAGGCTTGTGTTAAAAAGACACATTTTTGTGCTGTGGTTTGTTCATTTTACACAAAATTGTGTCACAATCTGCACTGACTCTTAGTGCCTGAGGGCAGCAATCATTGGGCCTTGGACACCCCAGAGATTTATTTTCTCCATCTGGAGGTTTTGTTATTTCTCTCCGCCATGCCTAATGATGAACATGTTTTACTGTAATTGTAAATAATTTGACGGTGTTAAGTGCTCTGTGGCATTCTGTTTCAAAGGGTGCTATACTAAATTAAAGTTGATTGATAGCTGGGATTTGAGACAAATTCCTCTCGCCAATATTGGCACACCTTTGCACTCTGGGCACCGTGGCTTTACCCGCTACGCCACTTAGGAGCCAGAACTACATTTCTCAGCATGAGGATGATGGGAAATGTAATTCTGAAGGGGGTGGATTTCAAGTCTGACTTGGAAGGTAAGTCTAGCTTACTTGTTCATTGCAACCGGCCCCTGATCTTTCATTCCCACTCAGCTCTTACTTACTCCATTGAACTCATTATTTGGGGACTAATAAGTCAAATCCCCTTAGTTTCCCCAGGTCTTAACCAGTCACTAATTGAAAGGCATCGATGAAACCTGCAGGAATACAGCCCCCAGGACTGGAGTTGCCGACTCTGGTCTAATGCTCCAATTGTTAAAGACTTGGTTTAACGCCCTCATCCGAAAGACGCCATCTCCTACAGGAGGGTGCCCCTAGACACTGTACTGGGGCATTGGTTTAGAATTTCTGGTCCACAGGGAAGAGTGCCCCTACTGGTCCACCAACACCACTTCCAACAGCAGCCTGGTTTTCCTTATAGGTCTCTCATCCAAGTACTGACCAGGCCCAGCCCTGTTTAGCTTCTGAGATCTGAAGCGATCAGGCTTTCAGTGTGGTATGGCTGTATACTCTTAGAATAAATGTGTTAAAATAGTTCATCAGGCATTGTTTTTTAAAACACATTTTTGCCAATTTTTCCCCTTTTTTCCCAGGTTAGTGGTGTGTGTTTGAGATCCGTGAATGGGGTCTCATTCAAGAGAGCTGGGGTTCTCACCCCCCGACACGGGGTCCGTTGCCTGCCTAACCTTGGGGTTTCAGTGGAGGAGTGCCTGCTGGCAGTAGGAGAGGTGGTGGGGTTTGAAAATATTAGGTCAGCGTCAAGAATGAATAAAGTGCTGGTAAATAAGCTGGTAGAGTTTGTTCAGGTTTCCCCTCTAGTAACCCTGTTAACGAAAGTTATTATTTCTAATGTGCCCCCATTTTTAAAAAATGAGCATTTAGATAAGAATTTATCTCGTTATGGTAAACTTGTGTCCCCAATTAGGGGGATCCCGCTGGGTTGTAAAAATAACAGCGTTAGGCACATCATTTCATTTAGAAGGCAGGCATTTGTGTTCCAAATCAAGTAATAAATGTAGCCTGGAATTTTTAATGTTGAAGGATTTAATGTGGTGTTCGTCAGTTCTGAGACTATGAGGTGTTTTTTACTGTGGAGAACAGGGACGGCAATCCGGGCGCTGGGTGCAAGATTCTCCGCTGGCTGAATCTCAGCTGCCTGAAACAGTGACGGCTGAGGCAGAGACCGGTGTCGAGGAGTGGAGGGAGCTGGGGAGGAGTTCTCGGGCGAAAAAGAGGACAGCTGAGAAGAGATGGAGGGGAGCACTCTGACTCCTCTCTTATCTCAGACATCCCTGACAGCCAACCCTTCAGTAAGAAAAAAGTTATACACGCTAAGCAGGTAAATGATTTTATGACAGAAACAAAAGGGAAAAGGGGAGTAGAATAGAGTTTTTCCCTGATTTAAGGTTATTTCTCCTCCGCTCACGTTATCACAAGGAAAGCAACAATAGAAGAATTTGATCAGCCAAAACGTTATAGATTACAAAAAATTGTTCAGAAAATTAAGAAAGATTTTAACAGTGGTTCAAAATCTCTTGTTTAAAAATGGCTGTGTTTTATGAAACTTCTTTTATTACTTGTTTTCGTCTGTTGGGGTTTTTTTTTAGCTATGATGGAAAGCGTTTTTGTTTCTTTTAATCTAAACGGCTGCAGACAGTCGTTTAAGAGGGCTTAACTAGTTGAGTTTTTAGAGCAGAAGCAGGCGGGGGTGGTGTTTCTGCAGGAAACGCGACTCGGATCAGGAGAATGAGGAGGCGTGGCGGCGGAGTGGAAGAGGCTGTGCGTGATGAGTCACGGCGCTAGTACTAGTGCAGGAGTAGCCGTGCTTTTTTAAACCCAGCCTAGGGGTTTATTAGATATGGATGAAATCGAGTAAGGGAGGATTTAAAAAGTAAGAGCTAGGCTGGGCAGTACAGTGTATGTTTTTATTAATATTTATGCCCCAATAGAGGGGGGGAACGAATTTTATTTTTTAAAAAATTAAAGCAAGCTCTTTTAAATATTAATAATAACGATGTGGTGGTACTAGGAGATTTTAATTGTACTGTTAATTTTAATATTGATAGAAATAATGATGAACCACACCCTCAGTCCTCCAGAGAGTTGGCTGCATTGTTAGAGTCCAGTGACCTGGTTGACATATGGAGATGCATGCACCCCAGTTCAAGACAATACACCTGGTCTCAGTATCACACAAACTGTGTATATAGAGCGAGACTAGACCGGTTTTATACTTCTAAAAATGATTTAATTAAATTTATCAAAGCAAGAATCATCCCCAGTAGTCTCTCTGACCACTACTGTCTATTAATTACAGTAATAATTCAATCAGAACCCCACAGAACATCTTACTGGCATTTCAATGTAAAATTATTACAAGATGTAAAATTCAAGCAACAATTCAAACTTTTTGGATAATTTGGAAAAAGAAAAAAAGCACAGTATAAAGATTTAAGACAGTGGTGGGACATTGGCAAAATACAAATTAAATGTTTTTGTCAACAATATACTATAAATGCAACCAGGTCACTGAACACAGCCTCCTCCTAGAGGAAAGCTTAAATTCAGAATTTAAAGAACAGACCCTGGAGAACCTAAAAGAGCAGAAACTCACGCTGGGGAGCTTGCTGAAGGAAAGAGTGAAGGGTCGATTGTGCATTCCAGATTCATGGAGTTGAGAGACATGGATGCCCCCACCAGTTTCTTCTTCAACCTGGAAAGGAAGAGAGCGGACAGTAGACAGCTGTGCTGCATCAGGACTCCTGGTGGGAAAGAACTGCACACCCGGGAGGAAATCAGCAGAGAGGCGGTGCGTTTTTACAAGGAACTTTATAATAAAGAACTGTGCAACCTAGAGGACACTGAGCGTCAAGCAGCTCTCCAGCGGAAAGGTTCCCGGAATCGATGGACTGCCAGAAGAATTTTATAATATTTTCTGGGATATAATGGGGGAGGATTTGCTCCAGGTTCTGAGAGAGAGCCTCAGCCACAAGGAACTGCCTCTTAGCTGCCGTAGGGCAGTGGTTACACTGCTGCCCAAGAAGGGAGACTTTTGCCAGCTTAAGAATTGGAGACCTGTGTCACTTTTATGTTCCGATTTAAAGATTTTATCCAAAACAATCGCTAATAGATTAAAAACAGTTATTGGAACTGTGGTACATATGGATCAAACATACTGTATACCGGGTCGCTCTATTTTTGATAACTTATTTTTTATTAGAGATTTTTTAACTGTAAGTGATATTTGTGATTTGAATGTAGGAATGGTCTCCCTGGATCAAGAGAAGGCTTTCGATAGAGTCGACCACACCTACCTCTTTAAAACACTGGAGGCCTTCGGGTTCAGCCCTGGTTTTATCTCTTATATTCGGCTTTTATATTTCAACATTTTTAGTATTTTAAAGATCAACAATGGGCTGAGTCAGCCCTTCCCAGTGTGCAGGGGTATAAGGCAGGGCTGCGCCCTGTCTGGTATGCTGTATTCGCTGGTTATAGAGCCCCTGTTGCACTTGCTGAGGGTCAGGTTAGCTGGATGGACAGTGCCCTCCTCTGCCACAGTGAAGGTGTCTGCCTACGCAGACGATGTGACTGTGTTTGTGAGTGGGGATGCAGATGTCAAAGCACTGCAGCAGACTCTAAATGAGTTCCAGAGAGCATCTTCTGCCAAAGTAAACTGGGCAAAATGTGACACCTTCCTGTCAGGCAGCTGGGATGAGGGCACTCCTCCTGTCCTGCCTGAGGGGCTGGAATGGAACAGAACAGGCATTAAAATGCTGGGGTGCACCTCGGAACAGAGAACTGCATGAAAAGAACTGGGAGGGTTTGTTGGACAGGGTGAGGGGTGGCTGCAGAGGTGGAAGGGACTGCTGGCCCAACTGTCCTTCAAGGGCCGGGTGCTTGTTATTAATAATCTGGTGGCCTCTAGCATGTGGCACAAGCTGGTATGCCTGGACCCACCCCAGGGCCTGGTGAAGGAGATCCAGAGAGTGCTGCTGGAGTTCTTTTGAGCGGAGACACAGTTTGAGGCCGGCAGTCCTCTACCTCCCTAGTGATGAGGGGGGGGCAGGGGCTAGTCAGCATTTTCAGCAGGGTGGCAGCCTTCAGACTGCAGGCGGTTCAGAGACTCCTGTACACTGAGGAGGAGGCTCATTGGAAGAGGCTGGCCTGTTTCCTTCTCAATAGAGTTGGGGGGCTGGGGTTAGAAAACACCTGTTTTAATTGAGAACACGGTTTTTTTATAAAGTAGGATTTCCTCCTTTTTATCAAAGTATTTTAAATGCCTGGCAGCTCGTGAGGGTGGAAAGGGATGTAGTCTTTGACAGGGCAGGACCTGTTTGAGGAGCCCCTATTTTTTAATCCACTCTTTCCAGTTAAGTTCCTCCAGTCAATGACGCTCTGTGCCAGTTTTAAAAAAAGCAGGTGTAACCAGATTGGTCCACCTGTTAAACCTTGCGCTCTCCTGCTGGCTAACTGCCTCCCAGTTAACTGCACAGCTAGGCTGGCACTCAGAGAGGCTTGCAGAAAGTCTAATGGGTGAGTTGAGGGGCTGCCTCTCCTCGCAGCTCAAGGCAGTCCTGAGGGAGGAGCTGTCCAGAGGCACAGAGCAGAGACAGCTTTCCTTATTTCCAGGGATGATTGTGTCACCAGCAGTAGGTGAGGAAGGAGAGGGGGGTGGAGAGAATGGAGGGACTTTGCTTAAATTGCAGAATGTGGAGGAAATTGTCTTTCACACAATGAATAGCAAACATATATACAAATTGTGTGTTAAAGCCACAGAGTATAGTAGGCTAAGGGGTCTGGTAGACTCCAAGTGGAGCTTACTTGGCTGTAGAGGAGGGCACAGGCCGGTGTGGAGGGTGCTGTACAAGCCGCCTCTCGCCAAGAGAGTGGGGACCTGCAGTGGAAGATTCTACACTGCATTGTGTCCACAGGCAGGTTTCTCCATAGAGTGGACCCCAGTATCAGTGAGCAGTGCGCTTTCTGCTCAGCAGAGGAAACTCTTTCATGCCTACAGTGAGTGTGAGAGGCTGCGCCACTTTTAATTTACTGCAAGGAATCCTGAATAATTTAGGGGTTGTTTTTTAGTAAGGAGCTTTTTTTTATTTTTGGGGTTCTGTACAGTTTTAAAATGAAAAACAGGTGTGTTCTTATTAATTTTTAATTGGACAGGCAAAATTGGCTATTTTAAAGACAAGGAAAAATCAACTCTCTGGTTCTGGACTGACCAGTTTAGTGGTTCAGTTCAGAGTGCTCGTGGTCAGCCAGATCAGAGTAGAGTTTGAGTATTTTAAACTGGTCAGTAACCTGGAGGACTTTCAGGAGAGGTGGTGTGTGGAGACGCCTTGTGTGCTGTGAGTGAGGAGGGGAGCTCCAGTTTTTGTTCTAATTTTATTTAATTTTTTGTTTTACAGTGTTTTTATTTTGGCTTTAATCTGTTTTCAATAAGGAAAACACTGTTTTATATTGATTTTTATGATCCTTTTTATTTTGTTTAAATTCTGTTATTAAGGAGAACATGATGTATTTTAGATTTTTTTTTTAATTCTGCTGAGGCAGTAGGAATCTTAACTTTTGTTTGTGTTTTACCTTTATTTGAATTTTAATGGATTTTATTTGGAATATTTAAATAAAGGATCTTAAAAGTCTCTCTCTCTCTCTCTCTCTCTCTCTCTCTCTCTCTCTCTCTCTCTCTCTCTGTTTGTAATGCAAGAATGTTGAAATGGATGAAAAGATGAAAAATCTGTAAGTTAACTGACAAACACAAGAGCTTATTTCCTACAGACCAGAGTACTCCATTTAATATTCAGGCAGATTAGTTAGATTAATGTCAATTCTTTATGAAATTAATTATTTTTGCTGGTGGATAGATGGATCTTTATAAAAGCTTGATGCTCCTCCCTTATATATCATGGGGAAGAATGTTGTTACCATCAGCTGCGCTGCCAGCTCTTTCTGCATGCATTGCATTTGAATCACAGACAACTGCAAATGTGTTTATTGATTTATTCATATACAGTCCTGCTACCTAAACAATAATTCAATATACACACCTTTCAATTCAATCAATCAAAAACTCAATCTTTCAATCCATATATTAGCACATGAAGGGCTACATCCCTATCACAAGATACAACTGGGCACTGTAAGAAAGAAAATATGTCAGACACCTAAAGTCCAGTTTCAAAACCAGAAGTTGCTTTATTATGATATGCAAGAGCAGAGATGTAGCAAACAGCACACTGGAGAGGAGAAAAGGAAAACAACAAGTTTATAGACAAGTACATCTGTGCTTCAGACAGTGTCCTATCTCTCATCTCTTACCCCTCCACCCCCTCCACCCTGAACTCGTTCACTTCTAGAGACCTGAGTGTTCCAAGTAACTGACTCATGGGTGCTTGTCGTTCACACTCAGAGTTTAACATGCAGCATTAAACAGAAGACAAAAGAAGCACCTAAATCTATAATTATGTTGACCTTTTGGTCTGTTAGTACATAAAAACTCTAATCAGCAAAACTTACCCATCTGAATGCAATTCTGTGCAACATCATCACACTGCTCACCCCATCGGACGTTACTGATACTGTCTGTGCAACATCATCACACTGCTCACCCCATCAGACGTTACTGATACTGTCTGTGCAACATCATCACACTGCACACCCCATCAGACGTTACTGATACTGTCTGTGCAACATCATCACACTGCTCACCCCATCAGACGTTACTGATACCGTCTGTGCAACATCATCACACTGCACACCCCATCAGACGTTACTGATACTGTCTGTGCAACATCATCACACTGCTCACCCCATCAGACGTTACTGATACTGTCTGTGCAACATCATCACACTGCTCACCCCCATCGGACGTCACTGATACTGTCTGTGCAACATCATCACACTGCTCACCCCATCGGACGTCACTGATACTCTCTGTGCAACATCATCACACTGCACACCCCATCGGACGTTACTGATACTGTCTGTGCAACATCATCACACTGCACACCCCCATCGGACGTTACTGATACTGTCTGTGCAACATCATCACACTGCTCACCCCCATCGGACGTTACTGATACTGTCTGTGCAACATCATCACACTGCTCACCCCCATCAGACGTTACTGATACTGTCTGTGCAACATCATCACACTGCTCACCCCCATCGGACGTTACTGATACTGTCTGTGCAACATCATCACACTGCTCACCCCATCGGACGTTACTGATACTGTCTGTGCAACATCATCACACTGCTCACCCCCATCAGACGTTACTGATACTGTCTGTGCAACATCATCACACTGCTCACCCCCATCGGACGTTACTGATACTGTCTGTGCAACATCACACTGCTCACCCCCATCGGACGTTACTGATACTGTCTGTGCAACATCATCACACTGCTCACCCCCATCGGACGTTACTGATACTGTCTGTGCAACATCATCACACTGCACACCCCCATCGGACGTTACTGATACTCTCTGTGCAACATCATCACACTGCTCACCCCCATCGGACGTTACTGATACTGTCTGCAACATCATCACACTGCTCACCCCATCGGACGTTACTAATACTGTCTGTGCAACATCACACTGCTCACCCCCATCGGACGTTACTGATACTGTCTGTGCAACATCATCACACTGCTCACCCCCATCGGACGTCACTGATACTGTCTGTGCAACATCATCACACTGCTCACCCCCATCGGACGTCACTGATACTCTCTGTGCAACATCATCACACTGCACACCCCCATCGGACGTTACTGATACTGTCTGTGCAACATCATCACACTGCACACCCCCATCGGACGTTACTGATACTGTCTGTGCAACATCATCACACTGCTCACCCCATCGGACGTTACTGATACTGTCTGTGCAACATCATCACACTGCTCACCCCATCAGACGTTACTGATACTGTCTGTGCAACATCATCACACTGCTCACCCCCATCAGACGTTACTGGTACTGTCTGTGCAACATCATCACACTGCTCACCCCATCGGACGTTACTGATACTGTCTGTGCAACATCATCACACTGCTCACCCCATCGGACGTTACTGATACTGTCTGTGCAACATCATCACACTGCTCACCCCCCCATCGGACGTTACTGATACTGTCTGTGCAACATCATCACACTGCTCACCCCCATCGGACGTCACTGATACTCTCTGTGCAACATCATCACACTGCACACCCCATCGGACGTTACTGATACTGTCTGTGCAACATCATCACACTGCTCACCCCCATCGGACGTTACTGATACTGTCTGTGCAACATCATCACACTGCTCACCCCCATCGGACGTTACTGATACTGTCTGTGCAACATCATCACACTGCTCACCCCATCGGACGTTACTGATACTGTCTGTGCAACATCATCACACTGCTCACCCCCATCGGACGTTACTGATACTGTCTGTGCAACATCACACTGCTCACCCCATCGGACGTTATTGATACTGTCTGTGCAACATCATCACACTGCTCACCCCATCAGACGTTACTGATACTGTCTGTGCAACATCATCACACTGCTCACCCCATCAGACATTACTGATACTGTCTGTGCAACATCATCACACTGCTCACCCCCATCGGACGTTACTGTCTGTGCAACATCATCACACTGCTCACCCCCATCGGACGTTACTGATACTGTCTGTGCAACATCACACTGCTCACCCCCATCGGACGTTACTGATACTGTCTGTGCAACATCATCACACTGCTCACCCCATCGGATGTTACTGATACTGTCTGTGCAACATCATCACACTGCTCACCCCATCGGACGTTACTGATACTGTCCGTGCAACATCACACTGCTCACCCCATCAGACGTTACTTAT
Source organism: Huso huso (assembly GCA_036884735.1). Taxonomy (NCBI): domain Eukaryota; kingdom Metazoa; phylum Chordata; class Actinopteri; order Acipenseriformes; family Acipenseridae; genus Huso; species Huso huso. Next base: position 398,331 of record CM072701.1, read on the forward strand.
ACTGTCTGTGCAACATCATCACACTGCTCACCCCCATCGGACGTTACTGATACTCTCTGTGCAACATCATCACACTGCTCACCCCATCGGACGTTACTGATACTGTCTGTGCAACATCATCACACTGCTCACCCCATCAGACGTTACTGATACCGTCTGTGCAACATCATCACACTGCTCACCCCCATCGGACGTTACTGATACTGTCTGTGCAACATCATCACACTGCTCACCCCATCGGACGTTACTGATACTGTCTGTGCAACATCATCACACTGCTCACCCCCATCGGACGTTACTGATACTGTCTGTGCAACATCATCACACTGCTCACCCCCATCGGACGTTACTGATACTGTCTGTGCAACATCATCACACTGCTCACCCCCATCGGACGTTACTGATACTCTCTGTGTAATAGTGTCTACAAAATCAATCTTCTGATTCAGCTGTTTATTTAATCTGTGCCACCAACAACGCTGTACACAATTCCAAAATAAAAAAAAGGTTACGATCAATAAAGCAATAAAAGCATATGTCCACCTCGGGCAAAGAATCCAGCACACTGACTGGATTCCTTCTCTTTCTCCTGTGCTTTGATTTTCAGAGCCCCTACAATTTGTTCAGCTGTACCATGGTACGGAGCCAATCGCTTTAGTAAATCATCATGAGCTGTCCTTGGGACTTCCCCCAGGTGTATGTCCATTATTTAAGCCCTAACTACATCCAACATGTCCCGCGCAAACAACTTACAGCTGACACCCTGATTAATATTGTACACCCCTATTTCTACAGCAGTCAGGATCTCTGTGATCGCCTCTCCTTGTAGCATCACAGCTTGGTTAGTATACATCACTTCAGAGTGCTGAATCCCTTTCCCTGCCCTGTGTGCTACATCTGTGATCGAGTGACCCAATTCCTCTATGTTAATTGTATTCAAAACAGAATTTCCAGCGCCAAACCACACTGCTATATCATCAAAGAGCTTCGTTTAGACTGTGGTTTGTCCGAGTACCGAGCCTGTTGTGTGGTAAACGACCTGTATTCTTGGATCATTTCTGATAACTGTTTTTGGGCCATAGGGCCGTCAAGGTCATTACAAGTGCTTAACAATAGCATTTTAACAGTATGGTTACAATTCTTAGTGGGGCAGGTCTACCTGACCACCTGAAATGATGTGGTAGCCCCATCACTTAGTCTGTGAGAGGTGGTACCAGGTCAATGCTTGTTTCTTTCCCGTAACCACAGTGCATTGTCGCATCACCTCAATCACAGTATATGGTCTCATGCATCGTGGTCCAAAGGGTGAACTTTTTGTGAAGTTTTTAATCATAACTTCATCTCCAATTTCAAATGACACATTGTATTTTGTGTGTCATTGTAGTTGTGTGTCTGTGTCACTGTATTTGTGTGTATATGTCATTGTATGTGTGTGTGTTCTCTGACAGCTGCCAGCCCCTGGATGAGGCTGGGGAGCTGCCTCCTCCCAGCAGGAGAGCCGCTTCCTGCAGCTGCGGCTGCCGCTGGTGGCTCGATCCCTGAAGAAAGCACTGGGGCTGAAGACAGAGCTGGAGCCCGGCAGGTGGGCATGGGGTGCAGGGGCTAGGCAGGAGCAGGGTGCGGGGTGCAGGGAGAAGGGAGCGGGGTGCGGGGAGAAGGGAGCGGGGAGCAGGGTGCAGGGCAGGTAGCAGGATCAGGGAGAAGGGAGCGGGGAGCAGGGCAGGAAGCAGGTAGCAGGATGCAGGGAGCGGGGTGCAGGGAGAAGGGAGCGGGAGCAGGGGTGCAGGAAGCAGGTAGCAGGATGCAGGGAGCGGGTGCATGGGAGAAGGGAGCGGGGCAGGGGTGCAGGAAGCAGGTAGCAGGATGCAGGAGCGGGTGGGGAGAAGGGAGCGGGGAGCAGGGCAGGAAGCAGGTAGCAGGATGCAGCGGGTACTTGGGAGAAGGGAGGGGAGCAGGGTGCAGGAAGCAGGTAGCAGGATGCAGGGAGCGGGGTGCGGGGAGAAGGGAGCGGGGAGCAGGGTGCAGGAAGCAGGTAGCAGGATGCAGGGAGCGGGTGCGGGAGAAGGAGCGACAGGGGTGCAGGAAGCAGCAGGATGCAGGTAGGCGGAAAAGGGAGAAGGGCGGGGAGCAGGGTGCAGGGAAGCAGGATGCAGGGAGCGGGGTGCAGGGAGAAGGGAGCGGGGAGCAGGGTGCAGGAAGCAGGTAGCAGGATGCAGGGAGCGGGGTGCAGGGAGAAGGGAGCGGGGTGCAGGGTGCAGGAAGCAGGTAGCAGGATGCAGGGAGCGGTCTTGGGAGAAGGGAGCGGGAGCAGGGTGCAGGAAGCAGGTAGCAGGATGCAGGGAGCGGGGTGCGGGGAGAAGGGAGCGGGGAGCAGGGTGTTGGGAGCAGGGTGCTGGGTGAAAGGAGCATGGAGAAGGGACATGATGCGAGGTGCAGGGAGCAGGGGCAGGGAGCGAGATGCAGGGAGCGGGGTGCAGGAAGCAGGGAGCGGGGTGCAGGGAGCAGGGAGCGGGGTGCAGGGAGCAGGCAGCGGGATGCAGGGAGCAGGCAGCGGGGTGCAGGGGTGGGGGGAGCTGTGTATCTCTGGAGCTGCTCCCTTAGTCCCTGCAGCTCCTTGTTGATAGTCTTCTCTCTGCGCTGCATCTCCTCCTTGACGCTGGTCAGCTGGGTCCTTAGGCTCTCGTTCTCCTGCTGCAGGTCCTTCATCTCGCTGGTCAGCTGGGTCCTTAGGCTCTCGTTCTCCTGCTGCAGGTCCTTCATCTCGCTGGTCAGCTGGGTCCTTAGGCTCTTCTCCTGCTGCAGGTCCATCTCGCTGGTCAGCTGGGTCCTTAGGCTCTCGTTCTCCTGCTGCAGGTCCTTCATCTCGCTGGTCAGCTGGGTCCTTAGGGCTCGTTCTCCCCTGCAGGTCCTTCATCTCGCTGGTCAGCTGGGTCCTTAGGCTCTCGTTCTCCTGCTGCAGGTCCTTCATCTCGCTGGTCAGCTCGGTGATGGCCACCCTGTTCTCTCTCTTGAGCTGGCTCACCTCATCTCTGAGCTGCTGGGTGATGCTGGTTTCCGTGAGCCTGGCCAGTGTAAGTTCTCTGAACTCCACAAACTCCAGCTCCAGCAGGGCCAGGCACTCCCCGCATGTGATGGGTGTCGTGGGGGTGGGCAGGTTGGTGTCGGGTGTTGTGCTGCCTGAGGTAGGATCTTCAGGGTCTTCAGGGTCGGTGTTCTCGGGGTCGTTGGCTGTAGTGTGTGTTTTTTCAATCTCTGCCACCTCTTTTAGTTGTTTATATGTTTTTTCAAAGGAGGTCAGGCTAGCCTCACTGCCCTGGATCAACACAGTTCCGCTGTGGTAGTGTGGCGGAGTGTCCCGCCCCTATTTATTATTATTTGTATTTTTGTTTGCGGCGCGGGTAAAAGCGCCGCGTCTTTTTTATTGTTATATTTAAAAACCCCGTGAGGATGCATGCTGATCAGCTACTGATTATTTAACTAGCTGACAGTCATGCATCCTTACCAAAGTGGCAGACTCTGGCCGAGGGATAATAAGATAATTACCAACTAGTTAATCCCTCGGCCAGAGTATATAAACCTGCAGCTCTCTGCACTTGTGGTTGGGTGTACAGAGGAGAGTACGGGGAGCGGAGAGAGCGAGTCACATTTGGAAAAAACAATTGCTAAAACGTGCTGGATTCTCCAGCACGACACTTACTTGTTTGTTTGTTGATTCGATTTGGCCCTCGTGCTTTTTTTTTTTGTTTTGTGTTTTGTGTTTTGTTTAAATATTTTGTTTAGTATTAAATACGCTGAGTGCTACTGCACTCAGCTTCACCCGCCCATCCACTGTTTTGGTGTCAGTTACTTCCTGGTCCGTGGACGTCATCCACTTCACCACTGCGAGCCAGACTGTCACATATGGTGTCCCGTGGGACAAACAACGCCTCCAGGAGCCGGACCAGGACAGAAAAGTGCGTTTTTTTTTGTTTGTTCGTTTTTTTTTCAAATTAAAAATGGGGAAAAGTAGCCGGAGGAGAAAGCAGCAGCAGCAGCAACAACAGCAGCAGGAGGCGCAGCAACAGCAGCCTTACCTTGCCACACTGGATGTCTGCCTCACCTGCCTGAAGGGTGAGGAGGAAGCTTGGCGGGTTGGTGAGGTCGGGCACGTGGCACCAGACCAACCCCTCCATGGCAGGAGATGGAGGAGCCTGAGCGTCCGCGCCAGGGGGAGAGGGCCCGCTGGCTAAGAGGAGTTCACTCTCCTCTGAGGGAATCTGGGGCTGGCTGGTGGAGCCTGGGAGGAATGCTGAAGAGGCCCTCCCGATGTGATCAACCTCCTGTGGGGCCAGAGATGGAGAGCGATGGGAAGCCTGGGAAAAGCAACACTGCCCAGTGTCCCTCCCGGAGGTTGCGGACATGGTAATCCGCTACCTGGCTGCAGATATGGCAGGGCTACCGCTATCTCCAGCTCCATCAAAAAGCCCAGCCGCTGCCATCTCCAGCCAGAGGGGGAGAAGAGTCATCGCTGCCTTCTCCAGCGCCAGAGGGAGAGGAGCCATCGCTGCCTTCTCCAGCGCCAGAGGGAGAACAGCCATCGCTGCCGCCTCCAGCGCCAGAGGGAGAACAGCCATCGCTGCCGCCTCCAGCCAGAGGGAGAGGAGCCATCGCCTGCCGCCTCCAGCCAGAGGGAGAGGAGCCATCGCTGCCGCCTCCAGCGCCAGAGGGAGAGGAGCCATCGCTGCCGCCTCCAGCCAGAGGGAGAGGAGCCATCGCTGCCGCCTCCAGCGCCAGAGGGAGAGGAGCCATCGCTGCCGCCTCCAGCGCCAGAGGGAGAGGAGCCATCGCTGCCGCCTCCAGCGCCAGAGGGAGAGGAGCCATCGCTGCCGCCTCCAGCGCAAAGGGGAGAGGGAGCCATCGCTGCCTCCAGCGCCAGAGGGAGAGGAGCCATCGCTGCCGCCTCCAGCGCCAGAGGGAGAGGAGCCATCGCTGCCATCTCCAGCCAGAGGGGAGAGGAGCCATCGCTGCCGCCTCCAGCGCCAGTGGGAGAGGAGCCATCGCTGCCTCCAGCGCCAGTGGGAGAGGAGCCATCGCTGCCGTCTCCAGCGCCAGTGGGAGAGGAGCCATCGCTGCCTTCTCCAACGCCTGAGGGAGAGGAGCCATCGCTGCCATCTCCAGCGCCCGAGGGAGAGAGCCATTGCTGCCGCCTCCAACGCCAGAGGGAGAGGAGCCATGGCTGCCGTCTCCAGCTAGGGGGGGGGTGAGCCCTCGCCACTGTCTCCACCACCAGGAGCAGAGCAGCAGGAGCTGCCTCTGTCTCCACCACTGTCAGGAGCAGAGCAGCAGGAGCTGCCTCTGTCTCCACCACCGTCAGGAGCAGAGCAGCAGGAGCTGCCTCTGTCTCCACCACTCAGGAGCAGAGCAGCAGGAGCTGCTTCTGTCTCCACCACCGTCAGGGAGCAGAGCAGCAGGAGCTGCCTCTGTCTCCACCACCACCAGGAGCAGAGCAGCAGGAGCTGCCTCTGTCTCCACCACCACCAGGAGCAGAGCAGCAGGAGCTGCTTCTGTCTCCACCATCACCAGGAGCAGAGCAGCAAGAGCTGCCTCTGCCTCCGCCAGCTCCACCAGCAGAGGGTGAATGCCTGCTGGTTCCGCCTCAGCCGCCGTGGGAGGACTGCTTTCCCTCCCACCTCCACCAGCAGAGGGTGAATGCCTGCTGGTTCCGCCCAGCCGCCGTGGGAGGACTGCTTTCCCCCACCTCCACCAGCAGAGGGTGAATGCCTGCTGGTTCCACATCCACCTTCATGGGAAGGACTGCTCCTGCCCTGCCTCGCACGCCCAAGGATGCCTGCCCGCCGCCCAAGGATGCCTGCCCGCTTCGCCCAAGGCTGTCTGTTGCTCCTAAGATCGCCTGGGGCTGCCTGTTGCTCCGCATCGCCTGGAGAGCCACCAGCTACAGGAACGAGGGGAGAAGTGGAGCTCCGCCTGCCAACTCCATGGCCAGGGGCTCCCTCCCGAGTTCACCTCCCGAGGGTCATTGCTGCTGCTGCCGTCCGCCTCCCGAGGGTCCGCTGCTCGCCGCCCCGAGGGTCCGCTGCCGCCGCTGCCGCCTCCCGAGGGTCCGGCTGTCGTCGCCCCGAGGGTCCGCTGCCGTCGCCTGGGGCGCCAGGGATCCTGCCGCCTGGGGCGCCAGGGATCCTGCTTCCGCCTGGGATCCTGGGGATCCTTCGCCTGGGGTCGCCAGGGATCCTGCTTCGCCTGGGGTCGCCAGGGATCCCGCTGGGGTCACAAGCACTGTGGTCGGAGCCCCACGGAGGGATCCTGTGCCATGAAAAGGGGAGGTCAGGAACCAGCTCCCCAGCCGCATCGGGGCAGGAAATATCATGGCTGGAGCCCCACGGAGGGGAGCTGCCGGCCACGGAAAGGGGGGGAGGTCAGGAAACCAGCCCCCCAGCCGACTTTCGCTGCAGGAAATACTGTGGCTGGAGCCCCATGAAGGGAGCTGCCGCCACGGAAAAGGGGGGGGAGGTCAGGAGACCAGCTCTCCAGCCGCACTTGCGGCAGGAAATACTATGGCTGGAACCCCATGAAGGGGAGCTGCCGGCCATGGAAAGGGGGGGAGGTCAGGAGACCAGCTCTCCCAGCTGCGGGCAGGAAATACTATGGCTGGAACCCCATGGGGGAGCTCGGGCAGGAATACTGTGGCTGGAGCCCCGTGAAGGGCAGCTGCCAGCCATGAAGAAGGGGGAGGTCAGGAGACCAGCTTCCCGCAGCAATTTCGCTTAAAGGAGAAGGTGGCCGGAGCCCCACGGAGGGGAGCTGGGCCATGAAGAAGGGGGGGCAGGTCTGGACCACCCCAAAAATTTTTGGCCAGAGGAGCCGGCGGTGCGCGGGCCATTGAACGCCACGGCTGTTTGGGTGGGAGGAGGACATCCCACGTGGCCGCCACCTTTGGTTGTTGCCCTGTTCCTGCGCCGGGACTGCTAACCAGGACTTTGGGACTAAGGGGAGGTGGCAAAAGCCATGTGTGCTGCGCACAGGGGGGCATGTGTGGCGGAGTGTCCCTCCTCTATTTATTATTATTTTATTTTTGTTTGGCGCTGGTAAAAGCGCCGCGGCCTTTTATTGTTATATTTAAAAACCCAGGAGGATGCATGGCTGATCAGCTACTGATTATTTAACTAGCTGACAGTCATGCATCCTTACTAAACGCTGCAGACTCTGGCGAGGGATAATAAGATAATTACCAACTAGTTAATCCCTCGGCCAGAGTATATAAACCTGCAGCTCTCTGCACTTGTGGTTGGGTGTACAGAGGAGAGTACGGGGAGCGGAGAGAGCGAGTCACATTTGGAAAAACATTGCTAAACGTGCTGGATTCTCCAGCACGACACTTACTTGTTTGTTTGTTGATTCGTTTGGCCCTCGTGGCCTTTTTGTTTTGTGTTTTGTGTTTTGTTTAAATACAAGACTGTGCTGTCCGGGTCAGAGTCTTCTCTTAAGAGGATCTGTCTACCTTGGCAGATCCCTCTTTTTGTAACGTTGGTGTACGTCTTACACACAGCAGTGTGCCAGGCATTGAGGTGTTGAGTGTAGAAGATGAGGTTTCTTTTCTTGTCTCCTGTCCCAGAGTAGTCTGTGTACAGACACTCCGGGTTCTCTCTCAGCACGCTCAGTTTATGATGCTTCCTGGCCTGTGCACTGCGCAGTTCAGCCGGGTACTGGAACTCCCTGCTCTCCTGAGTCGTCTCTATGGCAACCGGGAGAATCTGCTACACTTTGTTGCAATTTCCAACTGTCACTGCCAACGCTGCTTCTCTTTTGAAAGTAAACTGAACTTTTTTAAAAGCAAACTACTGCTGAACTTTTAATTTTTGTAGTATTTTTTGTATTTATTACTATAAAATTATAAAATAAAATGATGGTAGTGTAAAAGGCTTACCTCTACCTCTGTCATTTTCTTCCTTTCTTTATTTTCCTCTTTTATTTCCTTCTATCTTTTCTTTCTTTCTCTTTCTTTTTTCCCTTTCTTTCCTTTTCTTTCTTAATTTTTTCTTCTCTTCCTTTAATTCTCTCTTCTTTCCTTCCTTCCCTTTCCTCTCTGTGTTCTTCTGTTTCTTTTGGTCTTGGGATCTTCTTTTGGTGTTTTTATAATATTTAACCAAATGTTTTCCCTTATTTTTTCATATTACGTTAAATACTACTTTAAGTACTACTTTACATATGTTTATGTTATTAAATTGGCATTTTATTTCACTAATAAACATAAATTTTTAAATTTTCAAGAGCTCATATTTTCTGTGACTGCTCACTCTAAAACTCTCTCTCTGTCTCTCTCTCTCTCTCATTCTCTCTTTCTTTCTCTCTCTTTCTCTCTCTCTCTCTTTTTTTTGACCTTTCTTGTGCACCGTTCCTGGAGGTACTGCAATACCGGGTTGATGCGTGGAGTGGACGGAGCAAGCCCCGGTTCCATCTCCTGCTTCCAAAAATCAATTTATATACGGGTCCCCCCTGGGGGACGATCAGATATTAAACTGATAAGAACAGATTTTTTTTTTTTTTTTTTTTTTTTATATAAAATTTAATAACATTAAATCCATACATTTCAAAACATTACATACTGTCCAATGCATTACAATACATAACTCATTACATAAACACCATAACACAATTAAAAGCAACACTTTACATCACCTTCAAACACATCACTTTTGTTCAGGATCAAACACATTAAAGAAACACCTCACCCCCTAAAAAAACACAACCTTGAATAAACATAAAACTGCTTTAGCTGCACATCTTCCTCTTCGTCCCTCTCGGTGTGGAGTCTTCACTGTGCTTTCGCCTTCGATAGTCACAGAGATAATACTCTGCCAGCTGGACCACCTCTCTTGAGCCAATTACCACTCCTTTACATATGAGCATATTCCTGGCTTTCCACAAAGCCTCCCGGACACACAGTATGGCGCTCCAGATCAACAGCCATCTCTCCTTGTCGATCTTCTCCTGTCGAATTCCCAGCAGCACCAGATTCTTGTTTAAAATGCTCTTTCCCAGGTGTAGTTGCTCACTCGACTCCTCCCAAACCTCTTTAGCGAAGGCACAGTCCCAAAACAAGTGACCTGCTTTTTCCGCTTTCACCACACCGAGACCTCAGGCATAAGGGGGACGGACAAGATCGCGTTTATACATTGCATCCCTTGTTGGAAGGATGCCATGTGCAGTTTGCCAAGCCAAATCTTTATGCTTATTCAAAAGCTTTGGGTGGGCCACATCTTTCCAAACCCCTTCAACCACATCATGGGGGAACTGCCCACAGTACACACAACTGTTTTATCCTGAACAAATAGTTTAATCTTTTTACACACTCTCCATTGTTCTACCTCTGTTTTAATAAGGTCATATTCTTTAAAAAAAACACTCTATACGGCTAAAACAATAGGGAACCTCAAAAGCTGATGGAACATTATTGGCTGTTTTATACAGACCAAGTTTTCTCAATATCCCCCCCCAGGTAGAACTTCACAAAAAAAGATGCCTTGTTTTTAAAGAGGCACAAATCAATTTGCGTGTGCACAAACTTAAGCCATAACAAAAATTTGAAATCAGGTACACCTTTAGCACCATATACCTTTTCTTTATACACAACACTTCTTTTTAATCGTTCACACTTTGATCCCCAAAAGAAACCCATAACTTGTCTTATTAAACAATTTAAAACCGTCCTTGGAGGTGGAATAATTGCAGCCACATACAATACCAAAGGCAGGATCATAGTCTTAATAATTAACACCTTACCTTCCAGGGTTAAATCCCTCAATCCCCAAAACCCAATTTTCTTTGCCACTTTTCCCACCAATTCCTCCCAATTTTTTTGTCCTGATCCATAACTATCAAACTTGATCCCAAGGATTTGAATAAAATCTTTCTTAAAACAAATCTTAATATTTGGGAAGCTTTCCCATTCTCCACAGACCATACATTCCCATTTTCCCATATTTAATTTTGACCCAGAGATTTCACAAAAGCTGTCAGTGTGTTTTAAAACTTTCTGTATAGAGAGTTCATTTGTGCATGCAACCGTTACATCATCCATATACATTATACATTTATTTTCTTTACCTCCACTCCCAGGTATCTTTACCCCGTTAATCAAAGGCCCCAGTATCTCAATACTGCATATAAACAATAAAGGAGAGAGGGGACAGCCTTGTCTTACCTCACTCTTGATGGCAACTGGCCGTGAAAGCATACCATTAATTAAAATCCGACTTTCAATATTTGTATACATCACTCTTATCCATTTGACAAACCCCTTAGGAAATCCCATTTTTTCCAAGACTGCAAACATATACTTATGCACTACCCGATCGTATGCTTTCTCCAAGTCAAGATTTAAAATACACAACTTATTTTTCCTTTCTTTACAATAGCCAATCGAATCTCTTAAGACAAGACTGTCCACCACCCTTCTCCCTGGAATCGCACACACCTGGTCAGCATGAATGACAGAGCTTATAACTTTACTTAATCTATTTGTTATTACTTTTGCCAAAAGTTTGTAATCAAAGCATTGCAGACTTATTGGCCTCCAATTCTTTAATTCCTCTCTGTCTCCTTTCTTGTACAACAAAATTATAACACCCTGCCTAAAAGGCATTTCCCCCTTCCTATACATTTCTTTAAAAACTCCCATCAAATCAATTCTTAAAAGCTCCCAAAATCCTAAATAAAACTCCAAACCTAACCCATCTCCCCCTGGGGTCTTGTTTTTTTAAAATGTTTTAACTGCTGTATCCAGCTCTTCCACAGTAATTTCCTTCTCCAACTCCTCCTTCTTACTATGTGACACCCCTCCTTCCACCTTATTTAATACCATGCTTAATTTCCCCTCATTAATCCTTCTCTCTTTGTATAGATCACTATAAAACCCCTCTGCAATCCCAATCATCTCCTCACCCTTCCTCCTACTTATCCCCTGCTGGTCTTTAAGAGCTGTCATTATTTTATTATTCTCCAACACTTTTAAAAAAAGAAGAATCTTGTGCACTTTTCATTTTTTTTTCCACATGCTCAACTTTACTAAGGAAAATTATTTTTCACACTTCTTTTGAAAAATCCTTCAATTCTAATTTAATCTCATTAATTTCTTTATATACATCAAATCCCATTCCAGCAAAAGTCTATACAGTCTCTGCAGT
>CM072701.1:414510-423390 GCA_036884735.1 Huso huso
ATAACAAGTACTGCTTCAATACAAATTGAGCAGAAACTGCATTTTTGTATTAAATAAAAAAAAGTTGAGAAATGGTGACAAGCTTGTGTAAGTGTTCACCCCGACCTCGTGCACGGGGAACTCCAGCCCGGCCTCATAATACCGACCTCGGAGAACTCCAGCCCGGGAGAACTGGTGCACGGGGGGACGGATATTTAATTGATGTTCCCTCGGGACACGGGGCCCCGGCTAACCCCCGTGCAGCTCCCCGGGGGGACGAACAAGTGTTCACCCGACCTCGGAGAACTCCAGCCCGGCCTCATAATACTCGTGCACCCGGGGAAAAGGGGACGTGCATTTAATTGATGTTCCCTCGGGACACGGGGCCCCGGCTAACCCCCGTGCAGCTCCGCGGGGGGACATGCAGGTGTTCACCCCGAGCTCGCGGAACTCCAGCCCGGCCCCATAACACTCGTGCACCCGGGGGAACAGGGGACTTGCATTTAATTGATGTTCCCTCAGGACACAGGACCACGGCTAACCCCCATGCAGCTCCGCGGGGGGACGAGCAGGTGTTCACCACGAGCTCGCGGAACTCCAGCCCGGCCCCATAACACTCGTGCACCCGGGGAACAGGGGACGTGCATTTAATTGATGTTCCCTCGGGACACGGGGCCCCGGGGGCTAACCCCCTGTGCAGCTCCATATTTGACAAAAAATCAAAAATGGATAAGGGGGACGAGCAGGTGTTCACCCCATGAGCTCGAGGAACTCCAGCCCGCCCCATAACACTTAGCACCCGGGGAACATGGGGACGGATATTTAATTGATGTTCCCTCGGGACACGGGCCTGCTAACCCCGTGCAGCTCCCCTGGGGGGGGAACAAAGTGTTCACCCACCTCGAGAACTCCAGCCCAGCCTCATAACACTGCATGCACCCTTGGGGAACAGGGGATGTGCATTTAATTGATGTTCCCCGGGACAGGGGGTTCAACCCCCTAGATGGCAGGTCGGGGGGGGACAAGCAGGTGTTCACCCCGAGCTAATGAACCTCCAGCCCGCCCCATAACACTCGTGCACCCGGGGAACAGGGGACGTGCATTTAATTGATGTTCCCTCGGGACACGGGACCCAGGCTAACCCCAGTGCAGCTCCGCGGGGGGACGAGCAGGTGTTCACCCCGAGCTTGAGGAACTCCAGCCCGCCCCATAACACTCGTGCACCCGGGGGAACATGGGACGTGCATTTAATTGATGTTCCCTCGGGACACGGGACCCAGGCTAAACCCCGTGCAGCTCCGCAGGGGACGAGTAGGTGTTCACCCCGAGCTCGCGGAACTCCAGCCCGGCACCATAACACTCGTGCACCTGGGGAACAGGGGACGTGCATTTAATTGATGTTCCCTCAGGACACGGGACCCCGGCTAACCCCCGTGCAGCTCCGCGGGGGGACGAGCAGGTGTTCACCCCAAGCTCGCGGAACTCCAGCCCGGCCCCATAACACTCGTGCACCTGGGGAACAGGGGACGTGCATTTAATTGACGTTCCCTCGGGACACGGGACCCCGACTAACCCCCGTGCAGCTCCGCGGGGGGACAAGCAGGTGTTCACCCCGAGCTCATGGAACTCTAGCCCGGCCTCATAACACCCGTCCACCCGGGGGGGACGTGTAGGTATTTTTTTTCCCCAGCAGACGGTTCCCTGCCTTACACTCGGGCACGCCCGGGGAATGTTAGAGGTCGTCGTCCCCTCCGCTGCTGAGGCGCTAAAGTATCCGACTGCCTGGAATGCTAAACCGGCTTGGATCGGTCTGTGGGGATCGCGGGGAGTTCGCCGTTAATGGAGCCTCGTACTGCTTTCCCGCCCAGCCTGAAAATAGCCGAGCAGGAAGCTCCTACCGACCGAGTTCCCCGCAGCCTTCCGGAACTTCAAGATGGACGGGACTCTGGTCATGTGATAAAACACACGACCAGAGTCCCGTCCAACATGACTCAATTTGTCAATGGAGAATGTCAGAGGAAATCTGCCTTTCTAGAGCAGCAAATCCCTCAGAGGGGAGGAGCTTAAGTTTTCTGGCTATTTTCACCTGGCCTCCGGGCTGCATTGTTCTAACTGAGTTTCCATAATCCCTTCAAAAATTTCAGGTCTTGTGCAAGTGTTCACCCCGACCTTGCGGAACTCCAGCCCGGCCCCATAACACTCGTGCACCCGGGGGAACAGGGGACGGATATTTAATTGATGTTCCCTCAGGACTTTCTGGGGGCCCGGCTAACCCCGTGCAGCTCAGTTTGGGGACGAGCAGGTGTTCACTCCCAAGCTCATTTTTGTGGAACTCCAGCCCAGCCCATAACACTCCCGTGCACCCGGGGGAACAGGGGCGTGCATTTAATTGATGTTCCCTCGGGACACGGGACCCCGGCTAACCCTGTGCAGCTCCCCGGGGGGACAAGCAGGTGTTCACCCTGAGCTCGACGGAACTCCAGCCCGCCCCATAACACTCATGCACCCGGGGAACAGGGGCGTGCATTTAATTGATGTTCCCTCGGGACACGGGGCCCGGCTAACCCCCGTGCAGCTCTGCGGGGGGACGAGCAGGTGTTCACCTCGAGCTCGAGGAACTCCAGCCCGGCCCCATAACACTTGTGCACCCGGGGGAACAGGGGACGGATATTTAATTGATGTTCCCTCGGGACACGGGGCCCCGGCTAACCCCGTGCAGCTCCGCGAGGGGACGAGCAGGTGTTCACCCCGAGCTCGAGGAACTCCAGCCCGGCCCCATAACACTCGTGCACCCGGGGGAACAGGGGACGTGCATTTATAATTGATGTTCCCTCGGGACACGGGACCCCGGCTAAACCCCGTGCAGCTCCGCGGGGGACGAGTAGGTGTTCACCACGACCTCGCGGAACTCCAGCCCGGCCCCATAACACTCGTGCACCCGGGGGAACAGGGGACGTGCATTTATAATTGATGTTCCCTCGGGACACGGGACCCCGGCTAACCCCCGTGCAGCTCCCCGGGGGGACGAACAAATGTTCACCCCGACCTCGTAGAACTCCAGCCCGGCCTCATAATACTCGTGCACCCGGGTTAACAGGGGACGTGCATTTAATTGATGTTGCCTCGGAACACGGGACCCCGGCTAACCTCCGTGCAGCTCCGCGGGGGGACGAACAGGTGTTCACCCCGAGCTCGCGGAACTCCAGCCCGGCCCCATAACACTCGTGCACCCGGGGAACAGGGGACGTGCATTTAATTGATGTTCCCTCAGGACACGGGGCCCCGGCTAACCCCCGTGCAGCTCGAGGGGGGACGAGCAGGTGTTCACCCCAAGCTCGCGGAACTACAGCCCGGCCCCATAACACTCGTGCACCCGGGGGAACAGGGGACGTGCATTTAATTGATGTTCCCTCGGGACACGGGACCCCGGCTAACCCCGTGCAGCTCCGCGGGGGGACAAGCAGGTGTTCACCACGAGCTGCGGAACTCCAGCCCGGCCCCATAACACTCATGCACCCGGCGGAACAGGGGACGTGCATTTAATTGATGTTCCCTCGGGACACGGGACCCCGGCTAAACCCCGTGCAGCTCCGGAGGGGACGAGCAGGTGTTCACCCGAGCTCGCGGAACTCCAGCCCGGCCCCATAACACTCGTGCACCCGGGGGAACAGGGGACGTGCATTTAATTGATGTTCCCTCGGGACACGGGACCCCAGTAAACCCCGTGCAGCTCTCCAGCCCGGGGGGACGAGCAGGTGTTCACCCGAGCTCACAGGGAACCCAGCCCGGCCCCATAACACTCGTGCACCCGGGGGAACAGGGGACGTGCATTTTAATTGATGTTCCCTCGGGACACGGGACCCCGGCTAAACCCCGTGCAGCTCCGCGGGGGACGAGTAGGTGTTCACCCGAGCTCACGGAACTCCAGCCCGGCCCCATAACACTCGTGCACCCGGGGAACAGGGGACGGATATTTAATTGATGTTCCCTCGGGACACGGGACCCCCAGGGGGCATTTAAATGTTCCCCCCGGGTGCAGCTCCGCGGGGGGACGAACAGGTGTTCACCCCGAGCTCGCGGAACTCCAGCCCGGCCCCATAACACTCGTGCACCCGGGGGAACAGGGGACGTGCATTTAATTGATGTTCCCTCGGGACACGGGAAAAAGAGCTAACCCCGTGCAGCTCTGGGGGACGAGCAGGTGTTCACCCCGAGCTCGAGGAACTCCAGCCCGCCCCATAACACTCGTGCACCCGGGGGAACAGGGGACGTGCATTTAATTGATGTTCCCTCAGGACACGGGGCCCCGGCTAACCCCCGTGCAGCTCCACGGGGGGACGAGCAGGTGTTCACCCCGAAGCTCAGGTGTTCACCCCAAGCTCGCGGAACTCCAGCCCGGCCCCATAACACTCGTGCACCCGGGGAACAGGGGACGTGCATTTAATTGATGTTCCCTCGGGACACGGGGCCCCGGCTAACCCCCGTGCAGCTCCGCGGGGGGACGAGCAGGTGTTCACCCCGAGCTCGAGGAACTCCAGCCCGCCCCATAACACTCGTGCACCCGGGGGAACAGGGGACGTGCATTTATAATTGATGTTCCCTCGGGACACGGTGCCCCGGCTAACCCCCGTGCAGCTCCCCGGGGGGACGATAAATGTTCACCCCGACCTCGTAGAACTCCAGCCCGGCCTCATAATACGCGGAACTCCGTGCGGCCCCGGGGGGAACAGGGACATGCATTTAATTGATGTTCCCTCGGGACACGGGGGGCCTCCGAGGGAAGCAGTGTTCACCCCCCATGCAGCTCTGTGCACCCGGGGACGAGCAGGTGTTCACCCCGGGAGTCGGGGCCCGGAACTCCAGCCCGCCCCATAACACTCGTGCACCCGGGGGAACAGGGGACGTGCATTTAATTGATGTTCCCTCAGGACACGGCTAACCCCCCAGCTAACCCGTGTGCAGCTCGTGGAACTCCAGCCCGAGCAGGTGTTCACCCGGGGGAACAGGGACGTGCATGGAACTCCAGCCCGGCCCCATAACACAGGTGTTCACCCGGGGAACAGGGGACGGGGAACAGGGCATTTATTTAATTGATGTTCCCTCAGGACACGGGACCCCGGCTAACCCCAGTGCAGCTCCGCGGGGGGACGAGCAGGTGTTCACCCCGAGCTCGCGGAACTCCAGCCCGGCCCCATAACACTCGTGCACCCGGGGAACAGGGGACGTGCATTTAATTGATGTTCCCTCGGGACACGGGGCCCCGGCTAACCCCCGTGCAGCTCCGCGAGGGGACGAGCAGGTGTTCACCCCGAGCTCGCGGAACTCCAGCCCGGCCCCATAACACTCGTGCACCCGGGGAACAGGGGACGGATATTTAATTGATGTTCCCTCGGGACACGGGGCCCCGGCTAACCCCGTGCAGCTCCCCGGGGGGACGAACAAGTGTTCACCCCGACCTCGTAGAACTCCAGCCCGGCCTCATAATACTCGTGCACCCGGGGAACAGGGGACGTGCATTTAATTGATGTTCCCTCAGGACACGGGGCCCCGGCTAACCCCCGTGCAGCTCCGCGGGGGGACGAGCAGGTGTTCACCCCGAGCTCGAGGAACTCCAGCCCAGCCCCATAACACTCGTGCACCCGGGGGAACAGGGGACGTGCATTTAATTGATGTTCCCTCAGGACACGGGACCCCGGCTAACCCCCGTGCAGCTCCGCTGGGACGAGGGGGGCGAACTCCAGCAGGTGTTCACCCGAGCTCATTGGAACTCCAGCCCGGCCCCATAACACTCGTGCACCCGGGGAACAGGGGACCCGGGGAACATTTATTGATGTTCCCCGGGACATGGGGCCCCGGCTAACCCCGTGCAGCTCCCGGGGGAATGTTAACAAATGTTCACCCGACCAGAGAACTCCAGCCCGGCCTCATAATACTCGTGCACCCGGGTTAACAGGGGACGTGCATTTAATTGATGTTCCCTCGGGACACGGGACCCCGGCTAACCCCCGTGCAGCTCCGCGGGGGACGAGTAGGTGTTCACCACGAGCTCATGGAACTCTATCCCGGTCTCATAACATCCGTCCACCCGGGGGGGACGTGCAGGTATTTTTTTTCCCCAGCAGACGGTTCCCTGCCTTACACTCGGGCAGGCCCGGGGAATGTTAGAGGTGATAAAACACATGACCAGAGAACTCCAGCCGTGACATTGCCGGAAATCTGCACCGGGCCTCAGAGGGAGGAGTTAATTCGGCTATTTGAAATCTGTCAAAGCCTCAGGGGCTGCTCGGCTAACGGGTCTCCGCAGCTCTTGTGCAAGTGTTCACCCCGACCTCGCGGAACTCCAGCCCGGCCTCATAATACTCGTGCACCGGGGAGAACAGGGGACGGATATTTAATTGATGCTCCCTCGGGACACGGGGCCCCGGCTAACCCCCGTGCAGCTCTGACTTCAGCCACGTAAAACTTTCTGACCGGAACATACGCTCGTTAATGTTCCTCCTCAAATCGTTCAGAAAGCAGGGGAAAAGGCAACTCTCGCTGCACCGTCAATTAGTACAAGACCATGGCCAAGGTATTTTTGTGGTATTCTTGTTTTTTGTCTTTTTGTGTATTTATAGTATCGGCTCATGTGTGCATTCATGTCTGTTTCGCAGAGCGGCTCATCCCTAAAAACAAGCTCCAGTGCTTTAACCAGCAATGCGAGACGGCGATACCTGAACTACTTGGTAAGCCCTGCAATGTACACGTGCTCACCTGTCGTCTGGGCGCTCACAGCTGACTGCCTGCTCCCCTTGTCTTTACAGATCTCTGCGAGTTGGCACCTTCCAACGCCTGCACCCTGGTCGGCCTTCTGTGCGGGAGGCTGTTGTTGCACAATGGTCATCGTAGGGGGGTCGTAATGAATATGAGTCTGCTTGACTTTGACAGTGCCAAAGCCTACACGGGAGAGTTCCACATCAGCATGCGTAACAATTTTAATGTTTGTCGACTACACTTCTTAGGGGCTGCTGCCATCTACTGGTGTAAAATAATTATGACATTGGGGAAATGATCATTTTTTTTGTTTGCTGTGTATTTCAGCTCTCTATTTTGATATACAATACAGTGGGACCTTTTTATAATGTCTCCTTTTCTTTAACCCCCCCCCCCCCCAACAGGTGAGTAACCACAAAATGGCAGGGACCTTCGGGAAAGCGGTGTTGGTGGTGAGCACCCTGGAGCATCAATGGCTCTTGCAGTATGCCGCAATGAGACACAAACTCCCAGGGTACAGCTACAAACCAACCACGTTTTTCTTTACCAACAAGGGCAACCCTATCAAGAAGATCGGAAGAGCTATTTCGAAAGCTTGGAAGTACTGGGGGCTAGGAGACGACATTACCACAGGCACGATACGCTCTGCGGTGGTCACCTATGTAAGAAGGACTTGACCACTGCCCAGCGGTGTTTGCAGCAGGTAAAGGCAACTTCACTAACCTGACTCATTTTTCTTTACTCCCTAGACCTGGGCAACTCACAACGAAGTTAACAAAACTGCAGTTTCGAGACACATGGCGCACAGCCTGAGAACACAGGAAAGCTTCTACGTCCGTGACCAAGCCCCGGCTGACCACCAACGAGCATGACGCCTCATCGGGGAGAGCCTGGAGATTACCGACAGCCTGCTGCCCCCGGTCGCTCACTCTGCCTCCACAGAGGACCCCTGTTTAAATGCACTGTCTGATGATCAGTCTGATTTTAATAAAGTGCTTTAGACTCAAAACCTTGGCTGTTCCTAGCTATGACCCCTGGGCTTACACTCCCGCACTGGGCTTGTGTCCCAGGCATCCATTCCCCCGCCCTGGCCGCATCCATGGCTGGTGAAAAGGATGGAGCATCCCAAAGCCCAGCATCCGGCTGGGATGCAAGTGCAGTCTCACTCCCAAGCCATTTTCCGACTCTCCGTTGCAGGCACGCAACTCCAGCTATGGCCCATCAAAAGTGTGACTCTTGTTTGTTTAGGGTTAGGGTTAGGATTTAAAATCGTCTGGAAATTAAACACTGGTGTCTTTTTTAATTGTATTGTTTTTGAAAAAAAGTTGAAAGGCTGGGAGGATCTTCTGTGGAGAAGATCTTCCCTGCCTTTCAACATTTACTTTTCAAAACGAACATTTGTCATTCAAAAGTCCAACAGCGTAACGCAAGGAGAATGGCTAATTCATTAGGAACAGTCATTTGTAACACAGTACCAGTTTCAAATGATTTAAAACTGGGAAACTGTTTGAGAAAAAAAAAAAGTTTATTTAAAAATATTTAATATATACACATTTTTTAAGAAATACTGTTCCAATGGTCATTTCAAATGTGCTGCAAGTTTAAAATCGTCTGGAACTTAAACACTGATGCCTTTTTTAATTGTATTGTTTTTGAAAAAAATTGAAAGGCTTTCAACATTAATTCTCAAACTGAATGCAGTAGGGATTCAAGGAAATGCATGCACATGGATTAGGGAGTGGTTAACATGTAGAAAACAGAAAGTACTAAATAGAGGAGAAACCTCAAAATGTAGTGAGGTAGCCAGGGGTGTACCACAGGGATCACTATTAGGTCCTCTGCTATTCCTAATCTACATTCATGATTTAGATTCTGGTATAGTAAGCAAGCTTGTTAAATTTGCAGACGACACAAAAATAGGAGTGGCGGCAAACACTGTTGTAGCAGCAAAGGTCATTCAAAATGATCTAGACAGCATTCAGAACTGGGCAGACACATGGCAAATGACATTTAATAGAGAAAAGTGTAAAGTTTTGCATGCAGGCAATAAAAATGTGCATTATAAATATCATATGGGAGATAGTGAAATTGAAGAAGGGAACTATGAAAAAGACCTAGGAGTTTATGTTGACTCAGAAATGTCTTCAT
>CM072701.1:423890-554431 GCA_036884735.1 Huso huso
TTACATTCACCCATGAGTCCTGAGATACCGCCACAATTTGATGGTAATGTGAACTATAGTGGTGACATGTTTTTAGATCTAACCTGTGTGGAGGATTTTGTTAGGACTATGAATATGGTTGAAACACCTAAATAAGTCATGGATGTAAAGATGTGTTATTTTTTTTTTGCTGATGGCATTAACAGTGGCCTCAATAAATGTTAGAAGCCTGATTAGTCCAGTATGGTGCTTATCCATTTTTGATTTTTTGTCAAATATGGAGGCAGATGTTTTCTTCTTACAAGAATGTTGGCTTCCATACATGAAAAATTATAATACATTTGAAGAAAAGTGGTCATATGGGTGCTCTGTGTGGTCAGGTTCTAATGAAAATAAATCAGGTGGTATAGGGATTTTATTCAAGGGTATAGAAATTAAAAATGTTAAGATTCTAGTGGATGGGAGGGCATTAGTGGTTAAAATTGTGTATTTAGAACAGGAGATTCTTTTGATTAATATATATGCTTCTCCTGATAAGCATGAGAGATTTCAGTTACTCGAGTTAATTAGTAGTGAATTGGTGTTGAGTGGTGAGGTTGTGATGGGAGGTGATTTTAATTGTGTGCTATCAGGGAAAGATAAAGGTGGTGGGTCAGATGAAATAAAGTTGGATAAAACTTCAGGGTTGTTAAACAGGATAAAAAAGGATTTTGGTTTAACTGATGTATTTAGGCATTTGCATCCTAATGAACCTGGGTTCACCTGGCATAATGCAAAAGGTACAAGGAAATCGAGAATTGACATGGTTTTTACAACTAAGCATTTGTCTTGTTCTGAGTGTAAATTGGAACCAGGTTTCTTCTCTGATCATATGATCCTAATTGCTAAGATTAACTTTGATTTTACAGCTTCAAAGGGTCCAGGGGTGTGGAAATTAAATAATAAATTACTAGAAGATGAGGGTTAAGGCATACTTTTAGAGTTAAATATGAAAGGTGGAGAACTTTAAAAGAAATGTTTGAGAGTGAGTGTGAATGGTGGGAGTGGGTAAAAAGCAAAATCAAAAAGTTTTTTGTTAAAGTGGGAAGAAAAAAAGTTCAGAAAGAGAAAAGGCAGGAGAAGTCTTTGCAGGGTAAACTGCAGAGACTGTATAGACTTGCTGGAATGGGATTTGATGTATATAAAGAAATTAATGAGATTAAATTAGAATTGAAGGGATTTTTCAAAAAGAAGTGTGAGAAAATCATTTTCCTTAGTAAAGCTGAGCATGTGGAAAAAAATGAAAAGTGCACAAGATTCTTCTTTTAAAAAGTGTTGGAGAATAATAAAATAATGACAGCTCTTAAAGACCAGCAGGGGATAAGTAGGAGGAAGGGTGAGGAGATGATTGGGATTGCAGAGGGGTTTTATAGTGATCTATACAAAGAGAGGAGGATTAATGAGGGGAAATTAAGCATGGTATTAAATAAGGTGGAAGGAGGGGTGTCACATAGTAAGAAGGAGGAGTTGGAGAAGGAAATTACTGTGGAAGAGCTGGATACAGCAGTTAAAACATTTTAAAAAAACAAGACCCCAGGGGGAGATGGGTTAGGTTTGGAGTTTTATTTAGGATTTTGGGAGCTTTTAAGAATTGATTTGATGGGAGTTTTTAAAGAAATGTATAGGAAGGGGGAAATGCCTCTGTCTTTTAGGCAGGGTGTTATAATTTTGTTGTACAAGAAAGGAGACAGAGAGGAATTAAAGAATTGGAGGCCAATAAGTCTGCAATGCTTTGATTACAAACTTTTGGCAAAAGTAATAACAAATAGATTAAGTAAAGTTATAAGCTCTGTCATTCATGCTGACCAGGTGTATGCGATTCCAGGGAGAAGGGTGGTGGACAGTCTTGTCTTAAGAGATTCGATTGGCTATTGTAAAGAAAGGAAAAATAAGTTGTGTATTTTAAATCTTGACTTGGAGAAAGCATACGATCGGGTAGTGCATAAGTATATGTTTGCAGTCTTGGAAAAAATGGGATTTCCTAAGGGGTTTGTCAAATGGATAAGAGTGATGTATACAAATATTGAAAGTCGGATTTTAATTAATGGTATGCTTTCACGGCCAGTTGCCATCAAGAGTGGGGTAAGACAAGGCTGTCCCCTCTCTCCTTTATTGTTTATATGCAGTATTGAGATACTGGGGCCTTTGATTAACGGGGTAAAGATACCTGGGAGTGGAGGTAAAGAAAATAAATGTATAATGTATATGGATGATGTAACGGTTGCATGCACAAATGAACTCTCTGTAGAGCAAGTTTTAAAACACACTGACAGCTTTTGTGAAATCTCTGGGTCAAAATTAAATATGGGAAAATGGGAATGTATGGTCTGTGGAGAATGGGAAAGCTTCCCAAATATTTAGATTTGTTTTAAGAAAGATTTTATTCAAATCCTTGGGATCAAGTTTGATAGTTATGGATCAGGACAAAAAAATTGGGAGGAATTGGTGGGAAAAGTGGCAAAGAAAATTGGGTTTTGGAGATTGAGGGATTTAACCCTGGAAGGTAAGGTGTTAATTATTAAGACTATGATCCTGCCTTTGGTATTGTATGTGGCTGCAATTATTCCACCTCCAAGGACGGTTTTAAATTGTTTAATAAGACAAGTTATGGGTTTCTTTTTGGGGATCAAAGTGTGAACGATTAAAAAGAAGTGTTGTGTATAAAGAAAAGGTATATGGTGCTAAAGGTGTACCTGATTTCAAATTTTTGTTATGGCTTAAGTTTGTGCACACGCAAATTGATTTGTGCCTCTTTAAAAACAACAAGGCATCTTTTTTTGTGAAGTTCTACCTGGGGGGGGATATTGAGAAAACTTGGTCTGTATAAAACAGCCAATAATGTTCCATCAGCTTTTGAGGTTCCCTATTGTTTTAGCCGTATAGAGTGTTTTTTTTAAAGAATATGACCTTATTAAAACAGAGGTAGAACAATGGAGAGTGTGTAAAAAGATTAAACTATTTGTTCAGGATAAAACAGTTGTGTGTACTGTGGGCAGTTCCCCCATGATGTGGTTGAAGGGGTTTGGAAAGATGTGGCCCACCCAAAGCTTTTGAATAAGCATAAAGATTTGGCTTGGCAAACTGCACATGGCATCCTTCCAACAAGGGATGCAATGTATAAACGCGATCTTGTCCGTCCCCCTTATGCCTGAGGTCTCGGTGTGGTGAAGCGGAAAAAGCAGGTCACTTGTTTTGGGACTGTGCCTTCGCTAAAGAGGTTTGGGAGGAGTCGAGTGAGCAACTACACCTGGGAAAGAGCATTTTAAACAAGAATCTGGTGCTGCTGGGAATTCGACAGGAGAAGATCGACAAGGAGAGATGGCTGTTGATCTGGAGCGCCATACTGTGTGTCCGGGAGGCTTTGTGGAAAGCCAGGAATATGCTCATATGTAAAGGAGTGGTAATTAGCTCAAGAGAGGTGGTCCAGCTGGCAGAGTATTATCTCTGTGACTATCGAAGAAAAAAAGCACAGTGAAGACTCCACACCGAGAGGGACGAAGAGGAAGATGTGCAGCTAAAGCAGTTTTATGTTTATTCAAGGTTGTGTTTTTTTAGGGGGTGAGGTGTTTCTTTAATGTGTTTGATCCTGAACAAAAGTGATGTGTTTGAAGGTGATGTAAAGTGTTGCTTTTAATTGTGTTATGGTGTTTATGTAATGAGTTATGTATTGTAATGCATTGGACAGTATGTAATGTTTTGAAATGTATGGATTTAATGTTATTAAATTTTATATAAAAAAAAAAAAAAAAAAAAAAAAATCTGTTCTTATCAGTTTAATATCTGATACGTCCCCCATAGGGGGACCCGTCTATATTAAATTGATTTTTGGAAGCAGGAGATGGAACCGGGGCTTGCTCCGTCCACTCCACGCATCAACCCGGTATTGCAGTACCTCCAGGAACGGTGCACAAGAAAGGTCAAAAAAAAGAGAGAGAGAGAAAGAGAGAGAAAGAAAGAGAGAATGAGAGAGAGAGAGAGACAGAGAGAGAGTTTTAGAGTGAGCAGTCACAGAAAATATGAGCTAAAAATTTGTTTATTAGTGAAATAAAATGCCAATTTAATAACATAAACATATGTAAAGTAGTACTTAAAGTAGTATTTAACGTAATATGAAAAAATAAGGGAAAACATTTGGTTAAATATTATAAAAACACCAAAAGAAGATCCCAAGACCAAAAGAAACAGAAGAACACAGAGAGGAAAGGGAAGGAAGGAAAGAAGAGAGAATTAAAGGAAGAGAAAAAAAATTAAGAAAGAGAAAAGGAAAGAAAGGGAAAAAAGAAAGAGAAAGAAAGAAAAGATAGAAGGAAATAAAAGAGGAAAATAAAGAAAGGAAGAAAATGACAGAGGTAGAGGTAAGCTTTTTTTACACTACCATCATTTTATTTTATAATTTTATAGTAATAAATACAAAAAATACTACAAAAATTAAAAGTTCAGCAGTAGTTTGCTTTTAAAAAAGTTCAGTTTACTTTCAAAAGAGAAGCAGCGTTGGCAGTGACAGTTGGAAATTGCAACAAAGTGTAGCAGATTCTCCCGGTTGCCATAGAGACGACTCAGGAGAGCAGGGAGTTCCAGTACCCGGCTGAACTGCGCAGTGCACAGGCCAGGAAGCATCATAAACTGAGCGTGCTGAGAGAGAACCCGGAGTGTCTGTACACAGACTACTCTGGGACAGGAGACAAGAAAAGAAACCTCATCTTCTACACTCAACACCTCAATGCCTGGCACACTGCTGTGTGTAAGACGTACACCAACGTTACAAAAAGAGGGATCTGCCAAGGTAGACAGATCCTCTTAAGAGAAGACTCTGACCCGGACAGCACAGTCTTGAGTATTAATGTCTACCACAGCGGAACTGTGTTGATCCAGGGCAGTGAGGCTAGCCTGACCTCCTTTGAAAAAACATATAAACAACTAAAAGAGGTGGCAGAGATTGAAAAAACACACACTACAGCCAACGACCCCGAGAACACCGACCCTGAAGACCCTGAAGATCCTACCTCAGGCAGCACAACACCCGACACCAACCTGCCCACCCCCACGACACCCATCACATGCGGGAGTGCCTGGCCCTGCTGGAGCTGGAGTTTGTGGAGTTCAGAGAACTTACACTGGCCAGGCTCACAGAAACCAGCATCACCCAGCAGCTCAGAGATGAGGTGAGCCAGCTCAAGAGAGAGAACAGGGTGGCCATCACCGAGCTGACCAGCGAGATGAAGGACCTGCAGCAGGAGAACGAGAGCCTAAGGACCCAGCTGACCAGCGAGATGAAGGACCTGCAGCAGGAGAACGAGAGCCTGGGACCCAGCTGACCAGCGGAGATGACCTGGACCAGCAGCAGGAGAACGAGAGCCTAAGGACCCAGCTGACCAGCGAGATGAAGGACCTGCAGCAGGAGAACGAGAGCCTAAGGACCCAGCTGACCAGCGAGATGAAGGACCTGCAGCAGGAGAACGAGAGCCTAAGGACCCAGCTGACCAGCGAGATGAAGGACCTGCAGCAGGAGAACGAGAGCCTAAGGACCCAGCTGACCAGCGAGATGAAGGACCTGCAGCAGGAGAACGAGAGCCTAAGGACCCAGCTGACCAGCGTCAAGGAGGAGATGCAGCAGGAGAAGAGAGCCAGGACCCAGCTGAAGGAGCTGCCAGGGAGGAGATGCAGCTCAGAGAGAAGAGCTATCAACCAAGGAGCCCAGGACTAAGCCTGCTAGAGATGCATCCCAGCTGCCTGCCCCCTGCACCCCGCTGCCTGCTCCCTGCATCCCGCTGCCTGCTCCCTGCACCCCGCTCCCTGCTCCCTGCACCCCGCTCCCTGCTTCCTGCACCCCGCTCCCTGCATCTCGCTCCCTGCCCCTGCTCCCCTGCACCTCGCATCATGTCCCTTCTCTTGCTCTCTTTCACCCAGCACCCCTTCCCAACATCCTGCTCCCCGTTTCCTGCACCCCGCACCCCGCTCCCTGCATCCTGCTACCTGCTTCCTGCACCCTGCTAAGTGCTCCCTCCCTGCATCCTGCGTCCTAGATCCTTTTCCCTGCACCCCTCCTCTTGTCATGCATCCCGGCTCCCCAAAAAGTTCACCCTTTGCCGCCAGTCCCTGGCTGATCTTCCAGCTACCTGCTTTCATCATTCGTCACCCTCATGGTCATAGACTGCCTTGCGGGGGGTCATTCAGACCTGACCTCACTTTGTAACCATACTTAAAATGACATTTACACACTTGTTATGACAGACGCACAAGCAATGGCTCCAAACAATTGTCAAGGAAACCGTCATAGAATCATGATTATTTACCAAGTTTTGTATCCTGGAATGGACCCGGACAATCCGCCAGTCCTGCTCTTTGTCGACAATGCAGTGTGCCGGGGGAAAACAAGCATTGTTTTGTACCACAATTTCTTGTTTCATCAGGGCTTTTCATTTCCTCAGACCCTGACTAAAATTGTAACCATTCTGTTAACATGTTGCTTTTATGACGACCCTCTCAAAACAGTTATCAGAAATGCTGTAAAAATACAGGGGGTTTCCTCACAAATACAGTCAAACCTCTTTGTTGATATAGCCCCTGTTGGATGTTTCTTAAATTGGACTTTGCCCTGATGTCCCACAGGGCCTCATGTGATTTGCTGCCTGGCGATGTATACTACCCTGCTCCATTTCCCCTCTCGAAAATCACTGCTGTAAATAGGGGTGTACAATAGTCAGGGTGCTACCTGTAGGTTAGACCCTGACATGTCTCTTTCTAAATAATGCCTTTTTTTTACTAGGGGAATTCCCAGACACTTGATGATTTACTAAGGGTCCCTGCACCCTGCACCCCCATGCCCACCTGCCCGGGCTCCAGCTCTGTCTTCAGCCCCAGTGCTTTCTTCAGGGATCGAGCCACCAGCGGCAGCCGCAGCTGCAGGAAGCGGCTGTCCTGCTGGGAGAGGCAGCTCCCCAGCCTCACATCCAGGGGCTGGCAGCTGTCAGAGAGAACACACACACATACAATGACATATACACACAAATACAGTGACACAGACACACAACTACAATGACACACACAAATACAATGTGTCATTTGAAATTGGAGATGAAGTTATGATTAAAAACTTCACAAAAAAGTTCACCCTTTGGACCACGATGCATGAGACCATATACTGTGATTGAGGTGATGCGACAATGCACTGTGGTTACGGGAAAGAAACAAGCATTGACCTGGTACCACCTCTCACAGACTAAGTGATACGGGCTACCACATCATTTCAGGTGGTCAGGTAGACCTGCTGACTAAGAATTGTAACCATACTGTTAAAATGCTATTGTTAAGCACTTGTAATGACCTTGACGGCCCTATGGCTCCAAAAACAGTTATCAGAAATGATCCAAGAATACAGGTCGTTTACCACACAACAGGCTCGGTACTCGGACAAACCACAGTCTAAACGAAGCTCTTTGATGATATAGCAGTGTGGTTTGGCGCTGGAAATTCTGTTTTGAATACAATTAACATAGAGGAATTGGGTCACTCGATCACAGATGTAGCACACAGGGCAGGGAAAGGGATTCAGCACTCTGAAGCGATGTATACTAACCAAGCTGTGATGCTACAAGGAGAGGCGATCACAGAGATCCTGACTGCTGTAGAAATAGGGGTGTACAATATTGACCAGGGTGTCAGCTGTAAGTTGTTTGCGCGGGACATGTTGGATGTGGTTAGGGCTTAAATAATGGACATACACCTGGGGGAAGTCCCAAGGACAGCTCATGATGATTTACTAAAGCGATTGGCTCCGTACCATGGTAAAGCTGAACAAATTGTAGGGGCTCTGAAAATCAAAGCACAGGAGAAAGAGAAGAAATCCAGTCAGTGTGCTGGATTCTTTGCCCGAGGTGGACATATGCTTTTATTGCTTTATTGATCGTAACCTTTTTTTTATTTTGGAATTGTGTACAGCGTTGTTGATGGCACAGGTTAAATAAACAGCTGAATCAGAAGATTGATTTTGTAGACACTATTACACAGAGAGTATCAGTAACGTCTGATGGGGGTGAGCAGTGTGATGATGTTGCACAGACAGTATCAGTAACGTCTGATGGGGGTGAGCAGTGTGATGATGTTGCACAGACAGTATCAGTAACGTCTGATGGGGGTGAGCAGTGTGATGATGTTGCACAGAGAGTATCAGTAACGTCTGATGGGGTTGACAGTATCAGTAACGTCTGATGAGCAGTGTGATGATTGCACAGACAGTATCAGTAACGTCTGATGGGGGTGAGCAGTGTGATGATGTTGCACAGACAGTATCAGTAACGTCTGATGGGGGTGAGCAGTGTGATGATGTTGCACAGACAGTATCAGTAACGTCTGATGGGGGTGAGCAGTGTGATGATGTTGCACAGTAACAGTATCAGTAACGTCTGATGGGGGTGAGCAGTGTGATGATGTTGCACAGACAGTATCAGTAAGCAGTGTGATGATGTTCAGTATCGATGGGGGTGAGCAGTGTGATGATGTTGCACAGACAGTATCAGTAACGTCTGATGGGGGTGAGGAGTGTGATGATGTTGCACAGACAGTATCAGTAACGTCTGATGGGGGTGAGCAGTGTGATGATGTTGCACAGACAGTATCAGTGGTTGCACAGACAGTATCAGTAACGTCTGATGGGGGTGAGCAGTGTACAGACAGTACGTCGTCTGATGGGGGTGAGCAGTGTGATGATGTTGCACAGACAGTATCAGTAACGTCTGATGAGCAGTGTGATGATGTTAACAGTATCAGTAACGTCTGATGGGGTGAGCAGTGTGATGATATTTGCACAGACAGTATCAGTAACGTCTGATGGGGGTGAGCAGTGTGATGATGTTGCACAGACAGTATCAGTAACGTCCGATGGGGGTGAGCAGTGTGATGATGTTGCACAGACAGTATCAGTAACGTCTGATGGGGTGAGCAGTGAGACAGTATCAGTGCGTCCGATAGGGGTGAGCAGTGTGATGATGGGGTAACGTCCGAGCAGTGCAGTGTGATGATGTTGCACAGACAGTATCAGTAACAGTGTGATGATATTTCCAGTATGATGGGGGGTGAGCAGTGTGATGATGTTGCACAGACAGTATCAGTAACGTCCGATGGGGGTGAGCAGTGTGATGATGTTGCACAGACAGTATCAGTAACGTCTGATGGGGTGAGCAGTGTGATGATGTTGCACAGACAGTATCAGTAACGTCTGATGCAGTGGGGTTGAGCAGTGTGATGATGTTGCACAGACAGTATCAGTAACGAGCAGTGTGATGATGTTGCACAGACAGTATCAGTAACGTCTGATGGGGTGAGCAGTGTGATGATGTTGCACAGACAGTATCAGTAACGTCTGATGGGGGTGAGCAGTGTGATGATGTTGCACTGAGACAGTATCAGTAACGTCTGATGGGTCTGATGGGGTGAGCAGTGTGATGATGTTGCACAGACAGTATCAGTAACGTCTGATGAGGGGTGAGACAGTATGTGATGATGCAGTGTGATGATATTTGACAGTATCAGTAACGTCTGATGGGGGTGAGCAGTGTGATGATGTTGCACAGACAGTATCAGTAACGTCTGATGGGGGTGAGCAGTGTGATGATGTTGCACAGACAGTATCAGTAACGTCTGATGGGGTGAGCAGTGTGATGATGTTGCACAGACAGTATCAGTAACGTCTGATGGGGGTGAGCAGTGTGATGATGTTGCACAGACAGTATCAGTAACGTCTGATGGGGGTCAGTGATGTGTGATGATGGGGGTGATGGGGGTGAGCAGTGTGATGATGTTGCACAGACAGTATCAGTAACGTCTGATGGGGTGAGCAGTGTGATGATGTTGCACAGACAGTATCAGTAACGTCTGATGGGGGTGAGCAGTGTGATGATGTTGCACAGACAGTATCAGTAACGTCTGATGGGGGTGAAACAGTGTGATGATATTTGCACAGACAGTATCAGTAACGTCGATGGGGGTGAGCAGTGTGATGATATTTGCACAGACAGTATCAGACAGTGTGAGTGGACAGTATCAGTAACGTCTGATGGGGGGTGAGCAGTGTGATGATGTTGGACAGTATCAGTACAGTATGAGGGGTGAGCAGTGTGATGATGTTGCACAGACAGTATGTAACGTCGATGGGGGTGAGCAGTGTGATGATGTTGTATCAGTAACAGTGTGATGATGTTGCTGACAGTATCAGTAACGTCTGATGGGGTGAGCAGTGTGATGATGTTGCACAGACAGTATCAGTAACGTCTGATGGGGGTGAGCAGTGTGATGATGTTGCACAGACAGTATCAGTAACGTCTGATGGGGGTGAGTGCATGTTGTGATGATGTTGCACAGACAGTATCAGTAACGTCTGATGGGGGTGAGCAGTGTGATGATGTTGCACAGACAGTATCAGTAACGTCTGATGGGGGTGAGCAGTGTGATGATGTTGCACAGACAGTATCAGTAACGTCTGATGGGGGTGAGCAGTGTGATGATGTTGCTGAGACAGTACAGTAACGTATCAGTGTGATGATGTTGCACAGACAGTATCAGTAACGATGGGGTGAGCAGTGTGATGATGCACACAGTACAGTATCAGTAGCGTTGCACAGACAGTATGATGGGGGTGAGCAGTGTGATGATGTTGCACAGTGTGATGAGACAGTATCAGTAACGTCTGATGGGGTGAGCAGTGTGATGATGTTGCACAGACAGTATCAGTAACGTCTGATGGGGGTGAGCAGTGTGATGATGTTGCACAGACAGTATCAGTAACGTCTGATGGGGGTGAGCAGGGATGATGTTGAGACAGTATCAGTAACGTCCGATGGGGTGAGCAGTGTGATGATGATGTCTGATGGGGGTGAGCAGTGTGATGATGTTGCACAGACAGTATCAGTAACGTCTGATGGGGTGAGCAGTGTGATGATGTTGCACAGACAGTATCAGTAACGTCTGATGGGGGTGAGCAGTGTGATGATGTTGCACAGACAGTATCAGTAACGTCTGATGGGGGTGAGCAGTGTGATGATGTTGCACAGACAGTATCAGTAACGTCTGATGGGGGTGAGCAGTGTGATGATGTTGCACAGACAGTATCAGTAACGTCTGATAGGGTGAGCAGTGTGATGATGATGTTGGGTGTAACGTCTGATGGGGGTGAGCAGTGTGATGATGTTGCACAGACAGTATCAGTAACGTCTGATGGGGATGTGAGCAGTGTGATGATGTTGCAGTATCAGACAGTATGCACAGACAGTAACGTCCGATGGGGTGAGAGTGTGGGATGATGTTGCACAGACAGTATCAGTAACGTGATGGGGGTGAGCAGTGTGATGATGTTGCACAGACAGTATAACGTCTGATAAGCAGTGTGATGATGTTGCTGACAGGGGATGGGGGGTGAGCAGTGTGATGATGTTGCACAGACAGTATCAGTAACGTCTGATGGGGTGAGCAGTGTGATGATGTTGCACAGAGACAGTATCAGTAACGTCTGATGGGGGTGAGCAGTGTGATGATGTTGCACAGAACAGTATCAGTAGCGTCTGATGAGGGGTGAGCAACGTTCTGATGGGGGTGAGCAGTGTGATGATGTTGCACAGACAGTATCAGTAACGTCTGATGGGGGTGAGCAGTAACGTGATGATGTTGCACAGACAGTATCAGTAACGTCTGATGGGGGTGAGCAGTGTGATGATGTTGCACAGACAGTATCAGTAACGTCCTGATGGGGGTGAGCAGTGTGATGATGTTGCACAGACAGTATCAGTAACGTCTGATGGGGGTGAGCAGTGTGATGATGTTGCACAGACAGTATCAGTAACGTCTGTGCAGTGTGAAGTCTGATGGGGTGAGCAGTGTGATGATGTTGCTGGAACAGTATCAGTAACGTCCGATAAGGGGGGGTGAGCAGTGTGATGATATTGCACAGACAACGTAACGTCCTGATGGGGGTGAGCAGTGTGATGATGTTGCACAGACAGTATCAGTAACGTCTGATGGGGGGTGAGCAGTGTGATGATGTTGCACAGACAGTATCAGTAACGTCTGATGGGGGTGAGCAGTGTGATGATGTTGCACAGACAGTATCAGTAACGTCTGATGGGGGTGAGCAGTGTGATGATGCACAGACAGTATCAGACAGTTGTGATGATGTTGCACAGACAGTATCAGTAACGTCCGATGGGGGTGAGCAGTGTGATGATGTTGCACAGACAGTATCAGTAACGTCCGATGGGGGTGAGCAGTGTGATGATGTTGCACAGACAGTATCAGTAACGTCTGATGGGGGTGAGCAGTGTGATGATGTTGCACAGACAGTATCAGTAACGTCTGATGGGGGAGCAGTGTGATGATGTTGCACAGACAGTATCAGTAACGCAGTGTGATGATGTTGCACAGACAGTATCAGTAACGTCCGATGGGGGTGAGCAGTGTGATGATGTTGCACAGACAGTATCAGTAACGTCTGATGGGGGTGAGCAGTGTGTGATGATGATTTGTAACGTCAGCAGTGTGATATCAGTATCGTAACGTCTGATGGGGGTGAGCAGTGTGATGATGTTGCACAGACAGTATCAGTAACGTCTGATGGGGGGGTGAGCAGTGTGATGATGATTGCAGTGTGATGATGTTGCACAGACAGTACAGTATCAGCAGTGTGATGATATTTGCACAGACAGTCCGATGATGATGTTGGGGTGAGCAGTGTGATGATGTTGCACAGACAGTATCAGTAACGTCTGATGGGGGTGAGCAGTGTGATGATGTTGCACAGACAGTATCAGTAACGTCTGATGGGGGGGTGAGCAGTGTGATGATGTTGATGAGTATCAGTAACGTCCTGATGGGGGTGAGCAGTGTGATGATGTTGCACAGACAGTATCAGTAACGTCTGATGGGGGTGAGCAGTGTGATGATGTTGCACAGACAGTATCAGTAACGTCTGATGGGGGTGAGCAGTGTGATGATGTTGCACAGACAGTATCAGTAACGTCTGATGGGGGTGAGCAGTGTGATGATGTTGCACAGACAGTATCAGTAACGTCTGATGGGGGTGAGCAGTGTGATGATGTTGCACAGACAGTATCAGTAACGTCCGATGGGGTATCAGCAACGCATGGGGGTGTGATGATGTTGCACAGACAGTATCAGTAACGTCCTGATGGGGTGAGCAGTGTGATGATGTTGATGTTGCACAGACAGTATCAGTAACGTCTGATGGGGGTGTGCAGTGTGATGATGTTGATGATGTTGCGACAGACAGTGTGATGATGTTCGAACAACGTCTGATGGGGTGAGCAGTGTGATGATGTTGCACAGACAGTATCAGTAACGTCTGATGGGGGTGAGCAGTGTGATGATGTTGCACAGACAGTATCAGTAACGTCTGATGATGGGGTGAGCAGTGTGATGATGTTGCACAGACAGTATCAGTAACGTCTGATGGGGGTGAGCAGTGTGATGATGTTGCACAGACAGTATCAGTAACGTCTGATGGGGGTGAGCAGTGTGATGATGTTGCACAGACAGTATCAGTAACGTCTGATGGGGTGAGCAGTGTGATGTTGCACAGACAGTATCAGTAACGTCTGATGGGGGTGAGCAGTGTGATGATGTTGCACAGACAGTATCAGTAATGTCTGATGGGGTGAGCAGTGTGATGATGTTGCACAGACAGTATCAGTAACGTCTGATGGGGGTGAGCAGTGTGATGATGTTGCACAGACAGTATCAGTAACGTCTGATGGGGGGGTGAGCAGTGTGATGATGTTGCACAGACAGTATCAGTAACGTCTGATAACGGGGGGGGATGATGTTGCAGTGTGATGATGATTGCACAGACAGTATCAGTAACGTCCGATGGGGGTGAGCAGTGTGATGATGTTGCACAGACAGTATCAGTAACGTCTGATGGGGGTGAGCAGTGTGATGATGTTGCACAGACAGTATCAGTAACGTCTGATGGGGGGTGAGCAGTGTGATGATGTTGCACAGACAGTATCAGTAACGTCTGATGGGGGTGAGCAGTGTGATGATGTTGCACAGACAGTATCAGTAACGTCTGATGGGGTGAGCAGTGTGATGATGTTGCACAGACAGTATCAGTAACGTCTGATGGGGGTGAGCAGTGTGATGATGTTGCACAGACAGTATCAGTAACGTCTGATGGGGGTGAGCAGTGTGATGATGTTGCACAGACAGTATCAGTAACGTCTGATGGGGTGTGCAGTGCAGTGTGATGATGTTGCACAGACAGTATCAGTAACGTCCTGATGGGGGTGAGCAGTGTGATGATGTTGCACAGACAGTATCAGTAACGTCTGATGGGGGGTGAGCAGTGTGATGATGTTGCACAGACAGTATCAGTAACGTCCGATGGGGGTGAGCAGTGTGATGATGTTGCACAGACAGTATCAGTAACGTCCTGATGGGGGTGAGCAGTGTGATGATGGGGTTGCACAGACAGTATCAGTAACGTCTGATGGGGTGAGCAGTGTGATGATGTTGCACAGACAGTATCAGTAACGTCTGATGGGGGTGAGCAGTGTGATGATGTTGCACAGACAGTATCAGTAACGTCTGATGGGGTGAGCAGTGTGATGATGTTGCACAGACAGTATCAGTAACGTCCGATGGGGGTGAGCAGTGTGATGATGTTGCACAGACAGTATCAGTAACGTCCGATGGGGGTGAGCAGTGTGATGATGTTGCACAGACAGTATCAGTAACGTCCGATGGGGGTGAGCAGTGTGATGATGTTGCACAGACAGTATCAGTAACGTCTGATGGGGGTGAGCAGTGTGATGATGTTGCACAGACAGTATCAGTAACGTCTGATCTGGGGGTGAGCAGTGTGATGATGTTGCACAGACAGTATCAGTAACGTCTGATGGGGGTGAGCAGTGTGATGATATTTGATGTATGTAACTGATGGGGTGACAGTTATCAGTAACGTCCGATGGGGTGAGCAGTGTGATGTTGATGTTGCACAGACAGTATCATCAATCAGTAACGTCCGATGGGGGTGAGCAGTGTGATGATGTTGCACAGACAGTATCAGTAACGTCCGATGGGGGGTGAGCAGTGTGATGATGTTGCACAGTAAGACAGTATCAGTAACGTCCGATGGGGTGAGCAGTGTGATGATGTTGCACAGACAGTATCAGTAACGTCCGATGGGGGTGAGCAGTGTGATGATGTTGCACAGACAGTATCAGTAACGTCCGATGGGGGGTGAGATGAGTTGTGATGATGATGTTGCACAGACAGTATCAGTAACGTCCGATGGGGGTGAGCAGTGTGATGATGTTGCACAGACAGTATCAGTAACGTCAGTGTGATGGGGTGAGTCTGAGTGTGATGATGTTGCACAGACAGTATCAGTAACGTCCGATGGGGGTGAGCAGTGTGATGATGTTGCACAGACAGTATCAGTAACGTCCGATGGGGGTGAGCAGTGTGATGATGTTGCACAGACAGTATCAGTAACGTCCGATGGGGGTGAGCAGTGTGATGATGTTGCACAGACAGTATCAGTAACGTCCGATGGGGGTGAGCAGTGTGATGATGTTGCACAGACAGTATCAGTAACGTCTGATGGGGTGAGCAGTGTGATGATGTTGCACAGACAGTATCAGTAACGTCTGATGGGGGTGAGCAGTGTGATGATGTTGCACAGACAGTATCAGTAACGTCCTGATGGGGGTGAGCAGTGTGATGATGTTGCACAGACAGTATCAGTAACGTCCGATGGGGGTGAGCAGTGTGATGATGTTGCACAGACAGTATCAGTAACGTCTGATGGGGTGAGCAGTGTGATGATGTTGCACAGACAGTATCAGTAACGTCTGATGGGGTGAGCAGTGTGATGATGTTGCACAGACAGTATCAGTAACGTCCGATGGGGGGGGTGAGCAGTGTGATGATGTTGCACAGACAGTATCAGTAACGTCCGATGGGGTGAGCAGTGTGATGATGTTGCACAGACAGTATCAGTAACGTCCGATGGGGTGAGCAGTGTGATGGGGGTGACGCATGGGGGTGAGCAGTGTGATGATGTTGCACAGACAGTATCAGTAACGTCCGATGGGGGTGAGCAGTGTGATGATGTTGCACAGACAGTATCAGTAACGTCCGATGGGGGGTGAGCAGTGTGATGATGTTGCACAGACAGTATCAGTAACGTCCGATGGGGGTGAGTGTGCATGTGTGATGATGATTGCAGTGTGATGACAGACAGTATCAGTAACGTCCGATGGGGGTGAGCAGTGTGATGATGTTGCACAGACAGTATCAGTAACGTCTGATGGGGGTGAGCAGTGTGATGATGTTGCACAGACAGTATCAGTAACGTCTGATGGGGGTGAGCAGTGTGATGATGTTGCACAGACAGTATCAGTAACGTCTGATGGGGGTGAGCAGTGTGATGATGTTGCACAGACAGTATCAGTAACGTCCGATGGGGGTGAGCAGTGTGATGATGTTGCACAGACAGTATCAGTAACGTCTGATGGGGGTGAGCAGTGTGATGATGTTGCACAGACAGTATCAGTAACGTCTGATGTGGGGGTGAGCAGTGTGATGATGTTGCACAGACAGTATCAGTAACGTCTGATGGGGTGAGCAGTGTGATGATGTTGCACAGACAGTATCAGTAACGTCTGATGGGGGGGGTGAGCAGTGTGATGATGTTGCACAGACAGTATCAGTAACGTCCTGATGGGGGTGAGCAGTGTGATGATGTTGCACAGACAGTATCAGTAACGTCCTGATGGGGGTGAGCAGTGTATGATGATGTTGCACAGACAGTATCAGTAACGTCTGATGGGGGTGAGCAGTGTGATGATGTTGCACAGACAGTATCAGTAACGTCTGATGGGGGTGAGCAGTGTGATGATGTTGCACAGACAGTATCAGTAACGTCTGATGGGGGGGGTGAGCAGTGTGATGATGTTGCACAGACAGTATCAGTAACGTCTGATGGGGGGTGAGCAGTGTGATGATGTTGCACAGACAGTATCAGTAACGTCTGATGGGGGTGAGCAGTGTGATGATGTTGCACAGACAGTATCAGTAACGTCTGAGGGGGGTGAGCAGTGTGATGATGTTGCACAGACAGTATCAGTAACGTCTGATGGGGTTGAGCAGTGTGATGATGTTGCACAGACAGTATCAGTAACGTCCGATGGGGGGGGTGAGCAGTGTGATGATGTTGCACAGACAGTATCAGTAACGTCTGATGGGGTGAGCAGTGTGATGATGTTGCACAGACAGTATCAGTAACGTCCGATGGGGGTGAGCAGTGTGATGATGTTGCACAGACAGTATCAGTAACGTCCGATGGGGGTGAGCAGTGTGATGATGTTGCACAGACAGTATCAGTAACGTCTGATGGGGGTGAGCAGTGTGATGATGTTGCACAGACAGTATCAGTAACGTCCAATGGGGGTGAGCAGTGTGATGATGTTGCACAGAATTGCATTCAGATGGGTAAGTTTTGCTGATTAGAGTTTTTTATGTACTAACAGACCAAAAGGTCAACATAATTGTAGATTTAGGTGCTTCTTTTGTCTTCTGTTTAATGCTGCATGTTAAACTCTGATTGTGAACGACAAGCACCCATGAGTCAGTTACTTGGAACACTCAGGTCTCGAGAAGTGAACGAGTTCAGGGTGGAGGGGGTGGAGGGGTAAGAGATGAGAGACAGGACACTGTCTAAAGCACAGATGTACTTGTCTATAAACTTGTTGTTTTCCTTTTCTCCTCTCCAGTGTGCTGTTTGCTACATCTCTGCTCTTGCATATCATAATAAAGCAACTTCTGGTTTTGAAACTGGTCTTTAGGTGTCTGACTTGTTTTCTTTCTTACAGTGCCCAGTTGTATCTTGTGATAGGGATGTAGCCCTTCATGTGCTAATATATGGATTGAAAGATTGAGTTTTTGATTGATTGAATTGAAAGGTGTGTATATTGAATTATTGTTTAGGTAGCAGGACTATATGAATAAAGCAATAAACACATTTGCAGTTGTCTGTGATTCAAATGCAATGCATGCAGAAAGAGCTGGCAGCGCAGCTGATGGTAACAACATTCTTCCCCATGATATATAAGGGAGGAGCATCAAGCTTTTATAAAGATCCATCCATCCACCAGCAAAAATAATTAATTTCATAAAGAATTGACATTAATCTAACTAATCTGCCTGAATATTAAATGGAGTACTCCGGTCTGTAGGAAATAAGCTCTTGTGTTTGTCAATTAACTTACAGATTTTTCATCTTTTCATCCATTTCAACATTCTTGCATTACAAACAGAGAGAGAGAGAGAGAGAGAGAGAGAGAGAGAGACTTTTAAGATCCTTTATTTAAATATTCCAAATAAAATCCATTAAAATTCAAATAAAGGTAAAACACAACAAAAGTTAAGATTCCTACTGCCTCAGCAGAATTAAAAAAAATCCTAAAATACATCATGTTCTCCTTAATAACAGAATTTAAACAAAATAAAAGGATCATAAAAAATCAAAAAACAGATTAAAGCCAAAATAAAAACACTGTAAAACAAAAAATTAAATAAAATTAGAACAAAAGCTGGAGCTCCCCCTCCTCACTCTCAGCACACAAGGCGTCTCCCACACACCACCTCTCCTGGAAGTCCTCCAGGTTACTGACCAGTTTAAAATACTCAAACTCTACTCTGATCTGGCTGACCACGAGCACTCTGAACTGAACCACTAAACTGGTCAGTCCAGAACCAGAGAGTTGATTTTTCCTTGTCTTTAAAATAGCCAATTTTGCCTGTCCAATTAAAAAATTAATAAGAACACACCTGTTTTTCATTTTAAAACTGTACAGAACCCCAAAAATAAAAAGCTCCTTACTAAAAACAACCCCTAAATTATTCAGGATTCCTTGCAGTAAATTAAAAAGTGGCCGCAGCCTCTCACACTCACTGTAGGCATGAAAGAGTTTCCTCTGCTGAGCAAAAAGCGCACTGCTCACTGATACTGGGGTCCACTCTATGGAGAAACCTGCCCGTGGACACAATGCAGTGTAGAATCTTCCACTGCAGGTCCCCCACTCTCTTGGCGAGAGGCGGCTTGTACAGCACCCTCCACACCGGCCTGTGCCCCTCCTCTACAGCCAAGTAAGCTCTCCACTTGGAGTCTACCAGACCCCTTAGCCTACTATACTCTGTGGCTTTAACACACAATTTGTATATGTGTTTGCTATTCATTGTGTGAAAGACAGTTTCCTCCACATTCTGCAATTTAAGCAAAGTCCCTCCATTCTCTCCACCCCCCTCTCCTTCCTCACCTACTGCTGGTGACACAATCATCCCTGGAAATAAGGAAAGCTGTCTCTGCTCTGTGCCTCTGGACAGCTCCTCCCTCAGGACTGCCTTGAGCCGCGAGGAGAGGCAGCCCCTCAACTCACCCATTAGACTTTCTGCAAGCCTCTCTGAGTGCCAGCCTAGCTGTGCAGTTAACTGGGAGGCAGTTAGCCAGCAGGAGAGCTCAAGATTTAACAGGTGGACCAATCTGGTTACACCTGCTTTTAAAAAACTGGCACAGAGCGTCATTGACTGGAGGAACTTAACTGGAAAGACTGGATTAAAAAATAGGGGCTCCTCAAACAGGTCCTGCCCTGTCAAAGACTACATCCCTTTCCACCCTCACGAGCTGCCAGGCATTTAAAATACTTTGATAAAAAGGAGGAAATCCTACTTTATAAAAACCGGTGTTCTCAATTAAAAACAGGTGTTTTCCTAACCCCAGCCCCCCAACTCTATTGAGAAGGAAACAGGCCAGCCTCTTCCAATGAGCCTCCTCCTCAGTGTACAGGAGTCTCTGAACTGCCTGCAGTCTGAAGGCTGCCACCCTGCTGAAAATGCTGACTAGCCCCTGCCCCCCCCCTCATCACTAGGGAGGTAGAGGACTGCCGGCCTCAAACTGTGTCTCCCGCTCCAAAAGAACTCCAGCAGCACTCTCTGGATCTCCTTCACCAGGCCCTGGGGTGGGTCCAGGCATACCAGCTTGTGCCACATGCTAGAGGCCACCAGATTATTAATAACAAGCACCCGGCCCTTGAAGGACAGTTGGGCCAGCAGTCCCTTCCACCTCTGCAGCCGCCCCCTCACCCTGTCCAACAAACCCTCCCAGTTCTTTTTCATGTAGTTCTCTGTTCCGAGGTGCACGCCCAGCATTTTAATGCCTGTTCTGTTCCATTCCAGCCCCTCAGGCAGGACAGGAGGAGTGCCTTCATCCCAGCTGCCTGATAGGAAGGTGTCACATTTTGCCCAGTTTACTTTGGCAGAAGATGCTCTCTGGAACTCATTCAGAGTCTGCTGCAGTGCTTTGACATCTGCATCCCCACTCACAAACACAGTCACATCGTCTGCGTAGGCAGACACCTTCACTGTGGCAGAGGAGGGTGTGGAGGGCGAAGAGGGCACTGTCCATCCAGCTAACCTCACCCTCAGCAGGTGCAACAGGGGCTCTATAACCAGTGAATACAGCATACCAGACAGGGCGCAGCCCTGCCTTATACCCCTGCACACTGGGAAGGGCTGACTCAGCCCATTGTTGATCTTTAAAATACTAAAAATGTTGAAATATAAAAGCCGAATATAAGAGATAAAACCAGGGCCGAACCCGAAGGCCTCCAGTGTTTTAAAGAGGTAGGTGTGGTCGACTCTATCGAAAGCCTTCTCTTGATCCAGGGAGACCATTCCTACATTCAAATCACAAATATCACCTACAGTTAAAAAATCTCTAATAAAAAATAAGTTATCAAAAATAGAGCGACCCGGTATACAGTATGTTTGATCCATATGTACCACAGTTCCAATAACTGTTTTTAATCTATTAGCGATTGTTTTGGATAAAATCTTTAAATCAGAACATAAAAGTGACACAGGTCTCCAATTCTTAAGCTGGCAAAGGTCTCCCTTCTTGGGCAGCAGTGTAACCACTGCCCTATGGCAGCTAAGAGGCAGTTCCTTGTGGCTGAGGCTCTCTCTCAGAACCTGGAGCAAATCCTCCCCCATTATATCCCAGAAAATATTATAAAATTCTGCTGGCAGTCCATCGATCCCGGGAACCTTTCCGCTGGAGAGCTGCTTGACAGCGGCGGTCATCTCCTGGTGGGTCAGCGGTGCGTCCAGCTGAATCTGCTCCTCCTCACTGAGGCTGGGTAACCCCTGGAGCAGCCGCTCAGTGTCCTCTAGGTTGCACAGTTCTTTATTATAAAGTTCCTTGTAAAAACGCACCGCCTCTCTGCTGAGTTCCTCCCGGGTGTGCAGTTCTTTCCCACCAGGAGTCCTGATACAGCACAGCTGTCTACTGTCCGCTCTCTTCCTTTCCAGGTTGAAAAAGAAACTGGTGGGGGCATCCATGTCTCTCGACTCCATGAATCTGGAACGTACAATCGCCCCCTTCACTCTTTCCTTCAGCAAGCTCCCCAGCGCAAGTTTCTGCTCTTTTAAGTTCTCCAGGGTCTGTTCTTTAAATTCTGAATTTAAACTTTCCTCTAGGAGGAGGATTTTTGACTCCAGCTCTCTCACGGCTGTGTTCAGTGACCTGGTTGCATTTATAGTATATTGTTGACAAAAACAATTAATTTGTATTTTGCCAATGTCCCACCACTGTCTTAAATCTTTATACTGTGCTTTTTCTTTTTTCCAAATTATCCAAAAAAGTTTGAATTGTTGCTTGAATTTTACATCTTGTAATAATTTTACATTGAAATGCCAGTAAGGTGTTCTGTGGGGTTCTGATTAAATTATTACTGTAATTAATAGACAGTAGTGGTCAGAGAGACTACTGGGGATGATTCTTGCTTTGATAAATTTAATTAAATAATTTTTAGAAGTATAAAACCGGTCTAGTCTCGCTCTATATACACAGTTTGTGTGATACTGAGACCAGGTGTATTGTCTTGAACTGGGGTGCAGGCATCTCCATATGTCAACCAGGTCACTGGACTCTAACAATGCAGCCAACTCTCTGGAGGACTGAGGGTGTGGTTCATCATTATTTCTATCAATATTAAAATTAACAGTACAATTAAAATCTCCTCCTAGTACCACCACATCGTTATTATTAATATTAAAAAGAGCTTGCTTTAATTTTTTAAAAAATAAAATTCGTTCCCCCCCTCTATTGGGGGCATAAATATTAATAAAAACATTCACTGTACTGCCCAGCCTAGCTCTTACTTTTAAAATCCTCCCTTTCTCGATTTCATCCATATCTAATAAAACTGCCCCTAATCTATAACGTTTTGGCTGATCAAATTCTTCTATTGTTACTTTCCTTGTGATAATGTGAGCGGAGTGGAGAAATAACCTTAAATCAGGGAAAAAACTCTATTTCTACTCCCCTTTTCCCTTTTGTTTCTGTCATAAAATCATTTACCTGCTCAAGCGTGTATAACTTTTTCTTACTGAAGGGTTGGCTGTCAGGGATGTCTGAGATAAGCGAGGAGTCAGAGTGCTCCCCCTCCATCTCTTCTGCGCTGTCCTCTCGCTCGCCCCCGAGAATCCGCTCCTCCGCAGCTCCCCCCGACTCCTCGACACCGGTCTCTGCCTCAGCCGTCACTGTTTCAGGCGGCTGAGATTCAGCCAGCGGAGAATCTTGCACCGCGCCCGGATTGCCGTCCCTGTTCTCCACAGTAAAAACACCTCATAGTCTCAGAACTGACGAACACCACACAATTCGTCCCTTCAACATTAAAATTCCAGGCTACATTTATTACTTGATTTGGAACACAAATGCCTGCCTTCTAAATGAAATGATGTGCCGAACGCTGTTATTTTTACAACCCAGCGGGATCCCCCTAATTGGGGACACAAGTTTACCATAACGAGATAAATTCTTATCTAATTGCTCATTTTTTTTAAATGGGGGCACATTAGAAATAATAACTTTCGTTAACGGGGTTACTAGAGGGGAGACCTGAACAAACTCTACCAGCACTTTATTCTTTCTTGACGCTGACCTAATATTTTCAAACCCCACCACCTCTCCTACTGCCAGCAGGCACTCCTCCACCGAAACCCCAGGGTCAGGCAGGCAACGTACCCCGTGTCGGCGGGTGAGAGCCCCCAGCTCTCTTGAATGAGACCCCATTACGGGATCTCCAAACACACACCACTAACCTGGGAAAAAAGGGGAAAAAATTGGCAAAAAATGTGTTTTAAAAAAACAATGCCTGATGAACTATTTTGAACACATTTATTCTAAGAGTATACAGCCATACCACACTGAAAGCCTGATCGTTTCAGATCTCAGAAGCTAAACAGGGCTGGGCCTGGTCAGTACTTGGATGAGAGACCTATAAGGAAAACCAGGCTGCTGTTGGAAGTGGTGTTGGTGGACCAGTAGGGGGCACTCTTCCCTGTGGACCAGAAATTCTAAACCAATGCCCCAGTACAGTGTCTAGGGGGCACCCTCCTGTAGGAGATGGCGTCTTTCGGATGAGACGTTAAACCAAGTCTTTAACAATTGGAGCATTAGACCAGAGTTGGCAACTCCAGTCCTGGGGACTGTATTCCTGCAGGTTTCATCGATGCCTTTCAACTAGTGACTGATTAAGACCTGGGGAAACTAAAGGGATTTGACTTTAGTCCCCAAATAATGAGTTCAATGGAGTAAGTAAGAGCTGAGTGGGAATGAAAGATCAGGGGCCGGTTGCAATGAACAAGTAAGCTAGACTTACCTTCCAAGTCAGACTTGAAATCCACCCCCTTCAGAATTACATTTCCCATCATCCTCATGCTAAGAAATGTAGTTCTGGCTCCTAAGTGGCGTAGCGGGTAAAGCCACGGTGCCCAGAGTGCAAAGGTGTGCCAATATTGGCGAGAGAGGAATTTGTCTCAAATCCCAGCTACCAATCAACTTTAATTTAGTATAGCACCCTTTGAAACAGAATGCCACAGAGCACTTAACACCGTCAAATTATTTACAATTACAGTAAAACATGTTCATCATTAGGCATGGAGGAGAGAAATAACAAAAACCTCCAGATGGAGAAAAATAAATCTCTGGGGTGTCCAAGGCCCAATGATTGCTGCCCCTCCAGGCACTAAGAGTCAGTGCAGATTGTGACACAATTTTGTGTTAAAATGAACAAACCA
This sequence comes from Huso huso, assembly GCA_036884735.1. Classification (NCBI taxonomy): domain Eukaryota; kingdom Metazoa; phylum Chordata; class Actinopteri; order Acipenseriformes; family Acipenseridae; genus Huso; species Huso huso. The sequence continues at coordinate 448,056 of CM072701.1, forward strand.
CAGCACAAAAATGTGTCTTTTTAACACAAGCCTGTGTGGCTTAAAACATGTAAGAAGCACAATATGGTTTTGTGGCTTGTTAATTTGAACAGTATGTAGCATTGAGTCAGTAAGTAGCATTGTGCTCAAAACAAGGTCAATTCACAATCGTGATATTTAGGCCATTTGCGATTTATTAAAAAACAGAAACCAAAAAACTTGCAAACATACATGAGTCAGCACACCAAATGTAAAATGTTGCAATGTTTCAAAATTGTTTGCATAATTGTTATTTAAAGGCATATTTTGTCATTGTCCCATCTTACAGGCAAGGTCTCAGTCCAGTTAGTAAACATCTCTACACTTGCTAACAGATCGTGATATAGCCTCCTATTGCAGCTGGTAAAGTTCCCACATCATTTAAAATTGAACATTTGTCCATGGTCCTTCCACTGTCCGTGAACACAATTGATCTTATTTCCTCAATCTGTTTGGCTTCATCTGTGCATGTACCAGACAAAATATTCTGTCAAAATAACTTTTTTGTGTTAAAATCAACAAACCATTTTACCCACCAGCTCCCTTTCCTCCTTCTTTGTGTAACCAACACTCCCCTCTTCCACTCCCCCAGCGGCCCAACCCCCCTCCCCTCTTTATATTATTATTTGTATGCTTAGACCACTGACACCTTGTCCCGTAATGTAAACCCAAGTCTATCAAAATGGGTAAAGTGTTTGAAAATGAAAAGAAAAATAATGTTTCTCACATGGGTTTGAACCCACTAACCTGGGATTCACAGTCCGCTGCTCTACCAACAGAGCTATCCAGCCAACTAGCTCTCTTACTGCTTGAAACACATTATTACATTGTGTGATGTATACCTGGGGCTAAGCTGAGATTCTCACCTTAGTTTCATTTGCCACTTGAACTGGATTCAAAGCCAAACCTTATTGATAAAAAGGTAAATTAAACACATTTTTTGAAATGTGTGCCTCATGTGGGACTTGAACTAACTACACTAGGAATTAACGTCCAACTCTCCAACAACTGAGCCAGCCAGAGAGCTACTCAAGCCTGCTGTCATAGTCCCTCCAGTACTTTAACTAATGATTTGTACAACATGTAGGTGATTACTGCATTGAAAATATCCAATAAAAGTATTGCTCTATTGTATATTTGACAGGTTCAAACAAACAGACATTGTGGGAAAAGAAAAACAAGCACAAAACACAAGGCTTCAACCACAACTCTGGTGTTCATTTACCAATTATTATTTTAAATCTCTTAATCAGAGAACACCAGTCATGCTGTATCATTGTGTTGTGGGTCTGGTTTCAATAAAACAGTGCAAACCCTCATGTGTGCGTCTCCTTATCACTGACACGCAGACATTATGTGCAAACCCTCATGTGTGCGTCTCCTTATCACTGAGACACATAGACATTATGTGCAAACCGTCATGTGCTTCTCCTTATCACTGAGACACGCAGACATTATGTGCAAACCCTCATGTGTGCTTCTCCTTATCACTGAGACACATAGACATTATGTGCAAACCCTCATGTGCTTCTCCTTATCACTGAGACACGCAGACATTATGTGCAAACCCTCATGTGTGCTTCTCCTTATCACTGAGACACGCAGACATTATATGCAAACTATCATGTGTGTCTCCTTATCATTGAGACATGCAGACATTATGTGCAAACCTTCATGTGTGCGGCTCCTTATCACTGAGACACGCAGACATTATGTGCAAACACTTATGAGAGAGAGAGAGAGAACGAACATTCTTACCAAATAGTTTGAAACACATTTGGAAAGACCTGAAATAATAAAGATGAAAAGGATGTGTGAAAACCTACAAAAACAAATGTAAATCATTGGAAATATATATTATATATATTTATATGAATTATATGTAAAAATACAGGGTGGAAGTACAGTAGTTAAGAATGTGTCATGCAAGACTAGCAAGTTCATTGATGTCATATTTTACCAAATGTAATGAAATAAAACGTGGGAGAGAACAGTATAACATTATATCAAACACAAAATCACCTATTAATATTGAAGCACCCTGGTTGTCCAAGCAATAACGAGGTCGGGACCACATTACTTTTGATTCAATAACGTTTTTTATTTTAAGTCATGTACAGCAAAGTGACCCGATCTAATAGCGTATTCCTCTTAACCACCCTGGCTCCAAGAACTCCTCTCCTAACCCCCCTGGCACCCTGAGAGTCGTTCTATCCCTCGCCCAGAATCACCCGCGGGAAACGCTCATTGGACCTCTGGGCTGGCAATCATCTCAGTAGTGCACAAGTCATTATTGTCCAGGACTGCAGGGGGTGCTAGCATGCTACACTGCCCGCCCTTTAGATGCATTTGTCCCCAAATGTACTAGAAACTAAATCCCTATCTGAGGAAAAGTTCCCCAGAACTAAACTACCCCGTGACTCCCAGGTCTCCCACATTAACTAACTCAAACTAACTATTTACACTAGAGTCTCAGGACAGGCTGGAACACAGTAGGTGGCATCTTTGGACCTGTGGAGACAAAAAGAGACATAAACGCTTCTCTTGCCCTGCCTCCGCCACTGCCTGGAGCTCCCCCTTCTTGAGTCTGCAACATGGGCAATGTCTGACAGGCTTGGGTACTTGCTGGGACCTTCTGGGCACTTCAATCCCCCCAGTTGCGGGTCCAGGGCAGGTGGTGTAGTGACCTCTTCCTCCCTGTGCTCCCCAAGGGCCACAGGGACATCCTGGGCAGTGTCTTCCTGCTCCCTTGCCTGGTATGCTGTCATCCTGTCCTGGTGCAGAACTACCTTCCAACGATGACCCGTCTTCTGAACTCTGTAAACCACATCAGAGAGGACCTCCAGGACTGTGCAGGAACCCTCCCAAGGAGTCATCAATTTTGGGCACTTCCCATGTTGTCTGCAGGGGACATAAATCCAGACCTTATCCCCCGGCTGATAACGCTTCCCATGGGCTCGGACATCATACTGGCGCTTCTGTCTGTCAGATTCCCTCCGAATGTGCTCCCGGGTGAACTGATGCACTTTATCTAGACGATCTTGGAGTTGGTGGACATATTCTGGCCCTGGGCCCTCCGTTACCTCTCCTGGACGCCACCCATACAGCAGCTTGGTAGGTGTGCGCAGCTCCCGCCCGAACATTACGAAGAAGGAGTACATCCCATTGTCTGGTGCACTGCGCTCCGGTAAGCCATTAGTAACAGCTGCAGATGGGTGTCCCAGTCTCTCTGATGCTCCTGCACAAACAGGGACAGCTGGACCTCCAGCGTGCGATTGTACCTTTCGACCATACCGTTGCTCTGGGGGTGCAGTGCTGTGGTTCTTGTCTTCTGAATGTGCAGAAGTCGGCACATCTCTTGAAACACCTGAGCTTCAAAGTTACGACCCTGATCACTGTGTAATTCACTCGGAACGCTGAACCTGGTGAACATCTCGTTGACTAAAACCTCGGCTACCGTGGTGGCTTCCTGATCAGGGATAGCATAGGCCTCTGGCCATTTGGAGAAATAATCCATCGCTATCAAGATATAACGATGACCTTTCTCCGTGACAGGGAGGGGACCCAAGACATCAATGGCCACTCTTTCCATGGGGGTGCCCACATTGTATTGGTGCATCTCCACTTGGGGATGTTGCTAGGGTCCCTTCCTGGCTGCACAAGCGTCGCATCTCGTCAGGCTCGGACCCAAAATAATCTCTGCCTTACCCGGTACAGTGTTTTGTTGACCTCAAAGTGACCAGCAGTGGGGGTCGTGTGCCGCATTCAAGTTGTGTCGGGTGGCTTTTGGCGCTACCAACTGGCAGACAGTGTGGCCTCCAGCAGCAGCTTGCCATGTTCGATACAGAATCCCATCTCTCACTTCAAGCCGATCCCATTGTGTCCACAGGGCCATCACTAGCTCTCAAAACGGTGTTACTTCCTCCCAAGGTGGTCGTTATCCGCTGGTCTTCCACCTTCAGCCTGCAGCTGGCTTAGCTGCTCTGGGTCCCATTCCGTTAACTCAGCAGCTGTCTCATCACCCAGGGTCCCTACCCGGTGATTCTCCTCTTCCCTTTCCTCTCGGCAGAGACAGTGCTGACAATTCTTCTCCAGGCAAGGTCTACGGGAGAGAGCATCAGGATTGGTATGCAGCCGACTGTCTTGATGTTGAATCTGGAAGCTATACTGGTCAAGCTTCTCTAGCCACTGTGCAATTTGTCCCTCTGGATGCTGGAAATTCCTCAACCACTGCAGCGAGGCATGATCAGACCTGATGGTGAACTGTTGACCGTATAAGTAAGGATGGAAGTGGTCTTTGGCTTTGACAACTGCCAACAGCTCCCTACTGGTCATGCAATAATTCCTCTCTGGTTTTGACAGGGCCTGGCTATAAAACGCCACAACACACTCTCCTTCCTCTGTGGCCTGGGACAAAATGGTAGCAAACACCTAGGTTGCTGGCATCCGCATCCAAAATGAAAAGGATACCAGGAATGGGGTACGCCAGCACGGGGGCCATGCTCAGGGCTGTCTTCAGTGCTTCGAATGCTTGCTCACACTCCGCTGACCAAAGAAAAGGCTGTTTCTTCTCTGTCAGTCGATGCAGAGGACTGGCAATGTCTGTGAAATCCTGCACATATTGTCTGTAATAAGAAGCCAGACCTAGAAAGCTCCTCAGCTGACTGACGTTTTCAGGTTGAGGCCATTGTTTCACTGCCTCAACCTTCTCGGAGTCGGTCGACGTCCCTTCTGCACTCACTATGTGCCCCAGAAATAAGGTATTTTGTCGAAATAGGTGGCATTTTTCTGGGTGGAGCTTCAGATTGGCGTTGCGCATCCGACAAAAGACCTCTCATAATCGGTTTAGCTCATCTTCAAAGCTAGTGGCATGAACCAGAACATCGTCCAGATAGACAAGACACTTGGATGAGGGCAGGTCGTCCAGCACGCACGCCATCAAATGCTCAAAAGTGTCTGGAGCGTTTCAGAGGCCAAAGGGCATTACCGTGAATTCCCAAAGGCCTTGCCCAGTGGAGAATGCCGTCTTCCTTCATGCCTCAGGGTCTAGCTGGACCTGCCAATATATCCAGTACATCGTCTATACGTGGTATGGGGTACAAATCTCTTAGTGTGACGCTGTTAAGGTGATGGTAGTCCACATAAAAACCTAGCAGACCGGTTCTTCTTGCTGACCAATACGGGATGCCCATGGACTGCTGGAGGGCACAACAACCCCAGCTTCCCTCATCCTCTTTAACTCATTCGCAGCTACCCCATGACAATGAGTCGGTAGGCGTTGAGGTGGTTGCCGAATAGGACGGGCATTCCCCGTGTTTATTTTATGTTGGACTAGATCGGTGCAGCTGTTGTCGTTGGGGCCCAAAGAGAAGACATCTTGATACTCTTTAACTAGTTGTTGCAGCGCCACCTGTTATTGTTCCATGAGATGTTCACTGCCCTGCCTACACATCTCTTCCAATACTGCTGGCATGGGGTCTTCTAGATTAGAGAGGTGGGACATAAAGACCCCTACATTGGCTGCTTCCGCACTAGCCCCACGCAAAACTGCTGCCCATGTGGACCCAGCATCAGTCTGTCTTCATCAAGATCTAGTCGGCTCTTTGATGCGCGTAGAAAAATCAAGCCCCAGAATCAGGTCATCCTGTATGGGGGATACCCAGGTGTCTTAGTCCATGCTTACATTCCCTATCTGTATTTGGAGTTTAATTCTCCCAGCCACTTGGGCTACCTCTCCTGTGGCAGTCCGCAGCACACCCCCAGTGGGCTCCAACCAATTACGCCATGTTCGGCCACCCCGGTCCAGCATTTCTGCGTGAATAACTGTAACCAAGGCTCCTGTGTCTAGAAGGCCCTGACAGTAAATGCCTTCAACACAGCAGCCAACGTAGAGTTGATCGTTGCGCCCCCGCGGGGATGCTTGAAACTCTCCGATGTTGGGCCGGCTGGTGGTGTGCCCGCTGTCCCCTTGTTTCTCTGCTTGCACTCCTGGGGTGCTGCTGTTGCCTTTGGCTGGCCCTTTCCTCTTCCGACATGGTCCCTTAGTGGCAGTAGACTGGGTTTGTCGCTGGCCCGTCCCAGTGGGGGCTTTGAGGCTGTTGGGGGGACGCCAACCCCCTGGTGACTTCCTGGAGGGTATGCATTGCACTTTTGGAGCCTTGTTGTGTTTTTTCTGAGCCAGGCACTGCTCCTTGCTCCTTGCTCCACCTAGTTTTCCGACAGCCCCTGCAGGGGCCAGGATCCTGGTGGCCCACCCTTCTTGTTGCGGCAGTTTCTGGCTAGGTGATCCTTTCTACCGCAAACCCAGCACATAGGTCTTCGATTTTCAATGGGAATGGGGGTTTGTCTATCAGCTACTAGGAGCTCTCCCACAGTGCGGACCACAGCACTAAGCTCCTCCCCCCTTGTCAAGCCAGTTGCAACAGAGGTGGTTTGGTGTGGTAGCTCGGTCACATTTCTTATATCCCCCCTTGCAGGGTCTCTGTGATATAAGGACACGGTATCCCCATTCCATCCAGTGTGGTGGCACAGCTGGCAGGGCTGCCCTGCTGGAGTGCCCCGGAGCCCCTCTTCTGGTCATGCTCCATCCCATCTGGTTTGCCATTGCCTGAGGTTGTGTGTTATCCTGCCCTGGATGCACAGAGGCAGTCACTATATAGGGGCTCGGCTGCATAACAGCTGTGGAGTACCTCTCAGGTATGTTGGGGTTCCTCCATGCTGCCACTAAACTAACCTTAAATGACCCTGTGACAGGCATTGTACAAAACTGCCCATTGCTTTCTCCCATATAGTTAATTGTGTTGCTTCCCATAGGAAATACTGTAGGCTGCATTACATCACTGCTCACAGGCCTTAAAACAGTATCCTGAGAAGCTCTATTCATTGCAATGGGGTTTTCCCTTCCCAAAATGGCGCCTGGAGGAGTTGACTCTTGCCTGACATCACTTCCGGTAAGGTCAGTGCACGGTGTCATTTTGCCAGTAATGGCGGCGCCAACACTAGCTTCACATGCACCCGTCTTACTACAGTAACCACTTCGCTCTGCCCAAAACACCGTTTCAACTTCCAATGCGGCTAACAGCGCTTCCCGGTCTCTGGCCGTCTTAATTTAACCTGCACCCGCAATTCAGTGTAATCCAAGGTATTAGTCAGCACTGAAGACAAACGTGACGATCGATAAAGAAATTATAAAAAAAGCTTTTCTGTAATTAATATTTGCTTAACCAAATGTATATGCTGTTATGGACAATGTTATATTTTCATTTAAAAACACAGTTCTAAAAAATATATTTTTGGATTGAGGGCAGAGGTTAGTGATTGGTGGGGGGCCCACTAGAGATCCATTTCCCAGGGCCCACAAAAGTCTGGTGCCAGGCCTGACATTGTTGGAAGCCCATTTTCAACACCAAAAAAACCCCAAAAACATTTAAAATTACTATTATAAGGTTGACATACTATCTCGGTATTTCGATTTAGTAAAGTAAATAGTATCTCATTATTTCTAAATAAATAAATGATTAAATGTTCGGTTATCCTGTCTCTCCCTTGCTTGTGCTGTTACAAAACCTGTTCCCGTGGAAACAAAATAACCTGTGTGGGTGGGAGGGTGGGTAGCTGCCCTCGTACCCATCGAGTGGTTCCCCAGTCTGGCATCGCCGGGCTACATTGTTTTACTATACATCTTTCTATCTTAATACTTGCTATCAGCACTTGTAGCAATCCTCTTTATCATAACTGCCGTTCTTAAGATGTGTGCCTTGAATATTTTACATTGATTTTAAGCTGCAGATTTGGATTTTACGGCTGCACTGCGCCGATCCTAGAATCGGACCCAAAATATTTTACTAGAAAAAAAGCCTTACCTTTTAAACGCCTGCCACTGCTCCTGGACCCCAGGGTATAAACTGCTGTTTCATTCACTAAATAAAATACAGAAAACTGTGTTAAACCAAAGATTCTTCTGTAGAGGAGGGGTGGGGAACCCGGTCCCTCCTGATTTCTGTACCCTAAATGACTCGGTTAAGGCCAATCCACACTGAAGGCGAATTGGAAACTCTCCACAAAACTGGAATGAACACAAGACCCTGCCCATGCATTCCTATTGGACATACTAGAAATTAATACAAGACCCTGCCCATGCATTCCTATTGGACATACTATAACTGAATACAAGACCCTGCCCATGCATTCCTATTGGACATACTGGAAATGAATACAAGACCCTGCCCATGCATTCCTACTGGACATACTGGAAATGAATACAAGACCCTGCCCATGCATTCCTATTGGACATACTAGAAATGAATACAAGACCCTGCCCATGCATTCCTATTGGACATACTGGAAATGAATACAAGACCCTGCCCATGCATTCCTATTGGACATACTGGAAATGAATACAAGACCCTGCCCATGCATTCCTATTGGACATACTATAACTGAATACAACACCCTGCCCATGCATTCCTATTGGATATACTGTAAATAGGCTGCCCCACCCCAAAACAGGTCGTGTTTTGATCAGAAAAAGTAGTAGACTGTAGTAGTTGAACTGATATTTTCTATTTGTATATATAAATCTTATGAATGAAATCTATAGGCAGTTGATAGTGTATTAGTATTACTAGGATTGTTCCAATGTGTAGAATACTTGGACCATGGTAATATTTTCGTTTATTTGTTTAGGGTTCGCCCTGAAGGGACCTGATCATTGAAATACCTACAGTTGACACAATGTACTAAAACATAACCATGTGCACTAACAAATGTCATGAGTAAAACTGTCTGTTCTAGCACAATAGAACTGTCTGTTCTAAGTACGGTACTAGATTAGAGATAACACTTGTATAAAGCAACAAATTTAAATTGCGTAGGGCAATATGATAGGACAAGAGCTTACACATCGAAGGTGATTGGAGGAACAACTAGAGATAGAAATGTATATAAAGTGTCCCTTAAGGACGGTAAGGTAGAACTTCTATGATACTGATAAAGTGTTATGTTGTTCTCCGGAGCGCTCTGTATGTGGCTTGCTGTAATACTTTATTTAAACTTTGATTCAACTCAACGCGTGGACTGAATTGTAGAATTCCAGCTTTTCATCCCTACAGCCCAAAACTTAACTATATGTGTATAATGTAAAGACCCTTTCCCACTTCCGTCTTCCAATCACAGATATTTTCACAGTCAATGAATACAAAGTTTAAACAAACAAACACAAAAGCCAGATTTTATAACTGATGGTGTCAATTGAAGCCAAACAAAGTGTAGGATACATTTGTCATTTAAAAGCTAACGATGTAAACTGCATGTATGGTCTGATTTACTTTTGCTTATCAATAAACCTGTTTATATGCAACTTTAATTATGGGAAAGAACACCTCTCGACACAACTTTCCAGCCACGACTACTCACCAGAGACACCAGGACTATTCAATTATTGTTCATCCAGGCATTGTCTTTTTTTTGTATGTCTTTGTATTGATTTAATTTGACATTATCAAAGTATACTGCTCTACCTCATGAAAAAGCTTTTCATCGTCCATGCTTGCTTGTTTTGAGGCGTGTCTAACGTTTGTCAAGGGTGGTAACCTTGCTTCTGATTGGTCGGTTTCATTCCAGTCGCGTGATGAAAAGAAACATAGAGACAGTTTCTATTTTAGCAACACGAGATTTTCTCAAAATGACAATCGCTCGCATCGCTTGCTGGCAGTCTGGATACTCCCATTTGATTGCATTGACTTCTAAATGATTTGCTTGCCCCCGTCCAGTGTGGATCGCCCTTTAGAACAATTACTAATGCTAATATTTGGTCCAATTAAGTCATTTAGGGCTCATTTAAAACAGACCCCCCCCCCGCTGTAGAGGATTTGGAATACAAACATGAATGACCATGTGTAACAGGGCAAGCAGCCCTGTACGTGTTTATTTATTTATAGAACGGGGTACCCCTCCGCCCCTGTGCAGTTTATTATTTTGTATTTGTTTTGTTGTATGATTATTATTATTACACCGTGTAACAATTTTTTGCTATTATTCCCCACAAACTTTGCTTTTGTGACCAGGACAGTGATATTTTGAAATTTACCTATTTTCCAGAACATTCCAGATAGATTCAGTGCTGAGTAAACTTGGAGTAACTTCTAGAACTTTCTAGAACTTTCCAGTAATATAAATAGTAGTATAAATACAGGGGCCTTAAGCCCACCAGTTCAGTTTAGTTCCAGCTGCCTAAGTGGATACGTATCTGCATTTTTCTGAGATGGCATCAAGAGGCTGCAAGCATCCGGTAGACGATTTTGCTATGTGTCTGCGCCAATTTATCAAGACAAGAGCGAAAAAAAGTACTCCGTGGAAGCATCTGCTAAGATGTGTGAGGCCTACAAGGCATATTTCGGCATGCCTGTCGGGGATCAAGACAAACCCTGGGCACCTCATTTCACCTGCGAGCACTGCAAAAAAACTCTGGAAGGTAAGATGGACAATTGTTGCTCGGAATTTTATGTTATAAAATTTGTTAAAATTTTTAAAATTGTAAAAGTTTTTAATTTTAAAATGTTTTACAATTTTCAATGTTATTGAAAAATATATCATATATGAAAAATGTTGCGAGAATCTCTTACACATTAGTCATGGGTGAAATAAATGTATTTTTGTAGGATGGTACAGAGGGGAAAAAGAGCCATGAAGTTTGCTATCCCAAGAATTTGGCGGGAACCCACTGACCACTCAAGCAACTGCTACTTCTGCATGGTGGACCCTTCCAAACGTCAGACTGGCAAGAATGCACCTGCTATCACGTATCCGGACCTTCCTTCATCCATCGCCCCGGTGCCACACTGCCATGAGCTCCCCCGCACCCCCTCCTCCAGAGAGAGAGCAGCCGTCTTTAGAAGAGAGCAGCAAGTCAGAGAGCGAGGAAGACGTTGTAGATCCAGATGACAATTTCAGAGGTGGAGCTGAGGAGAGAAACCCATACTACCCCCAACCAAAAAGACCTCAACGACTTGATTAGAGATCTTGGTCTCACCAAGTCCAATGCCGAGCTTTTTTGACGCCCAGGCTCAAGCAGTGGAACTTGTTGGATGAAAGTGTGCAAGTCGCAGATCAGAGGAAGCGCCACCAACCTTTTTCCAGCTTCTTCACACGTCAAGATGGGCTCTGCTTCTGCCACAATGTGACCAGTCTGTTCGAGGCAATCGGAATCGCCTGTAACCAGAATGAGTGGCCTCTTCATTGACAGCTCATCCAGGAGCCTCAAAGCCGTGCTGCTCCATAATGGTAACAAGTACCCGCCTCATCCCCTGGCTCACTCGGTGCACCTCAAAGAGGATTACAACAGCATCAAGACCTTGCTGGGCCTTGAAGTATGATGAGTACGGCTGGGAGGTCATAGGAGACTTCAAAATGGTGGCATTCCTGATGGGTCTCCAAGGCGATTTTACCAAGTTTCCCTGCTATCTTTGCCTTTGGGACAGCAGGGACACCAAGGCGTACTACCACAGGCGGGACTGGCCACAGCGGACCGAGTTCTCTGTGGGGAGGAACAACGTCAAGTGGGAGCCACTGGTGGACCCCGGAAGGTGCTGATGCCACCACTGCACATCAAATTGGGCCTTATGAAACAATTTGTCAGAGCTCTAGATAAGGAGTCGGCAGCCTTCAAGTACCTTCAAGACTTCTTCCTAAGCTGTCTGAGGCAAAGGTCAAGCCGGTGTCTTCATCGGACCACAGATGAAGAAGATCCTGGAGTGCAATGAATTCCCAAGAAGCTCACTAGTAAGGAGAAAGCGGCTTGGAACAGCTTTGTCGCAGTGGTTCGGGGCTTCCTGGGCAATCACAAGGCCGAAAACTATGTGGAGCTGGTTGAGACTCTGGTGAAGAACTACGGCACAATGGGCTGTAGGATGTCCCTCAAAGTCCATATCCTTGATGCTCATCTTGATAAATTCAAGGAGAACATGGGAGCGTACTCGGAGGAGCAAGGCGAGCGCTTCACCAGGATATACTGGACTTTGAACGCCGCTACCAAGGACAGTATAACGAGAACATGATGGGAGACTACATTTGGGGGCTGATTCGTGAAAGTGATTTACAGTATAATCGTAAATCTCGAAAAACTACTCACTTCTAAATCTTTTGTAGTCATTTTTGTATTACTTTAGTATAAATACATGTTAATTTGGATTCATATGTTGTTTTTTTCTGACTTTATGTGAACGAAAAGACACAAATTCGCCCGTTTTCTCATTGGAAATAGGTAAATTTCAAAATATCACTGTCCTGGTCACAAAAGCAAAGTTTGTGGGAATAATAGCCATTTTCTATACTTTTGAGGCATAAGCAATTAGGAAATAACACTTACTACCCAGGAACAAAAATTGTGTTACATAGTGTAATCAATCCCTAACTCCTGGATTGGGACGTGTCTGAAATTGGATTCCCTGCTCCAGACCTATTGAGTGTGTTCATATCATGTAGCGAGAGCCCATCAATAAGCTGTCTGGCAGCTGATTAACTTGAACAGACGACTGCACTAAACACTAACATGTAAGCATTTTGCTAAAAGTCATTTTTGACTGCATGATATAAATGTCACCTTTCTACTTTAATCATAAAGTAATTTTTACTTTAGTTTTTGGAAATATTCGCTTCAAAACAATGTGCTTATTCTGGCTGGATTCGATACTGCACAAGACACACGCACAGCATTTTAAATGTGCAGCTCAAGTGTTAAACCAGAACATTCGAGTTAAACAAATAAAATTAAAAAAAACACACATATTTAATGTTTATTCAATATTCACATAGTTCTGCACGCTAACAGTTTTTTTTTTAAAGCTGCTTGTATTTGTAAATAATAGTTTTTTATGCAAAATGCCCTGTCTGTTTTCACTCTACACTTCTGCATTTGTTGGAAGAAATGCACGACTTTTGTTAACAATTGCTTTCTGATTTTGTTTTAAATTAGAACCCTAGTTTTGTTTTCAAAAGCATAATCTGTTTTTGGACTCGTTTTGCCACTTATTGGTCTGGATTTTGAAATAATTTTACATAACATTTTTAGTTTTAATTGTATTTTATTTAAATTAGTTTAACAGCAGTTTTCCATGAACAGTAATGGGCTGAACTCTAGTCCCTCCTGCCCTGTGCCTTCTGAGCCAGCAAATCGAGTCCTGTTTATTTTTTAATGACTCACTAAATTTTTTTTTGTAACTTGAAGTCCTATTCGTTCATTTTAAAATACAGAATAACATACCCTTGACTAGGGGCTGCATTGTTTACTAATCAGGGTGTAGTTTTACTGAAATCTGTGATAAAAGCAGGCACATCCACCACATTGGTAGGTAAGCATTTGCATGCATATATATACAGTACTGTGCAAAAGTTTTAGGCAGGTGTGAAAAAATGCTGTAAAGTAAGAATGCTTTCAAAAATAGACATGTTAATAGTTTATATTTATCAATTAACAAAATGCAAAGTGAGTGAACAGAAGAAAAATCTACATCAAATCAATATTTGGTGTGACCACCCTTTGCCTTCAAAACAGCATCAATTCTTCTAGGTACACTTGCACACAGTTTTTGAAGGAACTCGGCAGGTAGGTTGGCCCAAACATCTTGGAGAACTAACCACAGTTCTTCTGTGGATTTAGGCAGCCTCAGTTGCTTCTCTCTCTTCATGTAATCTCAGACAGACTCGATGATGTTGAGATCAGGGCTCTGTGGGGGCCATACCATCACTTCCAGGACTCCTTGTTCTTCTTTACGCTGAAGATAGTTCTTAATGACTTTCGCTGTATGTTTGGGGTCGTTGTCATGCTGCAGAATAAATTTGGGGCCAATCAGATGCCTCCCTGATGGTATTGCATGATGGATAAGTATCTGCCTGTACTTCTCAGCATTGAGGAGACCATTAATTCTGACCAAATCCCCAACTCCATTTGCAGAAATGCAGCCCCAAACTTGCAAGGAACCTCCACCATGCTTCACTGTTGCCTGCAGACACTCATTCGTGTACCGCTCTCCAGCCCTTCGGCGAACAAACTGCCTTCTGCTACAGCCAAATATTTCAAATTTTGACTCATCAGTCCAGAGCACCTGCTGCCATTTTTTCTGCACCCCAGTTCCTGTGTTTTCGTGCATAGTTGAGTCGTTTGGCCTTGTTTCCACGCCGGAGGTATGGCTTTTTTGGCATAAGTCTTCCATGAAGGCCACTTCTGACCAGACTTCTCCGGACAGTAGATGGGTGTACCAGGGTCCCACTGTTTTCTGCCAATTCTGAGCTGATGGCACTGCTGGACATCTTCCGATTGCGAAGAAGGGAAGTAAGCATGATGTGTCTTTCATCTGCTGCAGTAAGTTTCCTTGGCCGACCACTGCGTCTCACGGTCCTCAACGTTGCCCGTTTCTTTGTGCTTCTTCAAAAGAGCTTGGACAGCACATCTGGAAACCCCTGTCTGCCTTGAAATTTCTGCCTGGGAGAGACCTTGCTGATGCAGTATAACTACCTTGTGTCTTGTTGCTGTGCTCAGTCTTGCCATGGTGTATGACTTTTGACAGTAAACTGTCTTCAGCAACCTCACCTTGTTAGCTGAGTTTGGCTGTTCCTCACCCAGTTTTATTCCTCCTACACAGCTGTTTCTGTTTCAGTTAATGATTGTGTTTCAACCTACATATTGAATTGATGATCATTAGCACCTGTTTGGTATAATTGTTTAATCATACACCTGACTATATGCCTACAAAATCCCTGACTTTGTGCAAGTGTACCTATAAGAATTGATGCTGTTTTGAAGGCAAAGGGTGGTCACACCAAATATGGATTTGATTTAGATTTTTCTTCTGTTCACTCACTTTGCATTTAGTTAATTGATAAATATAATCTATTAACATGTCTATTTTTGAAAGCATTCTTACTTTGCAGCATTTTTTCACACCTGCCTAAAACTTTTGCACAGTACTGTATATATATATATATATATATATATATATATATATATATATATATATATATATATATATATATATATATTCATTTAACATCAGTAAGTACTTAAGACTAGAAAGTACTTAAGATTAGAAAATATTTTTTTCTGTTTTCTTAGGTATATTATGACCTTATCTGAGATGGGGGTACGTGGTAGACTAGATTTTTTGGAAAGGGGTATGGGGTTTGAAAACCACTGATTTAGAAGAAACGTGTTTGCAATTGAAAAATGTGTATAAAGGAATTACAATAATTGCAGTTTAGAATGAAAGCAATGGTATTAATACTGTAATGTACCTAAACCTTGGTAAACCGATAAACCGGTATACTGACCCATCCCTAACTCACACCGTTTGGGAATTGACCATTTAAAATGATGCCACAGGGACTGACCAGTGCCCCTGCCACATTTCAGAGAACCATGGAGAAGGTCATTGCTGGACTCAACCTGGAAGAAGTGATCGCTTTTTTAGATGATCTCATCATTTTCTCTGAAACATTGGAAGAACATGAAGTGAGACTGATGAAGGTTTTGAACCGTATAGCACAGCGTGGATTGAAATTGTCCCTACCGAAATGCATTTTTTTTTCAGTCTTCTGTGAAATATTTGGGGCACATCATTTCTGAGAAGGGGATTGAACCAGATCATGATAAAGTGTCTGCATTGGAAACATGGCCAGTTCCGAAAAGCATCAAGGACCTAAGAGCATTTCTCGGGTTCTCTGGATATTACAGAAGATTTGTCTACAATTATTCAAGGATCGTCAGACCATTAAATTATCTTTTAGTGGGGAAGACCCCTAAAAAAGAAGGGTTACAAAAGTAATAACCCTAAGAATTTCTCAAGCACCAAGTTCCTGGAAGCAAGATGGACTGTAAACTGTCAGGAGGCCTTCCAGACTGTTATAGCAAAATTAACTACTGCATTTGTTCTGGGTTTTGCTGACTGGAGGCTTCCCTATGTTCTCCATACTGACGCTAGCACTACAGGGCTTGGGGCAGCACTATATCAGGTACAAGAAGGGCAGATGCTTATAATTGCATATGCCAGCACAGGACTCAGCAAGTGAGAAGAATTATCCAGCCCACAAACTGGAATTTCTTTCTCTGAAGTGGGCAATCACAGACAAGTTTCATGATTATCTGTATGGCTGTGAATTCAGGGTTGTTACTGACAATAATCCTTTGACATATGTACTCACCACTGCTAAATTAGATGCTACAGGACATCGCTGGTTTGCAGCATTACACTTCTACAATTTTGATATACAATACCGCTCTGGAAAACAAAATGTAGATGCAGATGGGCTATCGTGACGGCCACATGGGTCTTCGCTTGATGATGATGAGTCCTCAGAGATGGAAAAGAGGATATTGAAGCTGAAATCCAGAGTCATGCAATTGCCTGCAACAGACACCTTGGTGGAGAAACCTATTTTGGATACTATTTCTTAGAGACACAATGTGGAAGCAATCAATTACTTCTTAGCACCTATTGCGTGTGTTTAGACTCAGGTAGTTGGAGATGAATCTGTAGAAGATGAAATCACCCTGGTGGAGAGTCTTGGGTGTAGAGATGACTTTATTCCATCAGACTTTGAAGATCCAGAGCCATGGCCTGGTCAGTCTCCTTTACCCGGGTTAACAAACGTACCCTTCGGGAGGGAGTATTATATCGTAAAGTTCAAGATCACCATGGAGACGTATTCTTTCAGTTAGTAGTGCCTTTGAGTCACCACACATGTGCCCTTGAAGGAATCCACGATGAGACTGGACATTTCATTACAGACAGGACCTTAGATCTCACAAGAACCAGGTTTTATTGGCCTCATATGGCCTCTGAAGTGGAAAGGAAGTGTAAGACATGTTTGAGATGTGATAAGAGGAAGGCAAAACTGCAAAGAGCTGCAAAGTTAATAATCATCAAAAAGTCAGGACCACTTGAACTGCTCTGTATAGATTTTCTCTCTTTAGAGCCTGATAACAAAGATATCAGGAACATTCTAGTAATGACCGATCACTTTACCAAGTATGCTTTGGCAGTACCAACCAAGGATCAAACTGCGAAGACCGTGGCGAATGTGCTCTGGGAAAACTTAATTCTCCACTATGGGTTTCCTCAAAGAATTCACAGTGATCAAGGTGCCAATTTCAAATCTGAGCTGATAGCTGAACTGTGTGGAATTGCTGGGGTCAAGTCTCAAACCACACCTTACCACCCCAGAGGCAACCCGGTAGAACGATTCAACGGGTCTTTATTGGATATGCTTGGCACCCTCAGTGACAAGAAGAAGGAGGAGTGGCATCATTATGTGTAGCCTTTAGTGCACGCCTATAATTGCACTCGCAATGACACCACTGGGGAGTCCCCATTTTTTCTTATGTTTGAGCAGCAAGCTCGGCTAGCAATTGATCTTTGTTTTGGTTTAGGTCCTGCAGGACATAATGGTAAAGCACATCAGCAGTACACTAAACAGCTCTGAAGATGGCTTAAATATGCATATGAATTGACCACTAGATCAGCTAAGAAAAGCCAGCAAGCCAACAAGCGCAGATGGGACCACAAGGTTACAACATCCGTGATCATTGAAGGTGACAGGGTTCTAGTGAGGAATACAGGGATCCGAGGCAAGCATAAGATTTCTGATCACTGGGATTCTACCGTCCATGTTGTTGTTAAACAAATCACAGAAGATATTCCTATCTTTGTATTGAAGCCAGAAAATGAAAGTGGTCCAGGGAGGACACTTCATCGTGACCTATTACTACCCTGTGGTTTTCTCACCCCATATCGTGACCATCAGGAAGAAAAACAGACCCCCATCCGACCACGACGACCAAGGACAAGGCAGCAACCAGTAGACAGTACAGAAGAGCTTACCATGGAAAATACAGACAGTGATTTTCAAGTAGCAAGTCCACGTGCTGATAGACGAAAAAGGGAAACCGAAACAAAGAAAGATGTGGTTTTGATTCCTGAAGAACTGGAAGACGAACACGATCAAGAAGAGAACCAGAATGCTAAGGTTGATGAACCAGAGTATGTGTTGAACCCAGAAGCAGAGGAGTTTCAATTCTTTGACCCTACTGACGAGATTGGAAGATGGGATGATGATTTAGGTGAGGAAGTGATCGCAAGTAACTGTGATTATGAGGATGAAGAGATAATTCCTGCACCAAGAAGGTCAACTCAGAATCAGACCCCCAGATAGATGGGAATACCCTTTAGTTGGCAAGAAAGCACAAGCTCAAGTGCATGAGTTTAAATGTTGCCAAGAGAACAATACAAATGAAAAGTAACTGTTCAGTTTTATTACCAGTCAAATAATTCAGAATCAAGTCATATGTTAGTTAAAGTATTCGAAGCACTGACTGTTAAATGCCTGTGTTAAAAAAAGAAGAAAATATAGGTTTTAAAAGTTTGTCGAGGACTATAAGGGAGGGAGAATGTAACCGCCTATAAAATTATACATCATTTTATTATTATTTTATAGTGCATGTTACTAAATGACTAGAGTTGTTTTATTACTGTTAAAAAAGTTCATTAAATCAAAATAAGACTTTATTAATATTTAGTCGGCAGACTTGTTTTAATTTGGCAACGTACCTTTAAGAGCCCTTAATACAACGCGCTCTCCAGTAAATATAGAAAACTAAGATGGATGCTGCCAGGCTGTGATGTGTGTTAGGATCAAATCCTTAATAAAAGACCTGAAGAAGCTGAGAGGGCTAGGAATATTTCAGTTCTCAATATTTTATTTTAGGTACGTGTTGCCAAATTAACTTTAGTTGATGTTTCTGAAATTCAAGTAATATTCAAACTTTACTTGAAGGTTTTGTTAAACTTTTAATCTGCGCAGTGTACACTGTACTCAATACATGTATATCGGTAGTAATCCATAATACTGAATATTGCCAGCAAATATGTTTTATAAATTTAGTGAATCGAGAATGTTTATTTGGAATTCAGAGTTATTTAAAGAAATTACAATTAATAACCAATCCGATTATTTCATTGTGGTTGTTTTGGTTAGTTTAGTAATACAGCGTGCTCTCCAGTAAATATAGAAAACTGAGCTGGGTGCTGCCAGGCTGTGATGTGTGTCTGAGGTGTTAGGATCAAATCCTTAATAAAAGACCCGAAGAAGCTGAGAGGGCTAGGAATATTTTAGTTCTCAATATTTAATTTTAGGTTGAAGGACTACGTTGAAACGCGTACTGGACATCGCTCTGTTTCAAACAGAAAGAAAACAAGTGGACTCGTTTTTTTGCATAAGGATCAGATAAGTGTTAATTCAAGAGACTTATTATTTTTAGGGCACATGTGTTGCTAATGTGGTACCACTAAAAGGACTAAATTCATGTTATAATTTTATTGGCTATATATATATATATATATATATATATATATACATATATATCATGTTTTCTTTTGTATTCTTTTCTTGTGTTGATGCCTATGTAATTGTGCATTAAAAAACTTGTACAGCTGCAGATTTGCTATTTAAATTGCAGCAGTAAAAAAAAAAGAAATCCGAACTGATTCAATTGTTTGCTGACTTGTTGTTTTAGTTATAGGTGTGTGTGTGTGTATATATATATATACACACACACACAGATATAAACGAATCCCTATCCAGGAAAATGAACTGTGAGAGAGACCCTTACACATGCGCAGATGAATTTGCATGCACACAAACTACAGAAATGACACTTTTTTGCATAACACCGGATAGCTTTATTGTGTGCAAGAACAAAGTCAGAACAGCATGCTGGAGAGAATCTCCAAAAGTGTCTCTGTCGCAGCAGAGTTTTCACAAAGCTTTTTTTTTTTTTTTTTTTTTTATCATACACAAGTTAACATACCCATTTTGTTTACGCCCTAAAAGTTTCCCAAAAAGTCTCCCCTCCTGTGTTATTTGGCAAGGACGCCTTGACCTGGGCTTATCTTGACCCCCCTCCCCCCCCTTTCCTGTTTTTTTTGCTGTTAACCACAGGCCGTTATTCTTGACAGCAGCAGGAAGAAACCGAAAACAAAGAAGCATGTAAAAGCAGAAGCTGGATGACTTGTTTTTAAACTAGGAGTTACATTCTTTATCAAGCCACCTTTACTCTTTAAAAGTTTGTGTTAATGTTATTACATTTGATTCAGAACAACAGAATAAAGGATTGATGTGATTAATATAATATAATATTGATTGATGTGATTAATATAATATTGATTGATGTGATTAATATAATATTGATTGATGTGATTAATATAATATCGATTGATGTGATTAACATTTCAATTCCTACACTATCTGGTTGCCAGCGTGTCGTTTGTTGCTTATCGTGCTGTTTGCCCAGTTACTTCTTCAGTGTGTTCAGAAAGTTTATTCAAAGTCTGCTGTTGCATAAAGAACTACTGAAATCAAGTTGCTCAGTGTTGGCATCCATGTATGATATTTTTACAACTTGCCATTAAAACCATAGAGCAGCTGCAAATACTTTCACATTTAGTTTTCATTCTCTTTGCTAGCGTTCATAGGGTGTGTACAAAAAAGGAGATTTACTTTCACAAAATTCAATTAGGCCTACACAAGCAAATTCATTTTTTTCAGATTGATTTCTAACAGTGATTAAACAGTTTGGATATTCGGGCCGACTTCACAGAGGATTAAGCCACGCGTATTGACCAATCAGGTTACAGGAAATCTCCTGGGGGGGAGGGGGCATCAAACTGTGACATCACCATATTATTTTGTCTGGCCCCTAATTTTCTTTGAAGCAACCAAATTTTAAAATTTAGGAGCCAGATGCCCCTAAGGATTTTTTGAACCCTGCATAAACTAATAATTATGCCCATATCAATTTCTCAATAGCAAAGAGATACTGTAAAAACAATAACTGCTTTGTGTATCTATAGGATACAAAAACACATTTATTTTTAAAACATGTTCTTATTTTGTTTGATTAGTTTTGTATTATCATAATATACCTGCATATAGACATATTTCTGTTCAAACGTACAGTACTGCGGTTGTGCAGATGATTATGCGACGGGGTCGATACAACTACGACTTCAGTCTGTGATTCTTCACCATTTATTATAACAATTAGATTGTTTTTAATACGGCTGCCTAAATGACGGCTAGTGGAGGTTCTAGGTCCTGACTTTTGATTGGCCAAAAGCTGGTTGCCAGGGAGTTAAGTTAAAAAACTTTATAAATAATGATCCCATCCTAGTTTGCACTATTTTCTGTGGCTCCGGAGCTGGAGCTAGTTAAAAGCAGCCGGGGCTGGAGCAGCAGTGTGGAGCTGCACCGGAGCAGCTCTGGGGCAGGAGCTGCTGGAGCAGGGGGTGTCCATCAGCTCTGGAGCCAGCCTGGACCTGAACCTCTGGAGCCACTCCGGAGCTGGAGCCGGAGCCAGCAAACCCGGAGCACTGCCAACCCTAATTGGAACCAGCGATCTCCAGGCTATAGGGCACACCCACACTTCCAAGTTTTGGTTTATATTGAATGTATTGTGGTTGGTTTATTTGGAACAATTTGTGTGTAATTAAATTAGTTTATGGGGACAACATGAGGATAAAGACCTGTTGCTATTGACTACTCAGCAGTTTAATACAGCTGCTTAACTCTTGCAGTTCACAGGATCTGTGTAATAAACAAACTTACATTTTTAAGACCGCCTCCTCTCTTCATTTTGTGCTACAGTGTCTCCCAGATTAAATAACTTTTTATTTACTGTAAATTGGCGGGGGGGAAGGAAAACCAGAAGAAAAGAAAAACTGAAGATTTGTAGATAATATTAAAAAAACTGTGATGGTTGCTGAAGCCAGGTTTCTCTTTTCATTATAAACTAGTATAAATTTAGGTAAAGTGTTTGTTTAAACAGTTTTTTTATTTGTTCAAAGTTTATTGCTTGTGCCAATGAGGTGTTTTACCAAGAAACAACAATTATTGTGAACTTAATAAAATCCACAACACTTTTGAAACTCCCAATCAACTGTCTCTTTGAGTTCGTGCAATCATTCCACCAGACCCTGGGTCGTTCTACTACAGATGAATGTAAGAGGCAAAAAGACCTAAAGAAACGCAAGTACATGCAAATACACTATTTTTTTTGTTCATTTTGTTACCCCATTTTTCTCCCTAATTTGGAATATCCAATTCTTTTTTAAGACCTTGTCTCAGCGCTGCAACTTCCCGTTTCGACTCGGCAGCGACAAAGACTATCATGCGCGTCCTCTGAAACGCGTGCCGTCAGCCGACCTCTTTTCACACTGCAAGCCGACAGCTTAGCTATCCAGAACTGTCACATTGTCGGAGGAAACACAGTTCTGCCAGCAATTCGTAGCCAACTTGCAGGCAGGCAGCCCTGATTATGCAGGCGAATCCCAATGCTGATCCTTGAAGTGACTGATGATATCAATTTCTCTAAAATCCCAGCTGGGGGTACAGGAGCTCCCATTACAACAGCAACCAGCTCTTGGCAGTGATCGTCATGGGGACAGCAAGTAAGAACAAGTTTAAACGTTGTTCTGAGTTTTTATCTAAAGCTATCAATCTGCAGGTAGTACAAGACTGCAGCTCAATTAACTTGAATGGCTTTATTAAAATGTGAAGCAGCACTGAAAATGTGATCTTTGAATTTAACACTCAGCTACACAACAGTTCAGCTGTTAAAATCACAAGTACAGAAAGCTGTCATGTCCATTTTAGCCTGCTGCAACTTTTTCAATAATGTTTTGCTATTCGTTCAATTTGTATTTTTTTTCAAAGCCAGACTTTTAAACTTACTGTTTAATAGAGCATTCTGATTGATCAACTGAACTGATGCAACTGATCTGATGCAACTGGTAATAAACTCTGCTGTTTTTTCAGTAGGTCTACAAGTGCATCACAATCACAGCAACTCCCAGTCGATCAATCCAGCCTATCTGGAGAATTACAATGATGTCATCACCAGAGAGCTCAGCAAGTATAAGATGGGCCTCAGGCAGAGACTATGTGGAGATCCTAACACTGGCAAGGAAGGTAGATATTTTGGTATCCCTGTGAATTCTATACTGTACCTCATGTTGTCCCTGAATACATGATTGGAATGAATGTCCCTCAAGTGCTGTGGTGGCCCCCCGCCCCCCACCCCCCAACCCTGTGACATGTCACACTGTCCACAATGATCACATTATTATTTCAACATCTTGAAGACTGGAGTGGAGACAGCAAGTCTGTGTACAGAAGGTGCTGCTTTTATCATGCTTGTATTTTATTCATTATTCTGCTTAAATAAACCATTCATGCCGCTCTCATTATTTTCAGTGGAGTCGTGTGCAGTCTGTCTGGATGGATGGAGGAAGGGATACAATGGAGGCTGTTATTTCTTATCCACTGAGCAGAACTCCTGGAACTTTGCTAACGAGTCCTGTTCCAAACTCGGGGCTCATGTTGCTGTGATTGAGAACGAGGAGGAGCTGGTAAGAGTCACAGAGAGCTTTCTAATTACAGACACTCGGAGTTCAATTCTACAGATCCGCTAAAGGGAAATTATAACAAAATAATGAATAAATAAAATTTTTCTATCAAGATCACAAGATCATTTATCTCAGGATCTGGAGAAAACAGAAGTCAATATATTAATTTTTTCGAGATCCTGAGAAACTTGCGTTGTCAACATGACAAAGACTGTTTTATTTTTACGACATCCCTTTGGGTTCTGTACAATTCACAGAGATGGTTCATATTTTTCTTGTTTTCATCTTAACACAAGACACTTCTTCCTCCATGGGACTTTCTCAAAGCAGTTTGTTAACCATTGGCTATTTGAAAGCTCAGTGACTGGGGCTAAACCTTTCCCACTACATATCATGAAATACAAACACATTAACAACGGTATGTACAAGAATGAAACCAAATAATATTAGAATACTAGAGCGATGACCATAGTCTGTGTGGGGCCCTATTATCCCAATTTAAAGAAAACCGCACACACATATCAATAAAACAGTAGGCTACTGCTTACCTTCAGTAATGAAGGAAGCAGAACCACACTGCATGTGTGCCGTCATTTCTAAGTGAAATGAAAACTGTTTCCAAACGTTTTCCTTTTTATTTAAATCTAAAATTAGATTTGACTGATCTGCTTATCAAATTCACATGTAACTTTTCACATTTGGATGCATTCAGCTGCAGATTTGAGTGCTCTTTCATTTTTGCTGGGTAAATTACTGTACATGAAAACAATATGCCAAGCAAAACACAATCAAGTATTTTTTCTGAATATTTTAGCTAAGGGGCTTTATTTTATATTTTATAGCACGCAATATTTACGAGTGTAGCCGACTTCCAAACATTTCATTTGTTACAGATACCTACTCAGAGCGTTGGTGTGGTGGTCCTTCTTTATACGCACAGTCTCTATTTCATTATCTATCAGTAGTACTCACTTTAAGAAAAGTGAAAAAACTCCAAAAAAACGAAAATACGAGATGGACTGACCCAAGTCTCTAATATAAAAACAGTTCCCTGTAGCGTCATTGAACCGATAAAGACAAAATATATACAACTGGAAGTTTATAAACATTCATTCAGATGATATTGTTATTCTAGAAACACAGGGTATTGGGTGTTTTTCACATTTGAATATTACATTCCCCCCATGACTTCTTTTGGATCAGTCCATCTGCATTCCTATTAGCGCCTGCCATTCCACTCGCTGACCACAAGAGGTCGCTCTAATATATACAGTATATTACAATGGATACGCTGGTGAAACTGCAACCCGGCTACACTTACAGTTATTGAAGATAAAATAAAAACACAAGCGACCTGTAAAGATAACTGAGAAAAGCCTTTGTAAGAGTGTCCATTGCTTCACATGTTTCAATAGATTCTTGCCTATCTCTACAGGACACCATACACAGAGCTATACCATCTTACAGCAATTACTGGATTGGACTGCGTAGAAAAGACCGTCACTGGCTTTGGGTTGATGGCACTCAGCTTGATGAGAAGTGAGTCTCCTCTTTATGTTTTTATTACTTCACAGGAAACTGAATGAACTACATGACTGGAATTTCTCAGATGAAAAACATCACCTGCTTATTGTATTGCAACAAACCGCTGGTGCTGATGCTGCTTTCATTGTTTCTGGCAGGATTTCAGTTTCCACACAACGCCGAGAGTATCATTGTGCCTCTGTGTATGGAAGTGGTGTATATGCAGAGTCATGTAACACAGTTTATCCCTGGATCTGTGAGCAGGATGCTGTGCGCTTCTGAGTGAATCCACAGACTCTTCACTTGAGGAACAGAGAATATCTCATTGCAGAGCCTGAGTATGAATGTTATGAATCCGCAGAGCAACTCGCTGCACTTCTACAGCTCCATTGAAGAGGAAACACAGAAAATTAGCAGCAGGGTTTAGAACAGGGTTTCCTTTTTAAAGAGCAAATCAAGACGTAACCGCTGTGTAAATGGGGTTAGTTTTTTAGATTTCAGAATATGTACATTTCTTTACACTATATTTGAGTGTTTAAATTAATTGCTGTGACAATTAAAAACATACAATCAGGATGAAGTTTGCTTTCCATGCAATGTGAATTCACCCCGTACCCTGTTCACAGTTTAGTTGTTGTCTTGCTGTATTGATTTATATTTGATGTTATTTCTAGCAGTGTGCGGATGAGAAACCATTTCATTTTATATATTGACCAGACAAGTGCTGTCCTATTACTAGTTAGTTTACCATTACTAGTGTTACTAGTTTAGTAATGCTAAAGCTTTTCCAGTTTGCTTTGCATCGAATGCCGATTCTGTTTTAAATGTTAAACATGTTAATGGCTTATTTTTGTAATGCTCATCTCAGATCATCCTGTAGTAAAATACCTTGTGGAGAGCTGGTGTGCTGTGGTTTGTGACACACTCACAAGTGCTGCTGGAAAGCTTCACCAATATGCAAAGAAAACACATTTTCAATATATTACTAAAAAACAAAATGAATAATATATGAAGTTAAAGATGAATATTTCAAATACATATAAACATCTGTTTCGTATATGTAAAATGTGAGTACAATGTATTGTGAAGAACTGGCTTACTTTTGTTCCAAACAGCACACAGTGAATTCAGTTCCAGCAGGTCAGTGCCTGTGTGTTTATTTATTCTCAATGAGTTTTCAAAACAAAAAGACTATCTCCTTCCCGGAGCGCTGTGTAAACTTTGTTACTGTATCAACTAACTGCACCGGACGGGTAAGCCATTTACCGGTGAAACAAACCCCCTTTTTAACAGTAATCACGGCAGCAAAATAAACACAGCTGTGTTACACACCACTGGCCTCCTCCACTGTCTCTCCCCTCTGTACTGCTTCGATTGTCGGGCATTTAAAAGACCCGCCTATCATTGTCAGCTGTTTCACATTTGCCAAAATGAATCAATTACGTCATTATCATACCTTTACCAACATGGCTCGCTGGCCTCAATGAGCTTCAGCAAGATGGAGTGTTCAATCCAAACCCCAGGGTCCTAAAGCCTCTAAATTCCAGTGTGGAAGCTACACTCCATCACAATATGTATTGGAAAGCTGTGTATTTCAAATATATGAACTATATAAAATCATCTGCAATAATAAAAAATGTAATAGAAATATTTTTTTTTTGCGTGTGGGCTGGACTTGTTTCCTGGTCACTAGTGCTGCTCTGTAGCCTGTTGGGAGAATGAGATTGGTACTGGATAGTACTATAGTGAGTCTGAACCTGGAATCAAGATACAAACTACAGGACTGTCCGCACAATGAAGCAGACTGCTGGGAATACAGCTGTGGCTGCAGGTTTAATGACAGCATGTCAAGCAGTCTGTTACCAGCCTTCCAAATCCTGGAAAACAAGAGCATTGAATGAATAAGGAACGGCATCTTGAAGCGTTCCACAAACACCCTGTTGTCTTTCGAGCCAAGCTGATTACTTACTGTTACTGTCTCTGGTGCTGGACTTCTCCTCAAAATGTCTTTATCAATAGAATCCCCAGTGCTTTGAGATCTCTTCTTGTTCTTCTTCTTCTTCTTCTTCTTACACTCTAGCCTGGGTCATTCATCAACTACTGTAGGGTGTGAAGCCCAGCCGATTGCCCTGGATTCACTGGTAGAAATGATCAGCCACTGAAGTCCTGGGAAACAAGTACAGTGAATGAGTGGCGCTCTGGAGGAGAGCATGTTCCCATTAGCAATGTCCTGTACAGTCTGCACCATTATTATAACACTCACAACCTCCTCTTTATCTCACTGATCTACAGAACTATTTATAGAGAGGGACAGCGGTAGTTCTGTGCCACACAGAGTGACGTGTGAAAAGACATTTCCTGTAGCCCCTGTCCAGTCCTGTAGAGTCATCACCATTAAAATAGTAGTCAGGACTTCCTGTCTAGCTTATTGCTCTACTGCACAAGCTATGGAGACAGACAGTATTTACACTGGGCTACAGAAACCTTCTGAGGATGTCTACTCAACAGTAAACCAGCCCCAGGGCAGGAGAGCAGGAGAACAACATGGGGGTGAGTAGTTCAGTTGACAGCTGACAAGACTGGACTGAAAACCAGCGAGTTATTGTTGTACCCCCATATCCATTATATTGGCTAGCATGAAAAGTAAATTGTGTATGTAAAGTTTCTCTAAAACGGAGTTATTGTACCGTGCAGAAGCTGTGCATTATTTGGGCACACAACAGTAATTTCTTGTACTACAATATAGGGGGTGAGATTCGGCTCGGGTTGGACCCGATCGTTTCACACTAGATATTTCTATCCCAGGGTAAACACAGTAGTGGAAGTAACAGTTATTGAGCTGTATGTCATTTCAATATTGGGAAAATATTTCACTAAAATGCAACACGGTTCTGTCTTTCTGTTTCTCTGTATATTTCAGTACATACATGTTTATATATAGATATATATATATGTATAGTGCCCTGAAAAAGTATTTGCCCCCTGTCTGATGTTCTGCATTTTTGCCTATTTTTGACACTGAATGTTATCAGATCTTCAACCACAATCTAATATTACATAAAAGGGTCCCAGAGTGAACAAATAACACACAATTTTGATACTTATTTCATTTATTTATTAAAGAAAGTTATGCAACACCCAATGCCCCCGTGTGAAAAAGTAATCGCCCCCTTAGACTCAATAACTAGTTATGCCACCTTCAGCAGCAATAACTGCAACCAAACGCTTCCTGTAGTTATTGACCAGTCTCTCACACTCCTTCATGCAGAATTGCTTCAACTCAGTGACATTTGTGGGTTTTCGAGCATAAACTGCTCGTTTCAGGTCCTGCCACAACATTTCAATGAGTTTTAGGTCTGGACTTTGACAAGGCCATTCCAAAACTTTAAATTTCTTGTTCTTGTAACCACTGTGATGTAAACTTGTTTGTGTGTTTCAGATCATTGCCTTGCTGCATGACCCAGCTGCCCTTCAGCTTCAGCTCACGGACGGATGGCCTGACATTCTCCTGTAGAATTCTCTGATACAGAGCAGAATTCATGGTTCCTTCAATGATGGCAAGGCATCCAGGTCCTGATGCAGCAAAGCATCCCCAAATCATGACACTACCACCACCATGCTTGACCGTTGGTATGAGGTTCTTACTGTGGAATGTAGGGTTTGGTTTTCACCAGACATAACGGGGCCCATGTTGGCCAAAAAGTTCCACTTTTGATTCATCTGTCCATAGAACATTGTTCCAGAACTCTTGAGGATCATCCAAGTGCTTTTTGGCAAACTTGAGACGAGCATTCATGTTCTTCTTAGTGAGCAGTAGTTTCCGCCTTGCTACTCTGCCATGAATCCCATTTTTGCCCAAATGTGGAGTCATGAACCCTGACCTTAGCCAAGGCAAGAACCCTAGTTGTTCTAGGGTTCTTTGTGACTTCCTGGACGATTTTATGCTTTGTTCTTGTTGAGATTTTGGCAGGACGGCCACTCCTGGGAAGATTCACTACTGTCCCAAACTTTCTCCATTTGGACAATATGGCTCTGACTGTGGTTTGTGGAGCCCCAGAGCCTTAGAAATGGCTTTGTAACCCTTTCTATACTGATAGGGATCAACAACTTTTTTCTTCAGGAATTTCTTTTGATCGTGGCATGATGTGCCTCTAGAACCTGTGTGCTGCCAACTTCACTCTGATGGTAAGGGCCAAAGATAGTCAGATTTATATTGGGCAGGGCTGGCCCAAATCAGGCCTGATTGTTAACCAAAGTACTCAAACAGCTGACCGTAATTATCCCTTTAATTGGGTTGAGTTAACTAGTGGGGGCAATAACTGTTTCACACCTGAAGATTGCATGTTTGATTACCTTGCACACCAAACAAATGAAAGAAGCACCAAACTTTGGTGTCATTTTTTCTCCCAGACTCCCTCTATATACTACTACAACCCACAAAAAGATCTGACCAAATTCAATGTGAAAAATGTGCAAAAATGCAGAAAATCAGACAGGGGGCAAATACTTTTTTCAAGGCACTATATATTAGAATGAATGATAGATGCAATTCTGGAAACCGCCACAAGATGGCTACCACCTGAATGTTAAAGGTTCTACTAATATGATAGATGATAATTATAATACTAACAAACTATACTAAGTACAAACTATTTCTGGAAAGACTAGACGGCAGCAGGAGATTGAACACTTATTTAGAGAAAGGAGGCAGTTGAGGAAGCAATGGAGAAAAGCAGAACAAAGTCAGAAGGAGGGACTCCATCTGTTGCAAAGGGTCATAAAAGATAAGCTTCCAACATTGTGCAGAGCTGAGCGCCTATGGAAACGCTACAAAAAGAAAGAGCATGCAAGAACTAACTTTTATAAAGACCCATTCAAATTTGTAAAGAAGTTATTCACCAGTGAGAAAAATGGCACACTAAAATCATCTAAGTTTGAGCTGGAGAAATATTTGGAGGAAACACATACAGATTCAAAAAGGCAGGAGCTTATGTCAATTCCTTCAGACATCCCACCTATCAATCCACCCAAATACCAAATGGAGGACTGTGCACCTAAGTGGAAAGAAGTAGAGCAAGCTGTGAAAAAAGCAAGGGCATCATCATCTCCAGGGCCTAATGGAGTTCCATACAGAGTGTACAAGAGTGCTTCTGGAGTTCTACGAATCCTGTGGAAATTGATGAAAGTGGCATGGGAAAAACAGATTGTACCAAGAGCATGGCGCCGAGCAGATGGAGTCTTTATACCAAAAGAAAAGGATTCTACAAGCATCGGTCAGTTTCGTCCTATTTCCCTATTAAACATAGAAGGCAAGATTTTCTTCAGCATTATTGCTCAGAGATTGTCAGCCTACCTATTAAAGAACAGCTTCATTGACACTTCAGTACAAAAAGCGGGCATTCCAGGTTTCCCAGGATGCTTAGAACACATCAGCGTAATCTGGCAACAAATTCAATCAGCTAAAAAGGAGAGGAAGGAGCTCCATATGACATTCCTGGATTTGGCTAATGCATATGGTTCAGTGCCACATGAACTTCTTTGGGCAGCATTTGATTTTTTCAGCGTACCGATGAGAATAACAAATTTAGTGAAAGCCTACTTTGGAGATTTGCAATTTAGTTTTTCAACTTCAGAATTCAGCACTACATGGCAATGCCTAGAAGTTGGAATAATGGCAGGATGTACCATTTCTCCACTGGCTTTTACCATGGCAATAGAAGTAATTATTAGGGCATCAAAATGGGGAGTGGGAGGAGAGCGCTTGGCTTCTGGAATGCGACTACCACCAATTTGAGGTTACATGGATGACATGACAACAGTGACTACAACAGTAGCCTGCACTAATCGGTTATTGGGCAAATTAACCAATAACATTGAATGGGCACGAATGCAATTCAAGCACACTAAATCAAGAAGCATCTCTATAATTAAAGGTAAAGTAGTAGATAAAAGGTTCTACATTAATGGTGAGGCAATACCAACAGTGTCTGAGAAGCCAGTGAAAAGTCTTGGGAGATGGTACGACGGGGATCTAAAGGACACAGTTCGTGTGGGAGAAGTTACACAACAAGCAGTGGAAGGGTTGAAGAGCATAGACAGCAGCGCTTTACCAGGCAAACTGAAACTCTGGTGCTTTCAGTTTGGTCTACTGCCAAGGCTGCTGTGGCCACTGACTGTGTACAAGGTTTCCTTGACAACAGTTGAGAAGCTGGAAGCTTTAATGAGTTCATACGTCAGGAAATGGTTGGGAGTTCCACGCTGTCTCAGCAGAGTGGGACTTTATGGTAAAGGAATACTGCAGCTACCAATCTCTGCTCTAACCTAGGAGTTTAAGTGCGCCAAAGTCTGACTGGAAATGACATTAGTAGATTCACGTGACAAATGCATAAGGGAGGCAGCACCTGTGTTGAAAACTGGAAGAAAATGGACAGCAAAGAAAGCTGTGGAAGATGCTAAGGCTGCCCATCGAATCTGAGATATTATGGGGCAAATTCAGGCTGGCAAGACCTATGGTCAATGGAACAGAGCAGGATCAGTTTCCTCATCAGGTCAACATATGATGTTCTCCCATCACCACAGAACCTAAACCTCTGGGTAGGAGAGGATCCCTCATGTCCTTTGTGTTCATCACCTGCAACATTAAGGCACATTTTGACAGGATGTAAGGTGGGTCTTAGCGAAGGATGGTTTACTTGGCGCCATGACAAGGTGCTGCGATGTTTGGCCTTAGCATTGGAAGACAAGCGTAACATGACCAATAAGTTGCCACCTGTTCCATCAAAACAATACACACAAAAGACAACATTCCTCCGTCCAGGAGAGCAACCACCAAGAAAAGGTATTAAAACCAAGCCTCGCCCAGGACAACTCGAAGCTGCTAGAGACTGGAAGATGCTGGCAGATGTTGGTCAACGGCTTATTTTTCCACCTGAGATTGCCACCACTAGCCTTCAACCAGACATTGTCTTGTGGTCTGGATCAGCACGCCTTGTTTATCTGGTAGAGTTAATAGTGCCATGGGAAGATGCTGTGGATGAGGTGTATGAGAGGAAGAGACTTCGGTATGCTCAACTAGCCGCTGAAGTGGAACAGCGAGGATGGAGGGCCCGAGTTTACCCAGTGGAGGTGGGTTGTCGAGGATTTGTGGCACACTCTACAACCTGGTTTCTCTGAGACGTCGGGTTCAGTGGCCAAGAATTGCATCGCACAGTGAAGAACTTATCTGAAGCAGCAGAAAGGAGCAGCAACTGGCTGTGGTTGAGACGGAAAGATTCTGGATGGGGATCTCAAGCACAATAGAAAGAAAGCAACAATGATATACAGGTAAGTAAGCTGGGCTGAGCTGAGTGGGGGATGGAGGAGGGTGATGCTGGGACGCCAGAATCACTGTTGAGCCCTCTTGAGGTGTCGTGGGCTAGACAACGAAACACTGAGGATGGAAGGTGCCAACTTGAAGACCCCACAGATGTACCCTACTTAGCTCAGTCCAGACGGTTGTCATGCTGATGCGCTGGGGAGGCCGCACTGGGTTGATCCCCGGAGCCAGCATCGCAGCCGTTGTGTGTGCTGATGCTCTGGGGAGGCAAAATAAGCTGATCCCTGGAGCCAGCATTACACTTCAGCCATTAACACCAGACAGAAGGATATCTACATCATCAGATGGAAAGCAATGCAAATCGATGGAGACGCAGATGGATCACATTAGTTTACTGTAAAGCTACGTCTTAGTCGGTGCTTATCTTGGCGAGAGCCGAGTTCAAATAAGCATGAAGTTTAACATCTACTCTCATGTAATCATGGAAATCGTTGTTATTTCCTCAAATTACACTGAAGAAAAGAATGTGCTCTGTTTCTATTTCAAGATATTAATACAAAAAGAAGCCTTGTCTTGCCGAAACCCAGGATTGAACCAGGGACCTTTAGATCTTCAGTCTAACGCTCGCCCAACTGAGCTATTTCAGCTTGACAGAGTTCTGAACCTGTATATAATGAGAAACGTTCAACAGCTCGGAAACACCATAATTATTATTATTATTATTATTTATTTCTTAGCAGACGCCCTTATCCAGGGCGACTTACAATCGTAAGCAAATACATTTCAAGTGTTACAATACAAGTAATACAATAAGAGCAAGAATACAATAACTTTTGTTCAAGCAAGGTACAAGTGTGACAAACCACAATTCAATAATACAGCAGATAATAGTGATAGTTACATCAGGATGTGATTAAATACAAAGTACTACAGGTTAAACACTTGGCAGATTACAGTATTCTGAAGTACAGGATTAAATGCAGTAAAATAGGGGGCAGATAAGAGCAAAATAAAGCACATTTACATGAAGGGTGATAGTGTCCCAGGATACAAACAGAGGAGTTCTACAGGTGCTCTTTGAAGAGGTGAGTCTTAAGGAGGCGCTGAATGTGGTCAGGGACTGGGCAGTCCTGACATCTGTAGGAAGGTCATTCCACCACTGTGGAGCAAGGGTGGAGAAGGAGCGGGCTCTGGAGGCAGGGGCGTGAGCGGAGGTAGAGCTAGTCTTCTAGTGCAGGCGGAGCGGAGAGGTCGAGTGGGGGTGTAGGGAGAGATGAGGGTCTGGAGGTAGCTGGGTGCAGTCTGGTCAAGGCATCTGTAGCTAGTACAAGAGTCTTGAACTGGATGCGAGCGGTGATCGGGAGCCAGTGGAGCGAGCGGAGTAGTGGAGTAGCGTGGGCGGCGAGGCAGAGAGAACACCAGGCGGGCAGCAGAGTTCTGGATGAGCTGGAGCGGACGGGTGGCAGACGAGGGAGGCCAGCCAGGAGGGAGTTGCAGTAGTCTAGGGCGGGAGAGTACCAGGGCCTGGACCAGAAGCTGGGTAGCATAGTTGGTGAGGAAGGGTCGGATTCTTCGGATGTTGCTCAGGAAGAATCGGCAAGTGCGTGCCAGAGTGGAGATGTGCTGGGAATAAGAGAGGCAGGGGTCCAGGGTGACTCCAAGGTTCTTAGCAGAGGAAGAGGGAGAGTGTGTGGTAGATTCCAGAGGAACAGAGATAGAGATCAGAGGAGGGGAGGAGGAGGGAAAGAAAAGGAGGTCAGATTTAGAGAGGTTGAGTTTGAGGTGATGCGAGTGCATCCAGGAGGAAATAGCAGACAGACAGGTAGAGATACGGGAGGAGATGGTGGAGTCAGAGGTGGGGAAGGAGAGGAAAATCTGAGCATCATCAGCATAGAAATGGTATGAGAAACCATAGGATGCGATGAGGGGGCCCAGGGAGCGGGTGTAGAGAGAGAACAGGAGAGGACCCAAGACTGACCCTTGGGGACTCCAGTTAAGAGAGGGTGAGGTGTGGAGGTTGCTCCACGCCAGGTTACCTGGTAAGTGCGGTTGGAGAGGTAGGAGGAGAACCAGGCCAGAGCAGTGCCAGAGATCCCCAGGTCAGCAAGAGATGATAGTAGAATAGAGTGATCAACAGTGTCAAAGGCAGCAGAGAGGTCGAGGAGAATTAGGACAGAGGAGAGAGAGGCAGCTCGGGCACTTAAGTGAGTTGGTGACAGACAGGAGGGCGGTTTCAGTGGAGTGAGCAGAGCGGAAGCCAGATTGGAGAGGGTCAAGCAGAGTGGTTGGACAGGAAAGCAGAGAGCTGGCGGTGTACAGTCCGCTCGAGGGTTTTGGAGAGGGAGGTGGGGTCGAGGGTAGGTTTTTTGAGGAGGGGAGTGATAGAGGCATTTTTGAAGGCAGAGGGAAAGATACCAGAAAGTAGAGAGGTGTTGAGGAGTGAGGAGATGAAGGGGAGTAGAGCAGGAGCAGCAGCTTGAAAGAGGTGAGTGGGGAGGGGTCCAAGGCACACGTGGTGGGTTTGTGACCCTGGAGCAGGGAGGAGAGGTCAGAGTCTGAGAGGGGCAAGAAGGTGGAGAAGGAGGGCGAGTAAGTAGGGGATGTAGTGGGTGTAGGGGTTGGAGCAGGAGGGGGTGCGGGGGAGGGAGAGGTGTTAAAGAGTTTGCGGATATCTGAGATTTTAGAAGAGAAGAAGGAGGCAAAGTCATCAGGGGAGATAGAGGAGGGAGGAGGAGGGGGGAGGGTTTAGAGGGAGGAGAAGGTAGAGAATAGTTTACGTGGGTTGTTAGTGGAGGCTTGGATTACAGATTGGAAATAAGCACATTTAGCAGAGGAGAGAGTAGAGGAGAAGGAGGAGAGGAGAGTGCGGTAAAGGTCTAGGGCAGCAGGGAGTTTGGTTCTCTTCCATTTCTTTTCAGCAGATCGCAGTGTGATTCTTGCCGAGCGGAGCGCAGAGGAGAGCCAGGGATGGGGAGGGGGGCGGAGCAGGACGGGAGGTGAGGGGACAGAGGGAGTCGAGGGAGGAGGTGAGTGAGGAGAAGAGGGTGGAGGCATTAATAGAATCCGAAGCCTTTACAAATGTGTGTCGAGACTCAAGTTTTCTCCCAAATGCGCTTCTCAACAAATGGTTTTGCTTACTTTTATTTTTTATTCTTTCCACAGTAAGACCAAAAGGCAAACATCCAGGAAATAGGTAAACACTGCTACCGGCTGCCTGAAAGTGCAGCGCTTGAACTGTCTCAACAAGCGTTTAGCTCTAAAACGTGTACATTGAAAGTCTATTACCATCTTCAACACAATCATCTGAGTTCCAATAGCGGTTAATCCACAGGGTGATCAATAAAGTGACTGCTGGCTTTGTTCATATATTAACAAGACGTTTTCAGGATTCACGCATATTCTGAACAAGCACACTAGAATATGGTAGTGAAAGGAAAGCGAAATAACAGGTTGATTGGCTCTGGTCTTAAGAAAGTGGCATTAATAAAAACATAATTATGTAAGGTTACCAATGCACAAATACGCAGCATATTTAAATCTTCCCACATGAATTTAAAATACTTACTGACAGGCACGGCCCTTTCCCAGTGTAACACTCTGCTTTCTTTGAACACCACCGATGGGTTGGACATGTAGTAAACCACGATACTATTGTTCCCACTTTCTTTAGTACTATCAAATCTGATAGAGTTTCAACAAAGGCATTTGACTTCGGTTCATTATTTAGCCTATACTGCCATCTACAGCATTACTGCGGGTGTGGTTTATTTAAAGAAGAAAAGTCATGGCCCGTACGAGGATCAAACCCGTGACCTTGGCGTTATTAGCACCACGCTCTAACCAACTCAGCTAACCAGCCACACGGGCAAAACTGCTTACTAAAACCCAAGATAAACAAGTCCTGTGGACATTATGATTGTACCAAGATGTTCTACACATTCAAAGTAATGGAAAGACATAATTAGAGGTATTCAAATTACCAAGCATTTGGTGGATGTTTAAGAAATAAATGAACAGAAAGGATTTGTCAGAAGTGGGATTCGACCCCACGCCTCCAGAGAGACTGCGACCTGAACGCAGCGCCTTAAACCGCTTGGCCATCCTGACTCGCACAGACGCGCTTTCTAAATACTGCAGTGCACTCCTGAACCTGCAATGCCTGACCTGCAGTAAATCACCTGGGGGGTGCAGGTACTTATTCTTTATCGGTTTATATTAAGGAGGGCGACCTGTTTCGTCGCTTTCTATATGGGATCACAAGGACACTCCTCTTACAGAAAGAAAATATACGGCAAACAGAGCGATCGCTTATCACAGTTAGAAACAAATCAGAACAGTCTGTTAGCAAATTAAATTAATCAAAAAACCACAAAGGCATTACATAAATGTTACAGATATATTTCAGACAGAACAGTTGTAACATAATTGAGTATATTTCTAAACAATCCGCTAGTAACAGACATCATCTCAAAGCTCTATCATTTATTTTAAGCTCTTATGAAAGACAAGTATGCTTGCGCATGATATCACAGGAAACATGATAATCCTAGCTCTTCGTTTAATCCAGTGTGCCTCAAAGTCGTGCCCGCGAAGCCAGGCCATCGTGCCCGCGGCAGCTGTTCTTAAATTATGGGTCGTGAACACATTTCTGGTGGGTCGTAGCGTGGGAAAATAAAGAAAGCTTTAAACACGTTTTCCAACAAAAGCGCCACACGTCTGCTGACAGCGCTGCTCGCTTACGCTGTGCTTGTACGTACTCGAATTATTATTTTATTTTTATGAATGGCTTTTGCGATACGATCAACCAACTGAATAGCTGCATTGTCTCTGTGGTAGCCCAATCATAAGTCAGCTGGGTGGGACATAAACTGTGTCTGTTTCAGGTGCAGGTACCGACTGTAAGTTTAACCAGTAGGAGAGTCCAATATCTGCCAAGTTTTACGAAGCTGTCCAATCATAAGCAAGCAGAGGCCATACACGGTATTCTGCGTGAAATTGAAGGCGAGTGAGTAGCCAATGGGAAAGTGAAAGATCTGACAGCTGTCCAATCATTCGTGAGCAGAGGCGGGTGTTAGGGTAATATGCAGGGTTATTAAGAAAAATAATACATTTCAGTATTTAGAATTTTCTATCTCTACTGTTATTTAAGAAAAATAATACATTTCAGTATTTAGAATTTCATTTTCTATCTCTATTTTAATACATTTCAGTATTTAGAATTTCATTTTCTATCTCTATTTTAATACATTTCAGTGTTTAGAATTTCATTTTCTATCTCTATTTTAATCTCTATTTTAATACATTTCAGTATTTAGAATTTCATTTTCTATCTCTATTTTAATACATTTCAGTGTTTAGAATTTCATTTTCTATCTCTATTTTAATACATTTCAGTGTTTAGAATTTCATTTTTTCTATCTCTATTTTAATACATTTCAGTGTTTAGAATTTCATTTTCTATCTCTATTTTAATACATTTCAGTGTTTAGAATTTCATTTTTTTCTATCTTTCATTTTAATACATTTCAGTATTTTAGAATTTCATTTTCATTATCTCTATTTTAATACATTTCAGTGTTTAGAATTTCATTTTCTATCTCTATTTTAATACATTTCAGTATTTAGAATTTCATTTTCTATCTCTATTTTAATACATTTCAGTGTTTAGAATTTCATTTTCTATCTCTATTTTAATACATTTCAGTGTTTAGAATTTCATTTTCTATCTCTATTTTAATACATTTCAGTGTTTAGAATTTCATTTTCTATCTATATATTTTTAATTTCACAAGACAAGGGAACCCCGTAGTAGATTTAGTTACGATTCCACTTTCTCTGAATAATTGTACTGGAGATGAGCGATCTTTAAAACAGAGTAGTGTTGACAAATTTGTCAAATTGAAACAAAGCGAGACACTATCTGTCCTCTTATTTTAGTTTATTCGTGGTTATCTGTGTAAACAGGCCATTTAAAAATATTTAAATTGCTTATTTTATGTAAATTATTTAAAGAATAAGTGCAGCACGCACAATTACTACCTGAGACTTGGCTTTATTAGAGTGCCTTCTCGTCAGATATATATATAGTCTCGAGAAGGCACTGTTTAAGATTAGATCCTATGCAATAGTCAGCGTGCCCGCAAACAGCCAAGTAAGATGAATTTATACCCGTGACCAAATTACTTTGAGGACCACTGGTCTAGATGAAGATGTGTGTGTGTGTGTGTGTGTGTGATCTCCATGCTTGCAATGGTAATGACTAGAGTTCAATCCTAGTGCTCAGGTTTA
The DNA here is from genome assembly GCA_036884735.1 of Huso huso. NCBI lineage: Eukaryota > Metazoa > Chordata > Actinopteri > Acipenseriformes > Acipenseridae > Huso > Huso huso. Next base: position 486,651 of record CM072701.1, read on the forward strand.
ACCCCTTTTCATTTTCTTTTGTTTAAAACATATTCCGATGCTGCAGTAATTTTAATTGGCTCATCAGAAGTCAATGTAAAGAGTGTATAAACAGAACACACTTCTTCTTTTCTGCGGTCAGTCAGCTCTGCGTTCATTTCTGAGAAGGGAATAAGTGTGTGTGGTTAGTGAGAGGAAGTGAAGGCAGGCAGGGTTTAAATTGAGCCTGAATACTGGAATGCAGCCCTGCACCCCCTGTTAAACTGCCAAGAGGAGATTCTGAAAAGAGGAGATTGAGCTGAGCAGCTTGATACCAAACATGCCAGTCAATCATCTTTAGATGAGGGGGTCTGCTCTGCTCTTTAGAAAAGAATTAAACACAGATCTGTTAGAATGCTGTGCTATAATGAAAAACAATGTGTGTGAAAATCTGAGGGGAACAATGAAGCAGGGTTTCACTCCAACTATTCTCCTATTGAATGCAAACCTACAAGTGTGCTGCTGTGTGTGTCTGTGCTCTGGGGGCTCTTGCCACCCCTCCTCAAAGGCTCAGCCACTGTAGAGCTGCACCCCTCTGAGGGAGACTCCCTGTTGGGACAGAGGGGACCCCTGGACAAACAGTCACTTCAATCCAGCCTGAAGCTGCCCCTGCCTTGTGCATCATTGCAGGCAGCCTCCAAAAGAGATGTCTCAGACTGGCTGGGCAGTGAGACATGGTTCCAGTGGGAGAGTGGAGGAGCTCACAGGTAGCTCACATTACCACTGCTCAGGCTATCCAAGCTCTCTGGATTAAAAACCAACTGTAATGCCAAGTGGTGCTGGGGACCCCCTGTGTCTGCTGGTTTTCATTCCAACGAGCTCTCAATTACTGAACTAGACCCTTCATTGAACTGATTATTCACTTAATTAGAGGCACTGACACACACACACACACTGTCTCTCACACAAATACACACAGAGGCACTGACACACACACACACGCGCTGTCTCACACACAAATACACACAGAGCCACTGACACACACACACACACACTGTCTCTCACACAAATACACACAGAGCCACTGACACACACACACACACGCTGTCTCTCACAAATACACACATCGGCACTGATACACACACACACACGCTGTCTCTCACACAAATACACACAGAGGCACTGATACACACACACACACACGCTGTCTCTCACACAAATACACACAGAGCCACTGACACACACACACGCTGTCTCTCAAACAAATACACACAGGCACTGATACACACACACACGCTGTCTCTCACACAAATACACACAGGCACTGACACACACACACACACTGTCTCACACAAATACACACAGGCACTGACACACACACACACACTGTCTCTCACACAAATACACACAGAGGCACTGACACACACACACACACGCTGTCTCTCACACAAATACACACAGAGGCACTGATACACACACACACACACGCTGTCTCTCACACAAATACACACAGAGCCACTGACACACACACACGCTGTCTCTCAAACAAATACACACAGGCACTGACACACACACACGCTGTCTCTCACACAAATACACACAGGCACTGACACACACACACACACACTGTCTCTCACACAAATACACACAGAGCCACTGACACACACACATACACGCTGTCTCTCACAAATACACACAGAGGCACTGATACACACACACACACGCTGTCTCTCACACAAATACACACAGAGGCACTGATACACACACACACACGCTGTCTCTCACACAAATACACACAGAGCCACTGACACACACACACACTGTCTCTCAAACAAATACACACAGGCACTGACACAAACACACACGCTGTCTCTCACACAAATACACACAGGCACTGACACACACACACACGCTGTCTCTACTTGTTAACAGTCAATAAAATGTACTCATTACTGTAGCGTGATTAAGAGCAACTCCTTTATAAATGGCTTATTTTCAAATAAAAAATGAAAAGCCTTTTATGCATGCTGGTATTTTTCAGTTTCCATTGTATTTGAATATAATTAATTTAATAGAGCGCCTCTTTAAACAATGAAAGTAAATAGTTCAGTAAAGTCTTCTTTTTTTAGGGAGGCTAATTGCTGATCCAGAAGACACAGCCAAAGGCTTCTGCAAATACTGCAGAGTCTCAATAAGATGCGAAAACAACAAAACATATTAACAATGTTACTCCACATTCTGCCTTGAATAAAGTAAACTGCTTCCAAGTAGCACCCGTGTTGGAGAGAAAGACAAAAAGAGAAGGGTAAGGGTGTCTCAGTGTGTGTGTGTGTCTCAGTCACTTCAACTCATACAAAGAGCATTTCAAGTGGAGCGATAAAGTAGAGCGAAGCAATCAAAAAAAGGCACCAAGTTAGAAGCAAGAATTGTGTGAATCTTGGGCCCAAGCACCTTTCCAATTGTGTCTATTTGCTTGATGCTTGACAAGATTGGCCTAATTGCTTCTCCTAACTTGGACTTTTGTGTTTGATATCACCCCTTTAAACGGCTGTTGCGTTTTTCGAACTTGTTTTTTTACATTGACAACATACATTGATAACATTGTTTTTGTTATAGATACAATATAGTGTACAAGACAAGTACAATATATCCTCTTGAGAGCTACCATGCAGTATACTGTACAAGACAAGTACAATATATCCTCTTGAGAGCTACCATGCAGTATACTGTACAAGACAAGTACAATATATCCTCTTGAGAGCTACCATACAGTATACTGTACAAGACAAGTACAATATATCCTCTTGAGAGCTGCTACCATACAGTATACTGTACAAGACTAGTACAATATATCCTCTTGGGAGCTACCATGCAGTATACTGTGCAAGACGAGTACAATATATCCTCTTGAGAGCTACCATACAGTATAGTGTAAAAGAAAAGTACAATATATCCTCTTGAGAGCTACCATGCAGTATACTGTACAAGACAAGTACAATATATCCACTTGAGAGCTACCATACAGAATATTGTACAAGACAAGAACAATATATCCTCTTCAGAGCTACCATGCAGTATACTGTACAAGACAAGTACAATATATCCTCTTGAGAGCTACCATGCAGTATACTGTACAAGACAAGTACAATATATCCTTTTGAGAGCTACCATGCAGTATACTGTACAAGACAAGTACAATATATCCTCTTGAGAGCTGCCATACAGTATACTGTACAAGACAAGTACAATATATCCTCTTGAGAGCTGTTACCATACAGTATACTGTACAAGACAAGTACAATATATCCTCTTGAGTGCTACCATACTGTACAATACAAGTACAATATATCCTCTTGAGAGCTGCTACCATACAGTATACTGTACAAGACAAGTACAATATATCCTCTTGAGAGCTACCATGCAGTATACTGTACAAGACAAGTACAATATATCCTTTTGAGAGCTACCATGCAGTATACTGTACAAGACAAGTACAATATATCCTCTTGAGAGCTACCATACAGTATACTGTACAAGACAAGTACAATATATCCTCTTGAGAGCTACCATGCAGTATACTGTACAAGACAAGTACAATATATCCTCTTGAGAGCTACCATACAGTATACTGTACAAGACAAGTACAATATATCCTCTTGAGAGCTACCATACAGTATACTGTACAAGAAAGTACAATATATCCTCTTGAGAGCTACCATGCAGTATACTGTGCAAGACGAGTACAATATATCCTCTTGAGAGCTACCATACTGTACAATACAAGTACAATATATCCTCTTGAGAGCTACCATACAGTATACTGTACAAGAGAAGTACAATATATCCTCTTGAGAGCTGTCATACAGTATACTGTACAAGACAAGTACAATATATTCTCTTGAGAGCTGCCATACAGTATACTGTACAAGACAAGTACAATATATCCTCTTGAGAGCTACCATGCAGTATACTGTATCAGACAAGTACAATATATCCTTTCTTGAGAGCATACCATACTGTACAATACAAGTACAATATATCCTCTTGAGAGCTACCATACAGTATACTGTACAAGACAAGTACAATATATCCTCTTGAGAGCTACCATACAGTATACTGTACAAGACAAGTACAATATATCCTCTTGAGAGCTGCTACCATACAGTATACTGTACAAGACAAGTACAATATATCCTCTTGAGAGCTACCATACTGTACAATACAAGTACAATATATCCTCTTGAGAGCTACCATGCAGTATACTGTACAAGACAGGTACAATATATTCTCCTGAGAGCTACCATACAGTATACTGTACAAGACAAGTACAATATATCCTCTTGAGAGATACCATGCAGTATACTGTACAAGACAAGTACAATATATCCTCTTGAGAGCTACCATGCAGTATACTGTATCAGACAAGTACCAATATATACAAGACAAGTACAATATATCCTCTTGAGAGCTGCCATACAGTATACTGTACAAGACAAGTACAATATATCCTCTTGAGAGCTGCTACCATACAGTATACTGTACAAGACAAGTACAATATATCCTCTTGAGAGCTACCATGCAGTATACTGTACAAGACGAGTACAATATATCCTCTTGAGAGCTACCATACTGTACAATACAAGTACAATATATCCTCTTGAGAGCTACCATGCAGTATACTGTACAAGACAAGTACAATATATCCTCTTGAGAGCTGCCATACAGTATACTGTACAAGACAAGTACAATATATCCTCTTGAGAGCTGCTACCATACAGTATACTGTAAAAGACAAGTACAATATATCCTCTTGAGAGCTACCATGCAGTATACTGTACAAGACAAGTACAATATATCCTCTTGAGAGCTGCCATACAGTATACTGTACAAGACAAGTACAATATATCCTCTTGAGAGCTGCTGCCATACAGTATACTGTACAAGACAAGTACAATATATCCTCTTGAGAGCTGCTGCCATACAGTATACTGTACAAGACAAGTACAATATATTCTCTTGAGAGCTGCCATACAGTATACTGTACAAGACAAGTACAATATATCCTCTTGAGAGCTGCCATACAGTATATTGTACAAGACAAGTACAATATATCCTCTTGAGAGCTGCTACCATACAGTATACTGTACAAGACAAGTACAATATATCCTCTTGAGAGCTGCCATACAGTATACTGTACAAGACAAGTACAATATATCCTCTTGAGAGCTGCCATGCAGTATACTGTACAAGACAAGTACAATATATCCTCTTGAGAGCTACCATACAGTATACTGTACAAGACAAGTACAATATATCCTCTTGAGAGCTACCATGCAGTATACTGTACAAGACAAGTACAATATATCCTCTTGAGGGCTGCTACCATACAGTATACTGTACAAGACAAGTACAATATATCCTTTTGAGAGCTACCATGCAGTATACTGTACAAGAATAGTACAATATATCCTCTTGAGAGCTGCCATACAGTATACTGTACAAGACAAGTACAATATATCCTCTTGAGAGCTGCCATACAGTATACTGTACAAGACAAGTACAATATATCCTCTTGAGAGCTGCTACCATACAGTATACTGTACAAGACAAGTACAATATATCCTCTTGAGGGCTGCTACCATACAGTATACTGTACAAGAGAAGTACAATATATCCTCTTGAGGGCTGCTACCATACAGTATACTGTACAAGACAAGTACAATATATCCTCTTGAGAGCTACCATGCAGTATACTGTACAAGACAAGTACAATATATCCTCTTGAGAGCTGCTACCATACAGTATACTGTACAAGACAAGTACAATATATCCTCTTGAGAGCTACCATGCAGTATACTGTACAAGACAAGTACAATATATCCTCTTGAGAGCTACCATACAGTATACTGTACAAGACAAGTACAATATATCCTTTTGAGAGCTACCATGCAGTATACTGTACAAGAATAGTACAATATATCCTCTTGAGAGCTGCCATACAGTTTACTGTACAAGACAAGTACAATATATCCTCTTGAGAGCTACCATACAGTATACTGTACAAGACAAGTACAATATATCCTCTTGAGAGCTACCATGCAGTATACTGTACAAGACAAGTACAATATATCCTCTTGAGAGCTGCTACCATACAGTATACTGTACAAGACAAGTACAATATATCCTCTTGAGGGCTGCTACCATACAGTATACTGTACAAGACAAGTACAATATATCCTTTTGAGAGCTACCATGCAGTATACTGTACAAGAATAGTACAATATATCCTCTTGAGCGCTGCCATACAGTATACTGTACAAGACAAGTACAATATATCCTCTTCAGAGCTACCATGCAGTATACTGTGCAAGACAAGTACAATATATCCTCTTGAGAGCTGCTACCATACAGTATACTGTACAAGACTAGTACAATATATCCTCTTGGGAGCTACCATGCAGTATACTGTGCAAGACGAGTACAATATATCCTCTTGAGAGCTACCATACAGTATACTGTACAAGACAAGTACAATATATCCTCTTGAGAGCTGCCATACAGTATACTGTACAAGACAAGTACAAAATATCCGCTTGAGAGCTGCTACCATACAGTATACTGTACAAGACTAGTACAATATATCCTCTTGGGAGCTACCATGCAGTATACTGTGCAGGACGAGTACAATATATCCTCTTGAGAGCTACCATACAGTATACTGTAAAAGACAAGTACAATATATCCTCTTGAGAGCTGCTACCATGCAGTATACTGTACAAGACAAGTACAATATATCCTCTTGAGAGCTACCATACAGTATACTGTACAAGACAAGTACAATATATCCTCTTGAGAGCTGCTACCATACAGTATACTGTACAAGACAAGTACAATATATCCTCTTGAGAGCTACCATGCAGTATACTGTACAAGAAAAGTACAATATATCCTCTTGAGAGCTACCATACAGTATACTGTACAAGACAAGTACAATATATCCTCTTGAGAGCTACCATGCAGTATACTGTACAAGACAAGTACAATATATCCTCTTGAGAGCTACCATGCAGTATACTGTACAAGACAAGTACAAATATCCTCTTGAGAGCTACCATACATTATACTGTAAAAGACAAGTACAATATATCCTGAGAGCTACCATGCAGAAGTATATTGTACAAGAGAAGAACAATATATCCCTTGAGCTGCTACCATGCTGTATATTGTACAAGACAAGTACAATATATCCTCTTGAGAGCTACCATGCAGTATACTGTACAAGACAAGTACAATATATCCTCTTGAGAGCTACCGTGCAGTATACTGTACAAGACAAGTACAATATATCCTCTTGAGAGCTACCTTGCAGTATACTGAACAAGACAAGTACAATATATCCTCTTGAGAGCTACCGTGCAGTATACTGTACAAGACAAGTACAATATATCCTCTTGAGAGCTGCTACCATACAGTATACTGTACAAGACAAGTACAATATATCCTCTTGAGAGCTACCATGCAGTATACTGTACAAGACAAGTACAATATATCCTCTTGAGAGCTACCATGCAGTATACTGTACAATAGAAGTACAATATATCCTCTTGAGAGCTGCTACCATACAGTATACTGTACAAGACAAGTACAATATATTACTCGCAGCTTGCACTTGTCTTGTACAGTATACTGTATGGTAGCTCTCAAGTGGATTCATAAAATACACGTACCGTATATATAACATTTGTTAGTGTAAAAAAAAAAAAAATCTTGTTTTACAGCACCTTTTTCTGTGTATTGATGAATAATGATACAAACTTGGATATTAATATGTGTATTTATTTTAATTTCATTTTTATTTTACACAGACATTAACAAGAAATTCCCAAGAAAATGAAGATTACAAAGAATTCAGCTCTTCACAAAATCAGCATAACGGAAGTACTTTTAAAGCTTGTTCATCAGGATATGTTGACAGAGAGGTGGTAGTTTAATGTTAGAGGATTTCAGATCGTTATTCTAAGCAACTGTACTGGTGATTTTCACAATGCTTGAAAAAGAACTATTTTCTTACTAATATAGTTTAATTTACCCTACTTTATTGGACCTAATATTTTGTACATATAATTTTCTTACTAAACTATACTTTGTATTCAAAAACAGCATTACTGTATTTCAGACATTAAGTATTATCAACATACAAATCTGTTCTCATTTCTGCTGTAATATTTTGTCTATATATATATGACTTTTTAAAGCTATTCATATACAAATAGAAATCTCAATTTTCTTTTTGCCAATTATTCAACCAAATGTCTTTGTAATTCATGCTTAATACAATTCTAGTGACATGATTTATATGTGTTTTATTCTTACTTTTTTCAGATGGTGATTCACTTGTATGTTTTTTGCATTGTTGCCATTAATAAACGTGGCATTTGACCATCTTTTTTTTCTTAATGGCGACTGACTTATTTGAAAATCTCCCCGTTGGTTGATCAATTTGTCCATATTTTCTATGGTCTTCTTAAAGAATTCTCTGGCATTACGAATCTGTTGGGATTCCATGATTTGGTTGACGATACTTTTTTTGACAGCCGCCATCTCGCAACCATAGAAATATATCCAGTGGTACGCAACTTTGGAGTTCTTAAATTGTATGTCTCCTGGGAGATGTCTACAGGAATTATCAGGAGTGCACAGCCACCATGGAAAATAGTTTCCTTTGCTTACATAGAGTGTCTTCAGTAAGTAGTCTCTGTAGCTATCCAGCAAGTCTGGTAATTGGTCATTGTAAAGCTGGCTGGCAGTGACTGATGCAGTTTTTCTAACTTTCCCCATTCTGACAAGCTGGATCACCATGTGACTGTGCACAGTAGCTCCATTGAGCCAGTACTTTAAAGCCTTTTCATTCATCTGCCCATCCTTTAACATGGATTTCTCCACCCTGGTCAGCTGTAAACTCAGCAGTCTCTCATAGTGAAAGGTGTCTTCTGCCAGAAGACCTGGATTATCCAGGTGCAGCTGGACTCGTTTGATATACTCGGCCACCAGGTTTCCAATCTCAGATACTTTCTCCTCTGCGAAGATGCTGCGGATCTGATCTTTCACATCTACCACTTGCTGTTGTTTTACCTTATGAGGCACAATGTCAATGATTAAGGATATGACCAGAGCCACAAACCCCACACTGCCATTCGTTATTTTAGCAGCCTGGCCCAATGCAGTTAAGACACCTGTTGTGTAAGCTTTGAGCTGTGTTTCATGTAGATGAAAGGAGTTTGTAAAGTCTCATAGTGTTGCTGAAACACAGCCGAGGAATTTAGACCAGGGTAATCCAAAAACATCTTGTCTATAGATGCATCTGGAATAATACCATTGGACTCTGCTGTATAATACAGTGAATCAATTCCCGGAGAGGGATCACACTGGCTGTTTCCCATATCTGCAAAAAATAGCAACTTGATAACTCCTTACTTGAACTGAAGAAGTAAAAAGGCTACAGAGACTGTGCTGCAGTTTGATTTTGTCTGCCTAGTGCCTGGTGTCTTTATTATGTAGGGGGCTCAGTATTTTATGATGAGTCAAAAACATCACGTGCACACACAGATATTTTGCAATTCATGACTAGGAATGTGTCCTTGCTTGCTTTTGAGTAAATATTTAGAGTTTGTGATCAAATACTGTCTAGTTTAAAAAAAAAAAAAAGGTACAAAGGTAGAAAGTGTCCAAACAATTCAAGGTGGTATGATGGGTTTTGTTAACATTTCATGAACTGTTTTTTGCTTTTATAATAAAATAAAATACTGCTGAAAAACTACTGAAGTTGTGTACGTGACAGGATGCAAGTTTCAAGAGGAAGTCAAAGTCCAGTGACTCGAATTTAATTGACGGTTTCAATGTGAGTATCAAATGGTTTCATTTTTGTTTGATTGCTTTGCAGAAAGTTTCGATATGAATCCATGAATCATCGGCTATATAAAAGGCAGCAGCTGAAAGCTCTTAGTCAAGACTTCAGAGAAGACAACATAGCAGAGCTGCTTTGATACAAGACCAGGTAAGAAATATATGGACTGTATACTGGTGTGTGCATCTGTATATAGTGTGCATGCAAGATACAGTCTAATTTAACTGTAAAAACCTGATTAAAAACTTTTTAAAAACCTGATTAAAAACTCTTTTTATAATCTATCATTCAAATCTTAATATGAATTTAAGCTATTGTCTTTACTGTGTTGTACCCTGTATTGTACTGCCTGCAGGTTTCAAGAGGAAAAGTCAAAGTCCAGTGACTCAAATCTATAATATTATCTATACATTGTAATCGCACTGTAAGGCCTGGTACACACACACTATTTACAAACTGCACTATGTCGGTAACGATCTTTTTAGCAAAGCAAGCAGAGACGCCATTTTGTTTGCACTGCTAAATAAAGTTAAATACTTAATTTGAATAAATTGGTGATGTAGTATAATGTGTTGCATCTGCCTAGTAAGTATTTTAAAATAAATAAATAACTCGTCACAGTGCAGACTTTACAACCTGCGGCTTTGTACTTTATTCACTTTAAAAACTGGCTCGCTTCTGCCACCCTGTGGTCTCTATAGGTAAGTACAACACAGATTGGAACTTCCAAATAAAGAAAATTAAAAGAAAACGATAGCCCTCCTCTATTTTGCTGTTCACCTTTACATGTGCCCCACATTCACATAGCCTGCAGTCAGGTATCTGAGATAGATGCAGGTAAACAGAAAGATACCGGTAGCAGTAACAATTCTTACCTTGGTTGTGTTTTCAGCATAAACTTGTTTCGTTATAAAAAAAATAAAAAGCAACTGCACAGATAAACATTCTGAACTGAAAGTAACCGATATTTAAGTTTTTTGTGCAAAATCATAGTTTTTTTTTTTGCTTTATTAATATGCCACTTAATGCAGCACCACCCAAACCTTCCATTCTTTCATTTTAACTTTATCAAGAAGGATTTCCAGTTGCACAAACCTCTCATAGTTCTCGCAAGTCTTCTCACAAGACCGTATGATGACATAAGGTTTTAGTGCGGTTGTAATACACACACACACACACACACACACACAGACACAGAGTTAGTGCGTATTAACAAACTAAACTGAATTAGGCTCTGTCCAGACTTTGCATTTAAATTGCATTAGTTGCCTTTAAGCTGGCTTAAAATGCTAAAAACGGTTCGTATCCACACTACAGAGAACAGGATTATCTAGTGCGGTTGTCGCGTATTAAGAGCAAAAGGTGAACTCGAAAACGCATTTAGGCTGTGTGTGTACCAGGCCTAAGGCATTTTTAGACTGTTTCAATGTGAGTATCAAATGGTTTCATTTTTGTTTGATTGCTTTGCAGAAAGTTTCGATATGAATCTATGAATCATCGGCTATATAAAAGGCAGCAGCTGAAAGCTCTTAGTCAAGACTTCAGAGAAGACAACATAGCAGAGCTGCTTTGATACAAGACCAGGTAAGAAATATATGGACTGTATACTGGTGTGTGCATCTGTATATACAGAAGCGCCCTAGTGCCAATGAAAAAATAAATAAATAAATAAATCCCCTAATTAGAACTTGTTATCTACGGAAGCGCATTGCTGCCATACAATAATAATTAAAAAAAAAAAAAATTACGTATTAATTCTCTATCATGATAACTATTACGTAATTACGTGATAATTTCTGATCGAGCAATATGATCCAGCAATATGCTTCTGTAGTTATCTCCCACTTTTTACTAAACTAAAATTATTTTAAATTCAAATTATTATTTTTTTACACTTGTGAACTGCCTTGAGACAATTTATTGTAAAGGGCGCTATATCAAATAAAGATAATTATTATTATAGATAGAGATAACCTACATAAAAAAGACAATAATCTTATAGAAAATATGAATCTATAAGAATTTTCTTAATTGAAGTTCCTTGTTGTCAGTGTTGGAAATTCAGGGAGGTTTGTACTAAAGTGTTAATGTAGTCAGAAGACAGGTAGAACTTTACTTGTAAAAGTTCTTGTAGTGTCTGTTATATTAATACGATATTGTTTGTTTTGAAGGAGCAGTATAGAATGACTTCACAAATAGAGCAAGCTGTGTCTTCAAATGACAGATTGATGTGTGTTGGCATTGAGATCAGTAACAACAGCAAATTCATACTAGAATCACCTGAGTAAGTAGAATACCTTTGTAAGAGAAAATTGCATGCTGAACAAACTGTAAACTTCATTTTCTTTAATAATGAATGCAAAATAATTAATAAAAATAGAACAGAAATGTATTCCTCCACATCATTGCAACTTTCAAAACTGAAGCTGCTTGTGAACTGTGCATTTTGCACTTTAACTGAGAAAAACACAGTTTATTGGAAAATTAGCGAATAATGGGGCCATGCAAAATTAGGTAGTTGTTGCTAAGAGTGTTATTATTATTATAGAGTTTGTTGTATCTAAAATAAGTTAGTACCGGTAATTTGAAAAGAAAATGAAAACAGATTTCTTTCTTTCACAGTTTTTACGTTCATGGTGGTATCGTGCAAAGTCCACCAACACTGACAATAGAACCAGGAAAAAATGGAACGTGCATGTTTACAAAATACGCATACTCGTGGTGTGGTGTGGAAGGCCTCCTGAGCTACGATTTCAATGGGAAGACAATCTGCTTGATGTTTTCTAACCCTTTCTGGTCATGGAAACACAACAGGAAATTCAATTTGATGATTTATGATAGGAAAAAATCTCTAAATCAGCAGTTATTTAATGACATGGGTTTAGAAATTCAAACCAAGAACAGCAATATCTGTATTGTTGGAGACAATTCGTTGTCAAATATCACATTAGAAAATGATGTAAATGTAACAGCCACAATGTCTTCATCTGTGAAGTCTGTCATTAAGATTGATATCAGGGATGTATCTCCAGAGCTATTGAAGAGCTAAATATTTTATGTTTCTGAATACGGTATATTGCCTTTCCTGTGACCTCCGCTGTTTACATTCCTGATTATCTAGTGAATGTAATCGCCGCGCCATTAATTATTAAAGGCGATATTAAACAAGTTTTTTTTTTAAATCATATATGAAATTGTAATTCTCATAGCAAATCGCTATAATTCATGAATATTAAATATAAAGACGAGAAGTCAATCTCGCTCACGTTTTAGTTGTTGCTTGACTTGTTGTCATAGTGTTTGAGCAGTGTTGCACATGAATGGCACTGTAGGAAAAATGATTAATAGTATAAAATCATTAGTGCAGTGTTTTCACAGAACCGTTCATTTGTAGTTTTGTGTTTGTTTTTGTTTTGCCTTTCTGTACGCTTGGCTGTTTATCCTCCGGGGGTTACCAATGCTTGCATTGTCACGTGAGTTTTGTAAATAGTAAATCCCGTCCTGTCAGGTGAATTTTGCCACAATATTAAATATTAATGTGCCCATGTGGTTGTGTCAAATGTGGTGGGAAAATTACATTTCTCGCAATTTATGTACCAACCTCTGAGCTGTTTGTTCATGTGTTTGTTTAGTCTGTGTGACGTAAAAAGGGATTATACCAATGTAATAAGAAGTTTGAAGTTTATTTCTATTAAGTTTGAGAATTGAGTTATATAGTCTTTAGCAGTCTAGACATTTCTTTTCCCCTTTTAGCCTCCACCGGCATCCTGTTATTGCTAAGTGAAGAGGGTCTAAGGTGGACCGGAAATGTCCATATATAGTCATGCTTTGAAGTTACTGCAAGAAGCCTACGTGACAAGACAGAGATTGTCATGGTGTCAGGAGGAACAAGACATGTTCGCTAAAGCCATAATAAGTTAATTATAAGTAGTTATGATATTAGTTATATGATAATTTGATGGGCCACTTTAATGCTGCTACTGCTATGATTGTTTAGGGTTTCCATGCTCAGGTATAAATGCTATTACGGGTTATAAGATTTAGGTATAATATAATGTGTTATTATCGGAAGTTGTTTGTGAAGATACATCCTCTTTCTTTTTGAAAGACAGGTGGCCCTTATAAGGAATGGAAAAGTATTGACATTTAGCTAGAAAGAGGAAGTTCCATTTCTTTAGCAACCGCAAGCTGCTTCCGTGGCATTTCACAGAAATGTCACCGACTTACTTTTATTTTAGGGGGTTTGCAATTTAAATAAGTTGTTATGATTGGTATCATCTTAATCTTCCAAGTTGTTGCTATCCGCTAATATTGAGTTAAGCTTCTGTGAATGGCTCGCAATAACTGTAGGTTACAAGGTATATATTATGCTTACTGGCTCTGAGTAGCTCAGAACATTGCTCGGTTTCCTAACACCTGCGTGTGTTGAGATTGTTCTTGGGTTTGCAAACTATTAAACTTATTTACTCAATCCTGTCTGTTCTACTGAGTCTCTGTCTTACAGAAGTTTAAAGTATAAACTTCCACCACACATGAATGTTATTTTACAGCATTTATTGTTTTACATCTAGCTACAAATCTGTGTTGCTACAACATTATATTTAGGGCCTCTGGTTTATGGTGTTTATTTCTGATCACCCTGTGATGTCCCTTTAAACATATTTTGAGCCGATTCACTTTCTTAATCAAACTCCAATTACCAAAGGAAGACGTTGCTTATTTTTACCTTCTTATCTTGATTGAGTTCACAAACAACATGAATTGTTCTCACCTGATTCCATTTGAACCTGCATTTAATTCTGGCAACTAATCGCCAAATTCAGCTTATTAACTTCCACTGCGTGAGTTAGTTTCTAGTAGTGCTGCTACTTTGTTTTCTCTCCCTGCTAATTTAAACAGTGTTTCTCTTTATCTGGTATGCAGCAGTTAAGGCTTAACTCTATTAATTAAGGTTTAAAGGGAGGGAGAAAGATGGAAAATAAAAACCCAAAACTAGAAGCCCTAATTATATTGTTCTGTTCTCACAATGGCAGTGAAATTATTGAAATTTTTCCATAATGTTAAATAGTAATGTGACTACGTGATTGTATGAATTTTACTTATTACAGTCTACAATTAACCACAGTTATTACAGACCACAATTTCTTCAGTTTTTTTTTTTGACTTTATTCGACAAGGCGGCAGAGCTTGAACAGAAAGGAATTTTCAAATAACCCAAAGTAACATGAGTTACATTTTCATTTTCACCACTTCAAGCTCGTAGGAGGTAAGAAACATTTATTTTCTTCTTGTTCTGGGGAGTTTAGTGACAAGCCTGGATTGAGTCGTCTTGTCCGATGACCCACAGCACACCCAGGTCATATGAAACATGCTTGCTCTTTCCGCAAATATTCAGCTGAACCCACTCTGTGCCGACTGGATTGCTAGCAGTGATCCCATCCCTGCAAGAAAAATAAAGAAAAGTAATGTAGTGATCGTGTTCAATTGTGCCATGTGTTTATAAATTGACCTTTTAAAGCAGTGGTTCTCAACCCTGGTCCTGGACACGTATTTGAGGGCCCCTGGGAGCTGCACCCAGTTGTTTCCGTAGCGCACGTAGTTTGAGTCTCCGCTGTTCACGCCAACCACCTGACCCACACTGACATCAATCTGCTTGAGGCGCCCCTCAATTACGGTGCACTCCAGCGCTGGAAAACAAAATCCACGTGAATATCAGCTGCAAAATCATAGCCGCAAGCTGACCTCAGCTGACAGACACAGACATCAAGATATACACTGCATGAAATGTAAGGTTTGTAATCCTGTAGTCTTTGTAAAATCTAGCAAACTCCATATTTACTTAATTTAGCATGTAAACTATATTGTAAACATTAGGTTCACAAATACCAAGGTCTGTTTACCTTGTACGGTACCTCACAATGTATATATATATGTATATGTACAAGTGGTTTGCATGCAGTAAACTATGTTTCACACACAGTTGAACAATCAATGTAAACTTGAGGTTGACAAATGTATCGAGTTTTTCATATGTAGTCTATACTGTGTAAAACACAGGTTTACTCTACATAAGTTTCTTGTAAATATGATGTAAACTTACATTTTACAAGTGGTTTCCCATACAGCTGCAAACATTTTGTAAACCTAAGGTTGTTTTGTATGCAGTTTACAGTTTTGTAAAGACAATGTTTACTCACTATAGGTAAGTGTAAACCTAATCAAAACATACATTTTCCATGTTGTTTAGCATGACGTTGTAAACCCTAGCAAACCTAAAGTTTTCAATGAAAATGTATCTCATTGTACAGTATATCACAATATATTGTAATACGGCAGGGAGGAGGTTAAAAGCTTCCCTGCCAAAAACAGGTACGAATGCACATTTTGGTGTTTAATTGTTTAATTGTTTAATTAGTTATCCCCTGCACCTGGTGTTTATTGTAAATTAGAGCTAGGTGCAGAGTATATAAAGAGAGCAGCCAGTCTGTTCAAGGCTGCTGGTGTGTGAGGAGCCCGGTTGATGGTGATTTCAACTGGAAAAAAAAAACACAAGAGGTGGAGTGAAGAAGCCTTTTTGGTGTGTTTTGTTTTGTTAATTTGTTACAGGTAAACAGCTTAGCTGTCCTGTGTATTAGTTAGGTTCCTGTGTATGTTAGTTAGTGCTCTAGTAAGAGCTAGGTGTTTTGTTTGTGTTTGTTTATTTCCTTTTGTGTTTATTAAAAATAGCACGCAAGCGCTGAAAAACTTCCATTTGCGTGTCCTGGGTCCTGTCTTAAAGGGGCACGAACCGTGGTGAGGTGCAATCGTTTTACAATATGTAAAAATATAAAATGTTATGTTTTAAATATATTTCAATATATTTTTGTAGCTATTTTTAAAAAATATTTCAACATGTTTTAAAAGATTTTTTTAAATACTTTTTTTCTTCACACACATATATACTTTATATACGTATATATCCTGATGAAGGCACATTTGTGTCAACTAGGTTGCTATGTGCTTTTTTTTAAATGCAATAATTATTTAATATACATACTTTGTGTGTTCCATAAATCTGTTTTTTGCACATGCTAGAAATTGTGTGTGTGTGTGTGTGTGTATATACAGCTCTGGAAAAAATTAAGAGACCACTGCAAAATTATCAGTTTCTCTGGTTTTACTATTTATAGGTATGTGTTTGGGTAAAATGAACATTTTTGTTTTATTCTATAAACTACTGACAACATTTCTCCCAAATTCCAAATAAAAATATTGTCATTTAGAGCATTTAGTTGCAGAAAATGACAACTGGTCAAAATAACAAAAAAGATGCAGTGTTGTCAGACCTCGAATAATGCAAAGAAAATAAGTTCATATTCATTTTTAAACAACTCAATACTAATGTTTTAACTTAGGAAGAAATGATTTATTTGGGAAGTTTTTATTTATTTGATTTGCTGTATAAAAATGTTACTGTGTTGAATAATTGTTGAGAATTAATTTTTTATTTTTGGAAAGTTTATTTTGCTGTAAAACACTTACATACAATAGAAACATCTTAATTGCAAGCGTAAACTGCACTGTAGCCACCTGTAAATAAAACATGCAATATGCAACAATCACAGTACTGAGGGACAATGCTCTCAATGTAGTTTTCAATCCGTAAAGGACTATTGCATGTGTTTGAATTCACTGCCGCTAAAGCCATGCTGTTGGCTCTCGATGGAAGTGCAATAAAGGCATTAAATAGCAGATTTCTGCACAATCTTCCGTAAATTCATCCAAAAACAGCGCTAGTGCTGTATTTTCCGCCATCTTGAAAGTTCTCTTTCCGTAAAACACCATTCAATAAGAGCTAACTTATGTTATGTAGCTCCACTGTAGAGCGCTCTGCCTATTCAATGCAGCCCTGATCTGCCTCCCTCTCCCCCTTTCCTCTGCTCCTCTGTGTGCCTTGGATCTGTCGCTCACTCCTCTCTACGCTCACCTCTGCCAAATACTCCTACTTCCACTCTGTCATTCAATCTTCTAACAATCCCTGTAAACTTCTCTACCTTACTTCTCCCTCCGTAGCCCTTTTCCACCCTCCTCTATCTCATCTGATGACTTTGCCTTCTCCTCCATCTCACCCCTCTCAGACTGATCTTTGCTCCCTGTTCCAGAGCCATAAACCCACCTGTTCCAGGCTGCTAGCCCTGCTCTACTCCCTTTAATTTCCTCTCTTCTCAACACCTCTCTGCTCTCTGGCTGTTTCCCCTCTGCCTTCAAACAGGCACGCATTACCCGCATCTAAATAAACATTCTCCCTTGATCCCTCATCTGTCCAGAACTACCATCCTGTCTCCCTTCTCCCTTTCTTCTCTACAGTCCTTGAGCGAGAGGTACATCACCAGCTCTCTGCTTTCCTGTCAACACACTCTGTGTTCGAACCCTTCAATCTGGTTTTCACCCAGTACAGTCCACTGAAACTGCTCTTCTCTCCATCACTAACTATCTACTCTCCTTTCTAACTATCTATTCTCCTTTCCTCCCTTGCTGACCTGGGACTCTCCAGCACTGCTCTTGCCTGGTTCTCCTCCTATCTCTCCGATCGCACGTACAGAGTGTCCTGGCATGGCTTACCCTCTGCCTCTTGCTCTCTTTTGACTGGTGTCCTCCAAGGTTCAGTCCTGGGACCCCTCCTGTTTTCTCTCTACACCCGCTCCCTGGATCCCCATCTCCTCCCATGGCTTCTCGTACCATTGCTATGCTGATGAGACTTCCTCCCCCCCGACTCCGACATTTCATCTTATATCTCTACCTGCCTTTTGGGCATCTCCTCCTGGATGCAGTCACATCATTTTAAACTCAACCTCTCCAAATCAGATCTTTTCGTCCCTCTTCCTCGCCCACTGCTGATCTCTATTCCTGTTGAATCCACCACCCTCTCTCCCTCCTCATCCACCAAGAACCTCAGTGTCACCCTCCACCCCTCCCTCTTCTACTCTCAGCACATCTCTACTCTGGCGCGCTCCTGTCGCTTCTTCCTTAGCAACATACGCAGAATTTGCCCCTTCCTCATCGACTCCACGCAGCTCCTAGTTCAGGCCCCAGTACTGTCCCGCCTTGAATACTGCAACTCCCTCCTGGTTGGCCTGCCTGCCTCTGCTATCCGTCCACTCCAGCTCATCCAAAACTCTGCTTCCCGCCTTGTCTTTTCCATTCCTTGTTTCTCCCACACTACACAGCTGCTCTGCTCCCTCCACTGTCTCGACCTTTCTGCTCCCTCCTATCACCAGTGTATGATTTCTCCCTTCCCCCCTCTTCCCCCTACGCTCTTCCACCACCGGCAGATCAGTGATAGGAGTAACTAGACAGTGTTTCTTGGCAATCTTCCCTAATAAAAATGTTTATAATAGCCATCTTCCCACTAAAAATATTTTTCCCCCAGTTTGCCTCATAAAACAATTTGTAGTACCCATCCTCCCAGCAAACAAGCTAGAAACAGTGATTTCAGTTTTTTGGCATATAACAGAAACTAGGCATTGCCATCTAATGTATAGAGGATTTATTGCAGGCAATCATCCCATCTTCCCCATCTTCCTTTTAGTACGACCCCTAAAACAGTAAGGAGAGAGAGTAAATACTGCACTTTTGTTCCTGCGTCTTCCAATGAATGCTAAAATGTGTGCGTGTATTTTACTTTCACTTTCGTATGTGATTGTCTTTTTCAAGTAATACAAAAACACAAACAGGACTATTTTATATCTCTATTAATAACCAATTTAATTAACAATCAATACTCTGCAAACACAGTAAACCAGATATAGTTTTGAATGTATAGCTAGAAAACGTTAGGTTACCTACCGTAACCCTGGTTCCCTGAAAGAGGACAAAACTGTCACTCATGGAATATTTTCCTCAGGTTTTTTTCCTGAGCTCACTATACCAAGGGTGCCGATAGGCCCCTTGGTGGTGGTCGGTCCTGCCTCGAGGGGATAAAACTTTCATAGAACCAGGGTTACGGTAGGTAACCTAACGTTCCCTTTCAATTCGAAGATGACCACCACCAAAGAGGTATGGGATAACCTATACCAGAGCCATCGCGAGGGAGAAGGAACAGCAGCACATGAGGGACGCACAACACTGCCTAACCCAGGGGTTAGTGGTAAGCACTTACACCCTCAAGGACCATTGTGCCTACAGAAGGCAATGCAGGATCTACCACATTAATACGGTAGAACCTGGTGAAAGTATGCGGCGTAGCCCAGCTAGCTGCAGTACAAATGTCAGCCATCGAGGCGCCCTTGAAAAGTGCCCAAGATGTAGCCAACCCTCTAGTGGAGTGTGCGGCTACCCTACCCGGAGGGGGTAAGCCCGCACCATCATACACAGTCAAAACTGTGTCCACAATCCAGTGTGACAGACGCTGCTTAGAGAGGGTCTGTCCCAGGGTCCATGTTCCGTAACAGACAAAGAGCTGGTCAGATTGACGCAAAGCTTTTGTCCTATGCACGTAGCATCTCAATGCCCGTACTGGGCAGAGGGAATTCAATCTCTCATCCTCCGTGGAAGTAAATGGAG
Organism: Huso huso; assembly: GCA_036884735.1. Classification (NCBI taxonomy): domain Eukaryota; kingdom Metazoa; phylum Chordata; class Actinopteri; order Acipenseriformes; family Acipenseridae; genus Huso; species Huso huso. The sequence goes on from CM072701.1 coordinate 507,055, forward strand.
GGGGATGAAAAGACTCCAGTTCAACAGACTGGTTAATGTGGAAGGCTGTAATCACCTTGGGGAGGAAGGTGGGGTTGGTGCGCAGCGACACCCTGCTTCCATCTTCCCAAATATGCATGTAGGAGCTGTGCACAGTCAGCGCCTGCAGCTCACTGATCCGCTTAGCGAAGGTGATAGCCAAGGGGAAGGCTGTCTTCATAGACAGATACTTCAGCTCTGTGGAGTGCAGGGGCTCAAACGGGGCCATTGTGAGTGCCTCCTGTACAATTTCCAGGCTCCACTCAGGGAGAACAGTCCTCTGAGGAGGGCGTAATCACCGTTGCGCCTTTAAGGAAACGCGTAGACAAAAAAATGCGCACCAGGAGACAAAGAATCTACGGGGGCATGGCAAGCAGAGATAGTTGCTAAATACACCTTCAAGGTGGAAGGTGACCTTCCAGCATTGAGCAGTTCTTGCAGAAACTGCAGGATGACTGGCATAGGGCAAATAATGGGGTTGTGGCTGCCAGCCAGACACCAAATTTGAAAATACTTCCACTTGGAGGCAGGGATGTCACCAGAGTTTCCGAACATTCAGGGCTGAGCCCTGAGGACCGGGGGCTGGGGTGGGGGGGTTACATATGTAATATAGCTTTGAGCTATATTTGTTACCAGTAGCGATTCCTGCCTCAGTGATGAGAGGAGGCGAGAGTCGGGGGTTCGGGGGTTTCTCCCCCAAGAAAATTTTGGACTCCGTAATGAAAATCTGTGCATTTTAGTGAGTTTTGAGAGGAAAAAAAAGCAGAAACCTGAAGGATGGAGCCCGAGCCTGGGACCACACTGTAAAAGGGCTAGGGTAGACCACCACCACACCACAACAGATCAGAAAGCTCCGACCTTAGCAATAATGACAGCTCCGAGTCCCATTGCACAGCGAACTCTTCTGGCACTAATCTTGGCACCTGCACAACCACATTGACATGCCGTGTCGGCAGGAAATACATACAACCACAACACCAGAAACACCAGCCCGATCCAACCAGGCAGCACACACAGACCTAGACTTGAGCATGATTCAAATCCATTGATTCTGGGTTTGATGAAAACTCACGTTTTGGAAGGGTGACCATGTCATTGATAATCATCACTTAATTTTGAAGACACCTTGATTGATGACTGTCCAGCACAAACAGTTTTTGGTAATCCATGCATTTATAGCCAACTTTAGATAGCTCTGTCACTGGCTCTGTCACGGTTATCTATCTGCGTAACTCATATTAGCAGTAGGCTTGTATTATAACTGTAGAGTAGGGGGACACAGATACATTTTGCAGATAATACCAACTCTGGCTTGAAAATCATACTTTATAGTATTCGTGGTAATGAATCAGAGATGCCAGGGTCAATTAGCTACAGGACAATATTCCTACCTATTTAATTAACATTAGAATTATATTTATCACACCGGTGCTCAAGTGAATAGATTAACAAAGATTAGGTGTATTTTAATGCAAAATTATTTTATTTCCCCTCTGAGCAGCAGCAAGTCACAATTTTAGGCACATGTACATACATACAATCCTTTCAGCATACAGTCTTGAATATTCACAATGTCTGTGAGTTATATTACACAGTAATAGGTTGTTTGTAAATAAAGTAAACAACAGATACAGTAGGATACTGTAGATAAAAAATCTTAACTCCTCTTTGTGTGTGTGTTGTGTTATAACAGTTTATGATATGCAAAATTACTGTAGTGGCAACACTTTTTATACACACTTCATCACCTACAGATAGTTTTTCAATTACAACTGGACATGACATTGGTATCAAACAGCTCATGCTTAGGGGTGTCACGATATGAACATTTTCTCATACAATTATTGTGTGTGTGTTATTATCACGATAATTGCGATAAATGCGATAATTTGCAAAGAACTACAAAAAAAAACCCTTACAAATTTATAAGGTTTACTATTTATTACGTTATAAAATCAGTATAGCCTAAACTAACTAAAAAAAATAGGGTGCTTACTTATAATACAATAGATATTTATACAATACTCCAATTGTCCAAGCTTTTTCAGTGGTTTTCTTGAATTTTCTTTTTTTTTTCTTTGCTCATTTAAATTGTTCTGTTTTGGTGCCAACATAGTCCAGTATAGGGGGAAAAAAACAACTGACTATAAACATAAAAACGAAATATTTTCATTGGCGTGAGGTGAACAAACTTAAATGGCATTCATTTCAGGTTTTTGTGTAAAAACACTAACATGTTTATATGTTCTGGTGAAAGACATGATCGGAAGGGTGTTACAATATTTCCACATGTGTTCAATATTTCCAAATGTTTTCATATTAGTCTGATCAAAATAAAAAAAAACAGGAGACAGTTTGTTCAACAGTACAGAGCTAATTAAAAATAGTTAATCTGGCCAAGGTTTATCAGTGCTCGTGTTTGAGTTATTTGTTTTAAACAGGGAGTCCAAAATGCAAACTGTTCATAACATTACTTATTTGTGACTGTATATGATCAAATACGTCTTAAACTAAGATGTTGAAAACACTAATATTTAGTTGAAACAAAAAAAAGACAGATTCAAAGATATACAGCGAGTAACATTAATTTAAATATCCGATAGTCAAAGTTATGTTCAAGTACTCTGCACAGAAAGATCACGCTGAAAAGAATTACAGCAGCTAAAACATACAATAAATAAACACATTTTTAAAAAAAAATTTAGTCGTCGCCAATTTTTTACCCCGGTTTTCTCCCCAATTTAGCGTGCCCAATCATTATTTGTATCCTTGGCCCACCGCTCGCAACCCCACCCCCGCCGACTCGGGAAACGGCGGCTGGAGCACGCGTCCTCCGAAACGTGCTCCTGCCAAGCCGTCATTTTTCGCACTGCGGATTCACAGCAATGCTACCAGACCTATAGTGCCGGAGGACAACACAGAACTGGCAGCTCCACTGCAGAACCACAGGCGCCCTGTCGGCCACAGGGGTCGCTGATGCACAGTGAGCCGTGGATTCCCCTGCCGACCTAAGCCCTCCCTACCCGGGCAACGCTCGTCCAATTGTGCGCCGCCGCCTAGGAACTCCCGATCACGATCGGCTGTGACATAGCCTGGATTCGAACCTGCGATCTCCAGGCTATAGGGCACATCCTGCGCTCCGCGTGGAGTGCCTTTACTGGATGCGCCACTCGGGAGCCCCGTCAATAAACACATTTTAACTGTTATTAATACTTCCTTTAACTTTAAACTGTTCATACTTTGTTCCTTACCAATGTTGCTTCTTTATAAAGCGTTCGGTGGTGATCTCTTAAATACGTGAACATATTTGTTGTGTTGCTGCTCTTGCAGAGAATACTAACTCTGCATACTTTACAGATTGGACCCCCCTCTTCAACAATTTGATCGTCATCATTTTTTTAAACCAAAACAATCCCATATTATTGATTTCATTCATTTTTTAGAGGGTACAGTTGGTTTCCCTTTACTGTCTGTCATCTTGTAGTGTAGTGCGCGCCACAAACACAAACGTGATTCAAACACAACTGATCCTACACAGTGCTGGGCCACGTAACACGACCAATCACAGCATTAGAAAACTAGATCAAAGTTTCTACACTGGAAAAGAGTATGCAGGATGAAGTATACAGTATGGTACTGGCAGATCACTTTAAAAATTCCATCACTGCAATTTGAACTTATTTGTATTAATAATTTAGCGTTACAAATTATGACTTGAGGTTGACAAATCATAACTATAAATAAATAATGACCGCGATATTGAAAAATATTGACGATACAATAATTTTTATCACGATTCTCTTTTTATCATTATATCGCAACACCCCTACTCATGCTTTCCATGTTCATAACATGAGTGACATTTCTATTAGCAAGTTTTAGCATCTTTCGGAGTAGCAGTTGGATTCAGTGTTTAGCTAATCAATTACTGTCAAAACTCTGCTCATAACAAGCAGTAACTTGGTCAGTTCAGCTTTTAAGTCAACATGTTGAAATGTTAGCTTAGCTACTCGAATTTAGCTTACTGTGAGGTCAATAACTCATCATGGGCAACAAAAACACATTATTTTTTATCAAAATTAGCCATAGTAGTAGCTAGCTAGCTAGCAGCTTTACCCCAGGTTCTCCTTCTCATCTTGCACTCTCTGTCTCTCCCTCGCAAAGTTGCAGCCTTCTTTGCCCGCACGCGCGCCGAAATAGACTTTGCTTTGGAAAATGACTCTGCCTCCTAAAGTTCCACCACCATGCAGAGCAAAGATAGGCACTAGAAGCACTAAAAAGGCAGGGCAGACCAAGGCTCATGATGATAGTAGGCCTGTACATTGCAGTGTAACGTTCCAGCCAGACTGTAGAATGCTGCCCAGTTTTAATCACACTATCTCAGCAGCGCAAAAGACTCGGGCTGAGCCAAAATCTTTCAGGGCTAAAGCCCCGAAATCCCGGGTCTGGTGACATCCCTGCTTGGAGGTATACAAAGACATAGTGGAGTCTGCCCTAGAGCTCTGCATCGTTTCCACAACCGCGTTTGATAGCCCTAGGGCTAGCCAGCGGTCCCTTTCAGGGGCCAGACCCATAGCTGGAACCTGCCCGGTTTCGGGTGCCAAAAAAGAGCCTTTCGCCTGACTGAGGAGATCCAACGAAGTGGAATCTCACAGGGCTGGCCATGCAACAGCTGGCACAGGGTCGAAAACCAACCTCTTCTGGGCCACATAGGGCCACTAGGAGGACTGATGCTTTCTCTAACCGGACTTTTTGAGAAAAGCCAGGAGCAGCGGCATAGGAGGGAAAGCATACAAAAACGCTTCAGGCCACTTGCGGGCTGCTCTCAGCTCCACGCATTTATGTGCAGGGATGTCCAGCGATCCAACCAGGGTCCTCGAACTCCTCTACCTGCCCAGACTGCCCACCCAACCAGAGTTGGGTGCGTCTGTCATCACTAAATGACAGTTGTGTATCACTCCTAGCGCCTTCGCTCAGGTGAGAGGCTTGCCTCCACCAGCATAGAGCTTCCCAGCATAGGCGAGACAGTCAGCCAACGGTGTCTGTCGCGCTTGGGGTGCAGCCGAAGGCACTGAGCCACTCTTGGATCGGGCACTTGTGGAGTAACCTTCGTTGGGTGGGTGATGAAGCCATGGCCATCAGACCCAATAGTTTTAGACACAACACCAATTGTACTGTGAACCCTTGTTGAACAGGGCCAGACAGTTACAAATGGGGGCTACTCTGTCGTCCGACAGGTAGGCTTGCTATTAATTGCTCTGGCATCGTTGAGGGTGAGACCCAGCCTCAAACAGTTGCTTCATCACAAACAGCTGTGTGGGCCACTGCTCCTTCCTGTGACTGGGCAGATCAACCAGTCATCCAGGTAATTCATCACCCTTATCACTTGCAGCCACAAGGGAGCTAGGATGGCATCCATGCACTTTAAAAACGTGTGTGGGGGGGGTAAGGAAAGGATGAATCACAGCATGGAAAACTCAGGACGGTCCCCTGTAAGGCGGAGCGGAAATACTTCCTGTGTGCTGGACCCATAGCAACATGGAATCCACATTCTTTCGGTCCAGTGTGATAAGCCATTACAGTACAGCGTACTCCAGCATCTTGTTCTCTACCTGCTGAGGCACCTTGCATTCTCGGTGGGAGCGCTGCAGCAATTCCTCAATCACTGGTCCAAAGTAATGGTCAGGGGAGGTATGGGCTGCTTTTGAAGGAAGGAGCCACTTTCCCATGAGGCCGCGACATAATCGCAATGGTCCTCCTCAGCAATAGCTGAATTCCGTAACATCCAGGGCGACCACCGGTACAGGCAGGGTCAGCTCCGGGCATTATCAGCTGAGCTGGGGCCACAGTGAGGGCTTGAGCCTGCTGCCTGGCCAGGGGCTCCCAATGCCGCGTATGGCTCAGCCGTGTATCAAAGCACTCAGGCATACAAGGTTGCAGAGTGAGGTAGAATACACTACTGGTGCACCGAAGCATCAGGGACACCGAGTGCAGGTGTTATTGACATGCTGTGGCGCTAGGCACTGAGGCATGGAGCATCTAAACACCGAGGGCGCCGGAGCACTGAGAGGCGCCCAGCCTTAACCGCGTGAAGTCAACACAACCCGAGGTAGCACATAGCATACACCGGGGTGGATACACAGGCTCGAGTGGCTGCGGTAGGTAAGCAGGAGAGCAGTACAGGGGAGTGCACGGTGCTGCACCCTGGTGCAGAGCGGTGATAACCTGGTCCTGGACCGCATACAGTCACACAACGTGGCAGCACATAGCGTATGCCAGAATGGAGCACAGGCTCAAGGATGTTAGGCAGTGATAAAAGTGTACTGCTTTTTTTTAAAACTGCATAGAAAACATGCAGACTTATACAAATAGCCATTCAGCTATGGGAAACACATTCACCATGCCAGGCAGGTGACCAAGTGCGCCGAGTAGGCAGGCTAGAATAAGCCTGTTTATTCAACTCAACAGCGGGCGGTGGAATCATACTACATTTTGTTTTTAAACTGCAAGGCAGTAAAGAAAACACATAGACACACACACAACAGCAAGGTTGTGAGGGTAAAATAGCACTCTCATTCTTTTTTTTTTTTTTTTTTTTTAAACAGCGCGTCGGTTAGGTGGGCTGAAACAAGCCGGCAGAAGCCACACAACAGCGGGGCCAGCAGAGGTGTGTCCTGGTGGAGAATCACACTTGTATTATTCTTATTTCTAATAAAACTAATACATACACATTCCACAGCAAGCTGTGCGGGTAGAAATAACAGTTACCATGACAAATGCGGGTAACTGATTGTAGGCGGGCTGAAACGAGCTGGCGCAAGCAACTCAACAGGGGGGTGCAGCAGAGCTGGATCCCAGTGGAGGAATTGCGCTTGTATTATTTTATTTCTAAACTGCAAGTCAGAGAAATAAAACCACACATACACGCACACAACAGCAAGCTACGAGGGTATTTTCTTTTAAACTGCAATAGCAGAGGTAAAACACAAAACAGCAAGCGCTGTAAGGTTTACAGAGACTGCAATCGCAAAGCGATGTAGGCTTGTTACACAGAAAGTAAACACAGCATAGTAACTGGACAGGGGTGTCTAGCCTGGACTACGTGCAGTCACACGACCGGGGCAGGCGTAGCCTACAGTGGAGTGGAGCACTGTCCACAGGCAGAGGGCAACGAGGCACCTTGAGCACCGAACACCCGAGGGCGCTATGCACACTGACTTACTAGACACCTACCTAGCGAGCCGTAGACGATCTGACCTAGGGGACGCGGATCTCACCCTCCTGGCTCTTTCCAAACAGGTCTCTTTTAGCTGAGGCTGAAAAGCCACGCAGACACTACACGCCACGTCCCTTTCAAGGGCAGCCATGGCATGAGGAATGCCCAAGCATCGCACGCAGAGGGTATGCTTATCCTCCTGCGGGATGGCAGCGTTACAGGCCATACAAGGATGGGACCCCGACATGGGCCTGACCTTGTGCATAGTATTAGCACACTGCTGGTACTGTGTTAAACACTGGAAGCGTTAACATAGTTCCTTCACTAGCGTAACAGCAGTGGTTAACACTGCGTATCGTGCACAGGGTACCGTGCAATGCCACGTGTCGTGTAGCGTATTGCACTACCGTAGGGCGCTGGTAATCACTGTGTGACGCTTGCACCAAGCACCTGAGCACCGAGATAGAGAAGGGGGAGAGAGGACACCTTCTGTACACAGCCCGGCTCACCGCAGTGACGGCCTGAAGCCGGCAGAACTACTCGACAACAGGAATGCCTAGCCCCGTGGAGGAGAACGCGCTGGAAGGTTAACTCGACAGCGGGGATACGACAAAGCCTAGCCCCGTGGAAAACACGTGCACTCTCAGCTATCTCATGGCTATGCGTGCCGTGGTACCACAGAACTGGGACCGCTATGCAAGATGCGTACCAAACCGCGTGGTCAACCCTACGCACCGGTCAGCGCGGAGCATGCACCGGGGGGGGGACAGGGCCGAAGCTGCGGTAGGCGAGTGTAAGCGGACAGCAAAACATGGAAAGATAGTAAAAATTGGAAGAGTACACTATTCGTACAAGACCCTAACCACCGCAGCGGCGGGTCTGTGGCCAGCAGGACTACTCGACAGCGGGGATACGGCAGGGCCTAGCCCTGTGGAGGAGAACGCGGCTGCGAAGGTCACTCTACAGCGGGGAAACGGCAAAGCCTAGCTCCGAGGAGGACACGTGTACTCTCCAGAAGAATAGACAACTCACTCGCGGGTGACTGCACAGACAGTCGCTCACACACGACAGACAGTAAAAAAGAGAGCGGCCTACCACACAAGCGGGGAGGCCGCTGAAAGACAGAAAAGCAATAAAGGACTTGGTCTATCAAAAGCCGTTTATTCCAGGAGAGCGGCAAGCCAGCTCTCAGCATGAATGCCAGGGAAATACAACCGACTTGAATCGACACGAGGCGCTCTTTTCTATCAATACACTCAGCAAAACACAGAGGTCTTACCTTACCATCTTCAGAAGGAAAAAGAGGAAGATATTCTGGTGAGTGACGGTTTTATCCCCTCGGTAGGCGGGACCAAGTGCGTAACCCCGGAAGGGGGCCTATCAGCAGCTTTGGTATTGTGAGCTCAGCGATACCTACCCGAAGGACAGGATAGCCCATTCCTCTTATTATATTTATACTGACCAAAAGAGAAAGCCAGAACAGCCCTCCTTTTTGTAATGTAATAACACTGTAATAAGACAGGTTATTACAGCAGAACAGTCCTCATTTTTCTATTGTAATAACATAGTAATAAGACATGTTATTACAACGGAACAGTCCTCCTTTTCTACTATAATAACACAGTAATAGGACATGTTATTACAGCAGAACCCCAGACTGACAGGAATCCCAGTGCCATCATGTTTCTCCTGCCATTCTGACCCTCCCCATCCCAAAGGTGCCAGTGGGGCACTTGTGCTGCCCTCAGTGCCAGTGAGAGCTCTTCAGTAGCACTAGAAGGGACAGTTTGGACTCCAGACACAGTGTCTTTTACTGTTCCTGAAGGCTTTCTGATTGAGTGTTTGACATTGTGGATGAACTACCTACAGCATCGCAAGAGCCACTCAACACAGAACGAAACAAGCACTGGCAATCTCTACTACAGCAGGCTGAGTGTCTTCCAGTGTCACTGAAGCCAGTGACAGCTTCAGTGCACTTCAATCATGACGCTGTGCTGTTTAATAAGCAGTACTGCTGCATTACACTTTAATGAGTGCATTAAGCACTGTGCTAATCAGCTTCCAATGCTACTCTTAATAGCTGGGCTCTATTGTATAGTCCCACTGTCCTGGGAGTGTTAATGCCAGGGCAGTTACTAATCTTGCTCTGTCTGAACACACAGTGCAAGTACTGCTTTAAACACACAGTCCACACTTGACTCCATTCCAGCTGTGTTGAGTGGAATAAGGGCTCAGCTGATTGGCTCTCCTCATATGCTCCTATTAAAGCTGTTCTTTGTCTAGTCCTGCTGTCCTGGGAGTGTTCATGCTAAACTGCTAATCTTGCTCTGTCAGAACACACAGCACCAAGCCTGTGTTTACACCACTGCTTGGATACAAGTGGCTGTTGTGCCAAGGAAGACAATTTGCATAGAAAAGACACTTTGCATTGGCAGCACATGCTTCAGTGCTCTGGGAGTGTTTATAGCCCTGTGAGTTTAACACTTCATGATTGAGAGCTGCCCTTCATGGCAACAGAATCCACAAAAACAATGACTTTTATCAGCATCTTCATGTGGGCACTTGTCATCTGCACTCAGGGTAAGAATCATTTAGAAAAACATGGTTTAAAAAATATCTATTTGTGGGACAATTCTTAATATATAAGTATTAAAAGTAAAACAGGCAAAGTGAATGAAATCAAATGAAAAAGTCTTGCCATTTAATGTGTTTTCATAATTAATTCAATCATTACTATCATTTTCTATTTTATTATTTTCAGAATCCAGTGGACAGTATACTGTGACTTAGACTCCAGCAGTGAAATATGTTCTCCCAGGAGACACAGTCGCTCTGAGCTGTAAAGTCAGCAGTGCAGTGTACAATAACAACTACCTAGCCTGGTACCAACAGAAACCTGGAGAAGCTCCCAGTTACCTGCCCAGTCAGCCCAGTTCTCCCATTGTTAACACAAGGCTCCTCACACCCAGTCATCTAAACACTACAGTGTGGTCTGTGTCTGGAGGAAGGAGCTGCTCACAGTGATGCATGCTGGGAAACACTGACTCCAATATCTCAACATGTGCAACTTCCACCCCTGCCAGTGAATATTAAAGAATGTTCAAATGTCCCTTTAGCAGCCAGCATTTTAAACACAATGATTCTCCCCTTGCTCTCCTCTCTGAGAGTTGCTGTAAGCTGTCGGTTCCACACCCCAACTATTCCTGCAGACTCACATCAGTGTGTGTCAGCATAGAGGTTACAGCATATCATTCCACCAGCATGGGAAGAGATTTCTATTGCAATTCCTCAGCCCAGCAGCACAGACTGTACTACACTCTGTGACTACAAGAGGGAGAGAGTAATTCCACAACCAGCAGCACAGACTGCACTACACTCTGTGACCACAAGAGGGAGAGAGGTTAGTTTGTATACCTCGTTTCCACTGCCGCTGGGTTAGGGCTGGCTGGGCCAACAAAATTGTGTTTCTGTGTTTTTATCAAACGTGGTCAAGTCCAGAAGCTCTATAGAGCGGCACTAGCAAGGAACGACAAGCTTCTACAAAATGTCACGTGCATCTTTTATATACAAGAAAGAAAAAGCTACTGGTTAGCAAAAGCATTACATGTTTTGTTTTTAAATTATTCTATGTCCCTACTAGGGATGTAATGGGTTAAACGCTCAATCGATAAATAAATTCATACTAATTTAAAAGTAAATATCCAAACTCGCCTGTAATTTATAAACACTGGTCTGCAGCGGGTCGCGCAAGGGGGCTTAAAAAAAAAAAAAAAGTGACGTGCATCCCAGCATCCTGTGTGCTTACTGACTGTAAATCAGCAAACAAGACTGACACCGGAACACGTGTTAAAAGCACTACATCACTGTTTTATTGTCATGCTATATGTATCCATAGTCTTAAAATAAACATCACCCGAACAGGGACTTGAACCCTGGACCCTCAGATTAAAGGTCTGCTGCTTTACCGACTGAGTTATCCAGGCCCTTTCACAGCTTTCACACTTTGGTAACACAAGAACATCCAATAAATGAGATCCAAACCAAGGAGACATTTTAGGGAACATGAAAATCAATTGAATGACGTTGCAACAGAGGAAAAAAATCCTGGTTCATCTGGGATCGCTGGATCCAGTCCAGGGTAAAAAAAAAAAAAAATCTTTCTTGAAAATTATTGAAGGAACAAAAAGGAGTTGGTCTGCTAAAAAAAAAGAAAATGTGAAAATATTCCTGTTTAAATGTCAATAATATATGTTCGTATTACAAATGTCAGCTGTAGAAATGTGCCACACTGGTGAGAGGGGGTGAGTAACCTAATACCCCGTAATAAAGAATATAGCCTGACTACGCCACCTCGTGTTTAAAGAAAATAAGGAATTCTGTTCTATTATAATTAGCTTCTACTTTTATTGGTACACAGGTTCGAGGCATCAACGCAGGGGGACAGCAACCAGCCCACAACCCACAACCCACACTAAGGAGCACAGACGCTAAGAAATATTCAATTGTTCTTTATTAAACAGGTTGTATTCAAGACTTAGCATTTATGATAATGTAGCATACCTCACCGCTAGCGAGCAGAGTAAAATACAAGAAAACAAACAGCAGTTAAATACACATAATCAGTCCTTGCTTAATACTGCACTTGCTGTGGCTGGATTGTCGGTAGGGGATGTGGTTCCAGTCTCCTGCCACCCCAATTTTAGTCTGCTCAATTATCCCTTTCCCTACAGGGGGCGCCACTTCACCACCGAGTCCAAGCCAACAAACTAGCAGCCCTGAGGCTTCCCCAGAGTGGATTGAGAGGAGAGAGAAGCTTCAATCTGTTACTAGGCAGGGCCTCCACTCCCGATCCAGAGCAGGGTATTGCACACGTTACAGTTTTCCTGATAAGAAATAAGCAAAGGATCAGTGCACTTCAAGACACATTCAGTTTATCTGCTGGTTTATACAGCCAATTAAAATAGTATAATAAAACCCAGAAATATCAGTATTGATAAAATTACTAATTAAAATAATCACAACACATATCTATACCAGTGATATACACACACACATATATATACATACAGTATATATACACAGACATTTTATATATATATATATATATATATATATATATATATATATATATATATATATATATATATATATATATATTATTATTATTATTATTATTATTATTATTATTATTTATTTTTCTTAGCAGACGCCCTTATCCAGGGCGACTTACAATCGTAAGCAAATACATTTCAAGTGTTACAATACAAGTAATACAATAAGAGCAAGAAATACAATAACTTTTGTTCAAGCAAAGTACAAGTGTGACAAACCACAATTCAATAATACAGCAGATAATAGTGATAGTTACATCAGGATATGATTAAGTAGTGATAGTTACATCAGGATATGATTAGATACAAAGTACTACAGGTTAAACACTTGGCAGATTACAGTATTCTGAAGTACAGGATTAAATGCAGTAAAATAGGGGGCAGATAAGAGCAAAATAAAGCACATTTACATGAAGGGTGATAGTGTCCCAGGATACAAACAGAGGAGTTCTACAGGTGCTGTTTGAAGAGGTGAGTCTTAAGGAGGCGCCGGAATGTGGTCAGGGACTGGGCAGTCCTGACATCTGTAGGAAGGTCATTCCACCACTGCGGAGCAAGGGTGGAGAAGGAGCGGGCTCTGGAAGATATATGGGACAGCAGTGTGGAGTAGTGGTTAGGGCTCTGGACTCTTGACCGGAGGGTTGTGGGTTCAATCCCTGGTAGGGGACACTGCTGCTGTACCCTTGAGCAAGGTACTTTACCAAAATTGCTCCAGTAAAAACCCAACTGTATAAATGGGGAATTGTATGTAAAAATAATGTGATATCTTGTAACAATTGTAAGTAGCCCTGGATAAGGGCGTCTGCTAAGAAATAAATAATAATAATATATATATATATATATATATATGTGTATATCTATATGTATATATATATACACATACATATCTCTCTCTATATATATACACACACATATATATATATATATATTGTGAGGAAGGAGCAGTTTTTTCCCCAGTGGCGCCTTTAAGAAATGGCGTCACTGGGGAAAAAACTACACAACCCGTAGTCCCCAGTATTGATTGAGAAGGCGGGGTTAGAGGATTTAAAAGGAAGCATGGCAGAACAATGGGGAGAGCGATTGTGGGGACTCTACCCAGTTGTCCTGCCTGTTCAAGCTTCCAAGGAGTATTCTGGTGCTGAGGAAATGTAGTAAGTCCGTTACGTTTGAATTATAGCGATTTTGGAAAAGTCTAGCATTTAGCGTTTTACCTCTTGGTGAGGCAGACTTTTGTTTTTTAACTGTTTTGTTTTGTTTGATAATTTTGGATTAAAATATATTACGGTGTCCACACTGTTTGGTTTCCAGCTGCAGGAGCAGCAATACTTTGACCGAGTGTATTGTTTATATGAACAGGACTCGCTACAAATATTACGTGTTCTCCAGCTGCAGGAGCAGCGATTACGTTGACTGAGTGTGTTGCGGGACTTATTAAAAATACTGCACAGTTTACAGCTGCAGGTGCAGCGAGTGCACACCAAGGAACAATTTACAGAACCAGGTCCGGCTCATACAGGGTGGATTACAGGCTGCCGGAGTAACGGTACAATTCTAAGAAGGAGGGGTAACATTTTGAAGAAAACCACCAAGCACAGAATCGGGGTGTGAGAACAATCTTTATTATTGCTGGTTTCTGCTGGCCTTCTCCTTGCTGTCTTCCAGGCAGCCTAGGATAGAGGATGTGCTGTTCTTCCTTATGTTACAGGAGATAACCTCCAGAGGGAGCTCACCCAGTACTCACCTGTGTTCCTGGCTCACTCCACAAGAGGGAGCCCAACCGATACTTACCTGTGGTCCTGGCTCACTCCACCAGGGAGAGGGTTCCTGGCTCACCCACCAGAGGGAGCCCAACCTCACCTGTGGTCCTGGCTCACTCCACCAGAGGGAGTCCAACTCACCTGTGTTCCTGGCTCACTCCACCAGAGGGAGCCCAACCGATCCTTACCTGTGGTCCTGGCTCACTCCACCAGAGGGAGTCCAACTTACGCTCGCCGTAGCATAGAGAGGGGAGAAGAAGTGAGATAGTTAGTGGCTCTGTGACAGGGTGGACGAGTGGTCTGACGTCAGGCAGAAGTAGGAAGGGGAAAAATAAACTGACACCGGGGAAGTACTGCAGTTCAAAGAAATAATCGGCTGGCTGCCGTTTTTATTTGCAAAACAAAAATAAAATAAATATTTAAACAAAAACACACTGCGCTCACAGAGAAAAATAAAAGGGTAAACAAAAACAAATCTCTCACACAGAAATAAATAATAATACAACACAGGTCAGGCTGGGCAGATTGCCTTCACTGTTCCTATGTTATTTGAGTTTCGTTTTCGGTTTCACTCGCCGTCTCTCTGCTCGCTCTCTACTCTCTAACACCCACCTCAAGCTGGAGAGCTGGAGGCTTTTTATAACAGGTGACCATCTCCCGATTAGCAACAAATTAAATCACTTAATTAATTCGGGAGATGGCCACCTTCTGCACGAGTTTTACTAAACAGTATAAAATAAACAAACGGCTACGGCGTCACTAAACAAAACAATAACAAAACATACGGCGCTCGCCGTCATATAAAATACAATACAAAATTATAATAAACAAATACAAAATAACACGGGGCGGAGGGGTACCTCGTTCTAAAAATAAATAAACAAAACAATGTACAGGGCTGCTCGCCCTGTTACAGGCCCGTACAGGGCAAATAAATGCAAGAGAATAAATGTCTTGTTGTAAATATTGTAAATAAAAGTATTCACCTGAACCAGTGACGTGTTCACTCCAGTCTGTGAAGAAAAGTACCAGTGTCCAGCAACACCACACTACCACTCGTTTACAATATATATATATATATATATAGAGAGAGAGAGAGAGAGAGAGAGAGAGTTTTGAGTTTTAAAATCCCTTTATTGAAACAAAAAACAAAATACATAAAACAAGATAGCCACAAAAGGAAACCATCACAGCAAAACAACAATTAAGCTGTCAAAAAAACAACCAAAGTTACAAAATAAATCTTTTTAGAGTGACAAGGTTAAAATAACAAACTGAGCTCCCCCTCCTCACTCACATCACACAGCCCACCCTCCTCACACCACCTCTGTTTAAACTTGTCCAAGTCCTTTACCAAACGGTAATAAAAAAAATCTACCTGAATCCTGCTAACAAGCAGGACTCTAAAAACACTCCAGGCATCAGTAAAACCAGTGGCTAAAATCTTGTTTTTTCGAGATTTATAAATGGCTAACTTCGCTTGACCAAGGATAAAATTAACAAGCACACATTTTTGACGCTGTTTTGATTTGTAGGTGATACTAAAAACAAGTAACGTTTTACTAAAAATAACACCAAAAGATGCCAACAGGTCTGTTAAATGCTGGAAAAAAGGTAGTAATCGGGGGCAGTCAGTGAACAGGTGATACACAGTCTCGGAGGCAGGGCAGAAGGGACACTGTTCACTCACTCCAGGCTCTACATGGCTCAAGTAGCGGTTTGTGGCCACAATGCTGTGCAACACACGCCACTGCAGGTCTCCTGAGCGTTTGGGCAGGGGCAGTTTATACAGAGAGCGCCAACTCGGGAGCACGGCCTCGCTCACCCCCAGGTGTGCCCTCCACTTAGTATCCACCAGATCTCTCAACTCGGGGGAACAGTGAGATTTAACACACAGGTGGTACAGTTGTTTCTTCTCTGTGGCATGAAAATGCAGCTCAGTGAGGTTGTGCACTGACAGCAGCCTCCCTGGCTGCTCTTTCTTCGCCAGGGGAACTGAGGGAGAGACCAGCACTGTGGGGAACAATGGATCGGGTTCGAGGACCACACGTTCCGTCAGACACCTCTCCACAAACCCAGAGACAGCCGGGCTCAAGGAGGCCTTCAGGTCAGCCAGCATCTTCTCCAGGAACCTCTCTGATCTGATACCCAGCAACACACTCAGTTCCCTGCTGGACCTCCACCGAAAATCTGTGAATTCAATAAGATGGCCCAGTTTTGTAAGTCCAGCATTTAAAAACACACCACACATAGTGACAGAATTAAAATGAACGTGATTAAAAATAGGATTAAAAAACAGGGGTTCTTCGAATATCCACTGGCTGCACAGGGAGGAGTCAGTCCTGCTGGTGTGAAGGAGGTGCCAGGCATTAAACATAGTACTATAAAAAGTGTCCAGTCCTGAGTTGGGGAATCTGTCAGGGGAAATTAAAAAAAGATGTTTGTCCAAACCTAGCCGGCCTGCCCGGTGCAGCAGAGAGAAGGCCAGCCCCTGCCAGCACAGCCCCGTGCAGTAAAGCAGCCACTGGGCTGCCTGCAGTCGGAAAACAGCCACCCTGCAAGAGAGGTTAATCAGTCCCAAGCCCCCCTCGTTTGGGGGAAGGTACAGCACCATGGGGCGCAGCCAGTGATGCCCGCTCCAGAAAAACTGCAACAAGCTCTTCTGGATTTGCTCCAACAGTCCAGGGGGGGGATTCAGGCACACCAGTCTGTGCCACAGCATGGAGGCAGCCAGATTATTAATGATGAGCACCCTCCCCTTGAAAGACAACTGGGAGAGAAGCCACTGCCATCTCTGCAGCCGCCCCTGAACCTTCTCCAGCAGCCCCTCCCAGTTTTGCTGCATAAACTGTTCATTACCCAGGAACACTCCCAGGATCTTGAGACCAACTGTATTCCAGGACAAGATCTGGGGTAAGGAGGGAGGAGTAGCACCCTTCCAGCTGCCAACCAGGTACGCCCCACTCTTGGTCCAGTTGACCCAGGCTGACAAAGCCCTCTCAAAGGTATGGATGCAATCCTGCAGGGTGGCTACATCTCGGTCTCCAGTGACAAAGACATTCAGGTCATCAGCATAGGCAGAGAGTTGTATGGGCAGGGCGTGGGGCAGTGCAGGCACTGCCAGGCCAGTCAGGTGCAGACGGAGCTGATGCAGCAGGGGCTCTATGCAGAGGGAGTACAGCATTCCGGAGAGACAGCATCCCTGCCGAATCCCCCTCTGAACTGGGAAGGGCCGACTCAGGCTGTTGTTCACCTTCACTGTACTAAACACATTAAAATACAAAAGATTAATATAAGAAATAAAAACAGGACCAAAACCAAAAGCCTTCAATGTGGCAAATAAATATTTGTGATCAACCCTGTCAAATGCCTTCTCTTGGTCAAGCGAAATTAAGCCAAAATTCAGGTTAAAAAGTTTGGATACATTTAAAAGGTCCCGAATTAAAAAGAGGTTGTCGGCGATGGAGCGACCGGGCACACAGTAAGACTGATCCCGGTGCACCACTGACGCCAGACAGCCCCGCAGCCGGACAGCCAGAGCCTTGGAAAACAACTTGTAGTCACAACAGAGAAGAGACACTGGACGCCAGTTCTTAAGGTTACACAAGTCCCCCTTTTTAGGCAGCATGGTGATGGTGATAACGGCTCGGCGACAGCTCAGTGGGAGTATTCCCTCCCTGATACACTCAGTCAACACATGGTACAGATCCTGACCCAGCAAGGGCCAGAAGTGCTTGTAAAACTCTGGCTGCAGTCCATCGATGCTGGGCGCCTTGCTGTTGGACAGCTGCATAACAGCTTTGGAAAGCTCTTGAAATGTGAGGGGGGAAACTAGTTCACTGCTCTCCCCCTCACTCAATCTGGGGAGACCTTGATGTATTTGTGCCGCATCCAGCAGGTCGCAGCCTTCAGATTTATATAATTCACTATAAAATTCCACTGCCACCTGGCGCAGCTCCGCTGGGCTGCTCACCTCCTTCCCACAGGGCAGCCTCAGACAATGTATCTGTCTCTGTTCTAGCCTCCTCTTCTCCAGGCCGAAGAAGAAGGCTGTGGGAGCATCCATGTCTCTTAGCTGAGTGAAGCGTGCCCTGAGCAGCGAGCCCTGCACCCTCTCCTCCAGCAGCCTGCCCAGACACTGCCTCCTTTCCCGTAGGTTCTGACACGCTGTCTCACTGCTCTGGCCATCCAGCTGCCTCTCCAACTCCAATATCTCTCTCTCCAGCTCACTGACTGCCGCTGCCACACACCTAGTGGAGTACTGAGTGTACTGTTGGCAAAAAAACACTTTAATCTGTATTTTACCAATGTCCCACCACTGTCTCAGGCTGTCAAAGTGACGCATCTGTGTTCTGCCAATTGGCCCAAAATTTTTAAAATTTTCACAAAACTTTAGGTCTTGAAGGAGTTTGATGTTAAAATGCCAATAAGATTTAACAGGAATTTCAGAAGGTAAAGAAACAGTGGTGGACACAAAGTGGTGATCAGATAATGGCGAAGGGGAAATATGGCAACCAATAAACTTATTGCTATGAGTTCTAGTGGTATAAAATCTATCTAACCTCGCACCAGAGAGCTGACTATGTTGTAATTTAATCCAAGTATATTGTTTAACATTGGGATGAGCAGTTCTCCAAACATCCACTAGGCTGTGTGTATTTACAACAGCAGTCAGTTTACAGACAGACTGGGGATGGGGTTCCCGTGGTTGCGATCAAGATTAAAATTCAAAGTACAATTAAAATCCCCCCCTACCACGAGTAAATGTACCGGGTCACACTTTCCCAATAACTCTGATAATTTATTAAAAAATAAAATCCGTTCTCCCCCTAGGTTAGGAGCATAAATATTAATAAGATCAATAAAAGTC
This sequence comes from Huso huso, assembly GCA_036884735.1. Lineage (NCBI taxonomy): Eukaryota > Metazoa > Chordata > Actinopteri > Acipenseriformes > Acipenseridae > Huso > Huso huso. The sequence goes on from CM072701.1 coordinate 526,027, forward strand.
CCCCCAAGCTTAACGTGCACTCTTAAAAGTTTCCCTGGTATAAATTCATCAATTGATAAAATCTCTGCGCCCAATCCAGAAGAAAATAAAACAGCAACCCCCCCACTGAGATTCGAGCCGTGGCTTAAAATACAATTGCCTTTCCACTCAGACAGCCAGTGAGCCTGGTTAGCGCTGTCTGAGTGCGTCTCTTGTAAAAAAACTATATCTGCCCTTTTTTGGTTAATAAAATCAAATAATTGGGCTCTCTTTTTAAAATCTCTACAACCATTAATATTAAAAGTTGCTAAAATTAGTTTCTCCATGGATAATAAAGTGAGGCATGCATTTAAAAAATAAAACAAGCAAGGATAAAAGTATGCACTGTAAAATAATCCATTTCAATGCTTGGTTTTAGTTAAACATTTACGGGAACTACTAACAAATTTTTTCAAACGATAGCGTTTTTTCTGATCAAATTCGGCCAAAGTTGTTTTCCTGAGAATAATATTGGCAGACAACAAAAACAATTTCAAATCCGGGAAAAAGGATGAAACTTCAACTCCCCTCTTACCTTTTGTCTTACCTAAAAAGTCGTTAATCTGAGCAAGTGTGTATAATTTTCGCTTGGAGGTTTGGCTGGCCGGGAGGTCAGAGAGCTGCAAGAAGTCAGAAACCTCTCCGTCATCCTCCTTTTCCTCTCCGCACTCTGACATCCCCCACTCCTCGTTCCACTCACCCTCTTCGGTCACCTCCGATTCTAGGGTTGCCTCCTCAATCTCCTGGTCCGCAACCAACGCCGTCTCTGCAGCTCCAGTCGGCTCAGAAGGAGCATCCGGGGTTAAGACAGCGACAGCACCAGCATGAGAACTGGTGCTCACGTCCTCAGCCTACCCGAACAGGAGGGTTCGCCCCGGCCAAGATGAGACTCAGCCTTGGCGCTCCCTCCTAGCTCCGAGTCACCCGGAGCGGCAGTATGGGGCGGGTGTGCCTGACCCTGACTGCCACTGTCCACGGAGACGGAGCTCGGCCCGCCGCACACAGGGGCTGAGACCCTCCGCTGCTGGCTTGGGAAACCGAAACAGGGCCCCAGATCGACTCCTCCCCCTCCCCAAGCCTCTACAGAATGCTTTTTTTTTAATTTTTCTTTTTTAATTATTCCTGTGAACATGCCATCACGTTCAGTCACAGTAGCACTGACTGCGGGAGTCTCCGGGGCAGCAGTCTGTACCACGGGCTCCTGCACTTCAGCTGGTCTCGATCGTCGGGGTGGGGGTACAGGTCGCTGTCTCGCCGGTTCTTGTTCCTGAGCTCCCCGAGCCTCCCCGGCTGCCTCGCCATCGCCAGCGGCAGTACTAGCAGGGGGGTTCGGTTGTAATTTGGGACAGGTATGTTTAAGATGCCCCTGTGCTCCACAATTAAAACATTTCATGGTGTCTGTAGTAGCAAACACAACATAATCTCTGCCGTCAACACTGAATTTCCAAGCAACATTAAGCTCAGTATTGGGGTTATGTAACAACACAAACACTTGCCGCCTGAAAGACATTACGTGTTTAATTTCTTCTGTTTTACAGCCCAGCGGAATCATCTTAAAAGGGGACATTATCTTCCCATATCGAGACAGTTCTCTATCTAACAGTGCGTTATCTATAAAAGGAGGAACATTAGAAATAACAACTTTAGTGAGGGGGGTCGACAAAGGCATCGCTGTAACTAGGGAATTTCTAACTGAAAAACCCTCCTCTACTATACGATTTACCAATCGCTCCTGACTCAGGAAAACAACAAGGGCCTTATTCATCCTCGAAGCAGATTTAACATTATCAAACCCAACCACTTCTCCCACCGCTAACAGCACCTCTTCCAAAGAAATGGAGCTATCAGGAACACACCTGAAGCCATGTCTCCGGGTTAAACCACCCAACCCACCCGAGCGAGAACCCATTGGGTTCCGCAAGTCTATCAACTTGTTATATAAATAAATAAACAAACAACCAAATAAATAAATAAATAAATAAATAAATATATATAATATAGAAAAAAAGAATGCAGTGAGAGCCGACTAGCAACAACTCACACACACTCCCAAACTCACACGCCCCTCCCACAACCCACAATCCCGAGAGAGAGAGAGAGAGAGAGAGAGAGAGAGAGAGAGAGAGAGAGAAGGGTCCTTTATTAAAACATTTGGAAACAATTAAAAATAGAATTTACAAAAACCACAAAATTCAACTAACAAACAAGGTTATATAATAAAACAAATCTTAATTATAATTTATTTTATATATAAATTATGTAAATATGTACATACATACACATAAATATACACATTTATTTCACACAAAAAACTGTAGCTCTCCCTCCTCCCCCAGCACACACAATCCCTCATTCACACACCAATGCTGCTGAAAACTCTGTAAGTCATGGTGTGGAAGGGTGAGGGTATTCACTGACACAGGAGACAGAAGATTTTATTTGTTAACACCGCACAGGTGCCCAGATTTATTTATTTTTCTTATTACTTGTTTTATGTATTTTAGCCCGCAGAGGGCGCTGTTGTCCGTGGTCTGGATACTGCCGACAGTAAACCAGGACCACGGGGTTACCAACACAGGTATCCCAGTCCGTGCACCTTCAAGTGCTCAAAAATAATAATGAAAACAGAAGGCGAAAGAAAAAGGAAAAATAAAACACAGTAATAAAACTACAAACAAAAGTGCTGCTTATGCAGTGCCCCCACTGCCGCTAAGCCGGTCAGCACGGGTCTCCGTCCTACACTCCACTGTGCTTATACACTGGGGTTGGCCAGGGTTCCCCAGATATCTCTACACGCCCTCGGTACGTAATTATTTTTTTTTTTTTTTTTAAATTATTTTTTTTTTCTTCAGAAGGCTGTCCCCTCAGTCGGGCTCGCCTGCTCCTTATTTCACGCTGGCCTCTTCCGCCAGCGACACTGTACTTTCCCCAACCCGGCCACCCGAGTGCATCACCAAGCCAGTTCTTATGGGCCGAGCAGTCTCCCAAGGCCCGCCCCTCAGCCACTCAGAGAGAGGGAAAGCACACACACCCTCTTCCCCACCTCTCCGTGTCATCGCCATGGCCGACAGGCGGATCCCACGAGACTGCTGCCCTCTACCTGCAGTAATACGGATGTGCCAGACAGTCAGTCCAGATCTCCCCTGTTACACATGGACTAAAGAAAAATAAGCAAAGTCAATTTTAATTCTCGTTTTCAACAACAATTTCAACATTAATGCAGAGTTATAAATTCCCAACCCCTGCAGCTTGTTTTTCCTGGTTTTCCAGATTGCTAGTTTTCCTTGGCCAAATATAAAATTAATTAAAGCACTTTTAAATCGTGTCAAAGGGTCCAGCCTTCTGCAGTCAGTAAAAAGATGAAACAGTGTTTCTTCCTCTCCAAAAAAAAACACAGTCTTTACTGACCGCAGGGTCAATGCGGTGGACATGGCGCCCAGTAGCTATGATGCCATGAAGAATGCGCCACTGTAGATCTCCTGAGCACTTAGGCAAAGGCAGTTTATACAAGGACCTCCAAGCCGGAGCAGTGCTGTCTGCACAGTCGACATGAGCTCTCCACTTTGTGTCAGGCAGTGTCTTCAGCGCATTCACATGACACACTTTAACACAGAGAGTGTACAGCTCCTTTTTCCAGAAGAGTGTGCAGGATGCTACTGCAGTCCCTCAACACTGTACAGTCATTCCCCAAGGTTTTCAGGAACAGCAGGGGACACTAGGAAGGAAAGGCAAGCCAACTCTTGCTCATCAAAGCCTCCCAGAGCCTCCCAGAGCCTGGTTCACCATCTCTGTAACCCTAGGGGAGAAAGAGTCTCTGAGATTTTTCAAAACATTCTCTAGAACCTGAGTGAGTGAATTCCCAGCTGTCTGGCTAGACTTTCCACCTCTCTCCACCTCCCAATGCTCACCAGCAGTCTTTTAGTTTTGTAAAGCCTCCTTTTGCAAAGCTAGAGCACAAAGCCCCAGATTGGAAACATCTGCAGGGAACAAGGAGTTAAAAAATAAAGGCTCCTCCAGCAGTGCGCCTGCGGTCAAGTCATCCTCCAGTCTCTCCACCTTCACCATTCACCAGGAATTCAGCATGTTCTTATAGAAATCTGGGAGGTCATTAGTGTCTAGCTGAGATAGATTTATTAAAAACAGTTGCCGATCCCAGCCCAGCCCCTCACTCTGTGCAGGAAAGAGAAGGCGATGTTTCTCCAGCTCAGCTCAGGTAAAAACAGCAACCGCTGCACTGCTTGCAACCGGAAAGTAGCCACACAACTGCACACATCCACTAACCCTTGACCCCCTTCACTAGGAGGCAGGTACAAGACGGCTGGCTTTAGCCAGTGATGGCCATTCCAAAAAAAACTCCAGTAGCACTCTCTGGATCTCATTTATCAGCCCTGATGGAGGGTCCAGCCTGTGCCAAAGCATGGAGGCCACCAGATTGTTAATTACAAGAACTCTCCCCTTGTATGACAGCTGAGGTATCAGCTACCGCCAACATTGCAGCCTCCCCTTAACCTTTTCCTTGAAGTCCTTCCAGTTCTTGGAGTCATACTGTCATCCTCCCAGATAGACTCCCAGAACTTTGATCCCAGTCTTCCCCCAGTGCAATGGCTGAGGGAGCGCTGGGGGGCCAGCTTCACACCACTCCCCTGACAGGAATGTGCTACACTTCCTCCAGTTCACCTTGGCCGATGAGGCTTTCTGAAAGATTTCCAGACTGTCTCTCAGTGCTGACACATCAGCATGACTGGTGATGACGATATTAACAGCTGGGTATAGAAATGCACAGCTGCTCTGTTAATTTCTTCTTTACTGTGCACCTCCTTCCCGCAGGTCAGACGCACACAAAACAGCTGTTTACTCTCCTCCTCCTTCTTCTCTAGATTGAAAAAAGAATTTGGTAGGTGCGTCCATGTCCTTTAGCTGTGTGAAGCGAGAGCGGATGTTGGAACCCTTCACTCTTTCCTCCAGCAGGCTGCTCACAGTTTCTTTTTTTCTCTCCCAGAGACTGAAAGATGTTTTCATTATTATTGAGAGTAATTTCTGTTTCTATTCTCAATATCTCTCTCTCAAGCTCTTCAACTGTCTGGTTCAAAACCCTGGTTGTATTTAAAGTATATTGTTGACAGAAATTTTTTATTTGCATTTTTCCAATGTCCCACCACTCTCGTAAACTACTATATCTCATATTCTGCTGCCTCCAGGAGACCCAAAATGCTTTAAAAAATCTAAAAATGGGTTGTCTTCTAATAATTTGGTATTAAAATGCCAGTAAGACTTTGAGGGAGCAGCAGGAGGCAGGCAAACAGTAAGCAACACGCAGTGGTGATCAGACAGCAAAGTGGGGATGACATTACTTTTAAGAACCAGATTAAGATTTTGTTTAGTGAAGTACAATCTATCTAGTCGTGCTTTTGATATCTGATTATTATTGATTTTAACCCAAGTGTACTGTTTTACTCTAGGGTATAAATTCCTCCAGACATCAACCAGGCTTTGAACTTTTAAAACAGCAGACAGTTCTTTTGAAGACTGGGGATGTGGCTCTTTATGATTCCTATCAATAATAAAATGTTCTGTATAATTAAAATCACCCCCCACTAAAATCATATGTGCAGGATTACAATTAGATAAAACCTGATTTAATTTTTTAAAAAACAAAACTTTCCCTGTCCTCATTTGGTGCATATAAATTAATAAAAACAATATCAGTACCCTTAAAACACGTTTCTATCTTTTAAAGATGCCCTTGAATTTCCTCACTAACTGATAAAAGTTTGTTTGCAGCCCGGGAGAGAACAGCAAATCTACTCCAGCACTGACACTAGAGCCGTGACTGAAAACACCCCGCCCCTTCCCCTCGCTCAGTCACATTCATACTGTCGGAATGCGTTTCTGTTCTGTGTGATAAAATGAAATAAATCTGCTCTTTTATTCACACCCCTACAACCGTTTACATTAAAAGTAGCTATTTGATTTTTTTCCATAGGAAACAAGGAAAGCAAAAACAACAACAAACAACTAAACACCATATGGAAATATCTTAATAAATAATCCATTAATACGTCTTCGGTTTGTTATCATTCAGCAACTTTCTTGCAGTGACTATTACTTTTTTTAAACGATACCGAAACTATACCGTTTCTTTTGGTCTAGCTCCTCTAGCGTGGCTTTTCTCATGGCTATTTTTGCAGAGTGAATAAACAGTTGGATATTAGGAAAGAACTGTGCTAATTCAGTTCCCCTTTTCCCTTTGGTTTTATCTAAAAATGCTGATATTGTATCAACAGGGTAAATTTTCCTCTTACCAGACGGTTTGGGCAGAGCCTCACTGAGCAGCACAGAGGAATCAGAGAGCTCTCCTCCAAAATCCAGCTCAGATATCACCGATTCCTCTTCAGACTCTTCAGCGTCATCTACAGCTACTGTATCCGGCAGCATGTCCTCCGGTCTGGAGGATGTCTCAGCGCTGGACTGAACTGCAGCGTTTCTGTTAACCTTCTTCCCTGAACGCGGAGTTGCCACAGGTCTAAGCTGAGACCCAGCTTTGCCTTGCTCTCCTGTCCCAGAGCTCCGAGCTGCAGCAGCGCCATTGCCCTGAGAGAGCGTCTTCGAGTCCCAGATTGACTGCCCTTCTTCAGCTACCTTTCCAGGGGTGGCCACACGTCTTTTGTTCTTGTTTTCAACCAGTTGAAAACCCACCTCATCTGGGGTTTTCACTGTCAGCTTCTGTTTCTTTACTGTTTTCTTTAACCTCCGTGCTGATCCCCCACTTCAGTCGAGCTCTCACTGTCTGCGCTGGCGGCTGCAATTTGTCACAAAATCCGCGGGTTCAGATTTCTTCATGTACTCATTTTATTTGCTCAGCACACACTCTTATCTCAGGGGAGACGTTAGGAGGACAGAGATGGTATTAATCCTAGTGGGTATTGTTCGTGCACTGGACCCGCAATATATCCAGATGACCAATATAGTACTCAAGAAATTGACAGACTCATGTATCTAAAGTGTTTTTTACGAATCAGAGTATGATCAGTACTCCTTCGGTTTATTAACGGTTAAATATTGGATTGAGCAGCTACAGGCTACTTCATATCCCCAGCTGACAGACGTTCTGGGCAGTCCAGTGTCTTAACAGATATTACCGTTCACACTTTAATACATCTTTATGTATTCGTGCAGCATGCAGGCCTAGCCATGACCATGACACTAAAAACACCCAGTAGCCTCTTTCAGCACATTCAACAAATGTTCTCCTATCTTCTAAACATAGCGTGAGTCCCTTATAGCAATACATGCAATACATGTGAGATAAAATAATAATTGATTAATGCTTACCCTTTAATATAAATCGTAAAAGGATATGACTGTCTTCACCAGGCAAATTAAACTGAGTTCATTCAGCTCAATTTTGTTTTTGTTTGCAGAAGATGGACCACCTTGCCCTGTCTGGGGTGAGTGTGGTACCCATTGAAATTACTGTGCAGTTTTTATAGGTTGTTCGTCTCATTGGGATACATGGGACGCCTCAATTAACTCCAATCATTAATCTAGTGGGACAGTTCTTATCCATTTTACAAATAATAGTTTTCAAAAGATCCGGACTAACTTGTCAGAATTAATAGGTGTCATGTACTCAATAAATTCAATATTTCATATTTGTCTAACTCCAAACCTATGATCTCATTTCTTTGCTTTCCTCCGAGCCCCTCCTTTATCTGAAAAGTTAAGTGAACCAAGGTTCCCAGGATCTTGGTTTATAATATAATATAAAAACACTACTGCATGCAAAACACTATTTTTATATGTGTTATATATGAGAGATGTTCTTAATATGTGACATCATCTTCTAATTGATTATGTTTTACTAAATTAAAGGTATGTGTTTCTTTTAACCTCATGTTGTTTCATCATTTTGTTAAATAGTCAGTTTTAATTCCATATACCATTGTCTAACAGAGTATTTGACAAAATATTGTCTCATACAATATTTAAGTCAATTAGTTTCACTAAGTTTAATAGTTTTCATTACAATTATTTGTCCCTTAACAAATTGTACTAATCAGGCTCTGACCTGTACCTGATTTCTGAATGTGCTTTTCCAAGCAGTTTCTCACAGTCTCTTGCTTTTTCCAAAGCCAGAGTCTGTGCAAACACTTTTTAGATTTATGACCTATATTATTTCAAGATATATTCTTATCTGTGCTAAACCACTAACTCCATAAACCTTAACACTACAAGTCTATGAGATATGCAGTTTTGCTGAAGTGGAATGTAAGATGACCCCCTCCTTTCTCTACAGCCCATATGAGGCCCTCTTTCACTGCAGCAGTTTCAAATAACCACATTATAAGGATTCCATCTAACATCATTAGACAATAGTATAGTGGATTAATAACAAGGTACATTATAGTATATTATTACAAACTTAACACAAAAACATAACACAACACCTTTTAACTTCTATAATTCAATGGATATCATAATGTCTAGAGGTCTTGTTGTTCAATAGAAGGATAAATAAACTGTATCATTCTCCCATTTAATTAAATCGAATACTGCTCCAGCTTTTAATCTTCTTATCACTAAAGTAAAGTCAAGCAATAATACTTGTCAGTTTAAATAATATGTTTTCTTATTATAGCAAATACTTAAAACATATTATTAATCTTATGAAATCAAATATAGTTTCAAATATCATGCTGTCTACAAAAGGGGTTAATCATTTATTTCATTAATTTATAATACCTTTGTGTCTAATTTATAATACCTTTGTGTCTAATTACTATTCTTTAACTATTATGAACAATAAACAGTTTCAATTAGCACTGAACCTGTTTCATTATAAGATAATCTTTCAATTAATTTACTTCAGCTTAACAGTTGCTTCTAGAATTTATAATATTACTTTATTTGGTGAATCCTTCTAAGATTTAAATTCAAATGCAGGCCAGTATAACTGCATTTGACTCATATTATTTTAATGACTGAACTAAAACGTGACCCTGTTTTCCGTTCATACAAAATCCAGCTGTTCAGGATTAATGTATATGTTGTAAAAAATATTTCTTATCTTGTTTTGTTGGAACATAATTTAGTAGGTATGATTAATGTTCACTTTTTAGCCGGAATGGTGCTTTTTATCAAGCGTCATACTTTCTGAAGATAAGATATACACGTGGTAAATCGTTCATTATATATTTTCTTAGGGATTCTCAGACTACAGACTACTAAGTATTTAATTAAATACAAGTATTTAATTAAATACTGACCTATTTCATGGAGCAAGAGAGCCACCTACTGGTGGTACAAGGATACTCTCTCTCCATCCTTCCTACAAAAACTCTAATACTTCATTGTTATGTTAAAGTACATTCCATATTTAAAATTGCCTAGTACATATCCAGCATATCCACACGTTCCCAGCAGGATTCAACTTCTGTACCAGGTTTCACTCTTAGTTGTTTCCACAAGAAGTTCCTTGATCCAATGTTTCTCCATCACAGGTGTGGATTTCCATGGCCTGACTTCATTCCTATAAGATACTTGGACACGTTTAGCTGTACATATTATTTCTATATATTTCCTTTTGTTCACACAAAGTCACTTTGCAAGGTATGCGCTCCATCCAGAATACTAAAGGAGGTCAAAACTCACTGTTATTCATATTTTTAGGCACTCAATTACTGTTCTGCCTCACATCATCAGTTTGCAGACTTAACATAACTGAATCTGAATCAGTTGATGAACCGTGCACTGTAGCTTACTGAGATCCTCCATGCAAAGGATTCCAATGTTTTACTACACGGAATAACTAGTTCAGTATCACCTGCGAGAGTTTGCTGCTCTGCCCTATCATGCTCAGTATTATTAATTTTTTTTTGTGGGCTTCTAAGGTGACCTTGTCCTCCACAATGAAAACATTTCATTGATTCTGTGCTTGCAAATATGACATAATTACTACCGTCAATATTAAAAGTCCACGCAACTTGAATAGGCGACTTGGGGTCATTCAATAAAACAAACACTTGTCTCCTAAAAGACATTACTGCTTAACATCAGGGTGTTTACACCCAAGCAATATGGGTTTAATTGGGGACATTATTTTTCTGTATCTTAGTAGCTCATTAATAATCAACTCATCTTTAATGAAAGGAGGGACATTTGAAAGGATAACTTTAGTAACAGGGGAAACTTTCTTTAATTCACAAACCTTCCTCACCAACCCTGTTCACTAATAGAGTTCACTACTAAGAAAAACAACGATGGCTTTATTCATTCTTGCAGCAGATTTTTTATTTCTGTATCCTATCTTTTCCCCAACAGCTAACAAACCCACAAAAGTAATGACTAAAGCTAAGATTTACAATTTTAGAAAAGCAAACTACGAAGGTATGAAACAGAGACTAACAGAAGTAGATTGGAGTAAAATAGAGAAAACATCCACAGAAAAAGGATGGCTATTTTTTTAAAAATGTAGTACTAGAGGTGCAAAACAATTACATCCCAAAAGTAGACAAATCTAAATCTAAAACAAAATGGCCAAAATGGTTTAATAGATCAATTTAAAAAAAAATATTCAGCTGAAAAAAGGCACTTTACAGAGAGTTTAAAAGGGACCAAAAACAAAGTACACATAAAGAGTACTTGGAACTGCAAACAGAAGTCAAAAAGGAAGTTAGAAATGCCAAGAGAGAGATAGAAATCAATATTGCTAAGGGGGCTAAAACCAATTCCAAAATATTTTTCCAATATTATAACAGCAAGAGAACATTCAAAGAGGAGGTTAAATGTCTAAGAGACACAAATGGCAAAATCATAGACAAAAAAATAGCAAATATATTAAATGATTACTTTTCACAGGTTTTTACAAAGGAGGATCCGGACAACATGCACCACATGTTGACCTGTTCCTATCCAGTTTTAAATAACTTTAGCATAACAGAGGCAGAAGTGTTAAAGGGACTAGGAGCTCTTAAAATAAATAAATCCCCTGGGCCGGATGAGATCCTCCCAATAGTACTCAAAGAAATGAAAGAAGTTATTTACAAACCGCTAACCAAGATCATGCAACAGTGTCTTGACACAGGGGTTGTACCGACAGACTGGAAAATAGCAAACGTAATACCGATCCACAAAAAGGGAGACAAAACCGAACCAGGTAACTACAGACCAATAAGCCTGACTTCTATTATATGGAAACTTATGGAAACTATAATAAGATCCAAAATGGAAAATTACATATATGGTAACAATATCCTGGGAGACAGCCAGCATGGTTTTAGGAAAGGGAGATCATGTCTAACTAACCTACTTGACTTTTTTGAGGATGCAACATTGAAAATGGATAACTGCAAAGCATCGACATGGTCTATTTAGATTTCCAGAAAGCTTTTGACAAAGTCCTGCATAAAAGATTAATTCTCAAACTGAACGCAGTAGGGATTCAAGGAAATGCATGCACATGGATTAGGGAGTGGTTAACAGGTAGAAAACAGAAAGTACTGATTAGAGGAGAAACCTCAAAATGGAGTGAGGTAACCAGTGGTGTACCACAGGGATCACTATTAGGTCTGCTATTCCTAATCTACATTAATGATTTAGATTCTGGTATAGTAAGCAAACTTGTTACATTTGCAGACGACACAAAAATAGGAGGAGTGGCAAACACTGTTGAAGCAGCAAAGGTCATTCAAAATGATCTAGACAGCATTCAGAATTGGGCAGACACATGGCAAATGAAATTTAATAGAGAAAAGTGTAAAGTATTGCATGCGGGCAATAAAAATGTGCATTATAAATATCATATGGGAGATAGTGAAATTGAAGAAGGAACTATGAAAAAGACCTAGGAGTTTATGTTGACTCAGAAATGTCTTCATCTAGACAATGTGGGGAAGCTATAAAAAAGGCTAACGGATGCTCGGATATATTGTGAGAAGTGTTGAATTTAAATCAAGGGAAGTAATGTTAAAACTCTACAATGCATTAGTAAGACCTCACCTAGAATATTGTGTTCAGTTCTGGTCACCTCGTTACAAAAAGGATATTGCTGCTCTAGAAATAGTGCAAAGAAGAGCAACAAGAATTATCCCAGGTTTAAAAGGCATGTCGTATGCAGACAGGCTAAAATAATTGAATCTATTCAGTCTTGAACAAAGAAGACTACGCGGCGATCTGATTCAAACATTCAAAATCCTAAAAGGTAATGACAATGTCGACCAGGGGACTTTTTTGACCTGAAAAAAGAAACAAGGACCAGAGGTCACAAATGGAGATTAGATAAGGGGGCATTCAGAACAGAAAATAGGAGGCACTTTTTTACACAGAGAATTGTGAGGGTCTGGAACCAACTCCCCAGTAATGTTGTTGAAGCTGACACCCTGGGATCCTTCAAGAAGCTGCTTGATGAGATTCTGGGATCAATAAGCTACTAACAACCAAACAAGCAAGATGGGCTAAATGGCCTCCTCTCGTTTGTAACCTTTCTTATGTTCTTTTGTTCTAAACACTCCTCCACTGTTACTGAACTGTCAGGAATACATTTCAATCCGTGCCTGCGGGTCAGCGACCCGAAACCTCCCGATTTGGAACCCATGACGGCTCCAAATCAGGAGAAAAAAAACACTAATTAAATAATAAAAATAAATAAATAAAACTAAACGTGTACAAAAAGAATCTAACTTCAGAAAGTATTACTCACACACAGTACACAGCACTCACTCCACACAAACCCCTCCCACGATCCCACAATCCTCCACAAGAGAGAGAGAGAGGGGGTGTGTCTAACCCTAACCTTGTCTAATAGGAGCCACCTTCAGCAGCAGCAGGTGCAGAGGGCTGCAGTGAGAGGCATGGCAGCCCAGCAGCAACAACAACAGCAAGTGTCTGTTTACCTTTCACATCATTACTGGCAGCAAAGCTTGTCAGTCATTAGAGAAAGAATATTGAAAAAAATACTTTAAAGGGATAGAGCCTTTTATTATTTCTTTCTTAGCAGATGCCCTCATCCAGGGTGACTTACAGTGGTTACAAACTATCACATTACAAAGCCTCACCATACAAAATATCACAGTGCAGAATGATATATATATATATATATATATATATATATATATATATATATATATATATATATTGTAAGATGGCAGGGAGAGGGTCAGATTCCTCCCTGCCTAAAAATATGTGCTTAATTGCTCCTGGCTAGCATTGAAAATTAGAGCCAGTTGCAAGGTATTTAAGGAGAGCAGTCAGTCTGCTCAGGGCTGCTGCAGAGTGAAGAGCCCGGTTGTAGTGTGTGCAACCGTAAAAAGACAAAAGGTAATGTGACATTTTTTCTGTTCCCTTCAGACAGACAGAGCTCTCTATGCACTGTTTTAGGGGTCCAGTGTGAGCTGACAGGAATCTGACTGAAGAGAAGAGGAGAGACGGTTAGAAAAGTCAAATCACTGAGAAAATCTCCACTAGGTTTGAATGGTACAGAACCAAGAAAAAGACAGACTGATAAATACATATTAAAGCAGGTTCTTTTTATAATGGCTGTTTCTGACGTGAGGCTACAACTTGAAAACAGAAGAGACATTGAGGCACAAAGGTACAGAATAGAGTAATAGGATTATTTGGGTTATTTTGGGGGAGTTTGTGTGAATTCATTTTGCAGCTGGCAATCAATGCACAAAGTAAAGATGCTGTTCATTATAAGATATTATACACTCCCCTCCAACAAGTATGGGGACAGATGGATACATGCAGAATGACTGGAGTGGGGCATTTGTTGCCATTTTACCCTCTCAAATTCCTCTCCCTAAATATCTTGGTATCCCTGAATAGTGTTAGCGCTTCTCACAATGGAGTGACACATCTTTCAATCAAATGTTTCATTGAAAACAAACTTACGTTTTCAAAACTCAGCTCTTTCCTTGGCTCTGGAGCCTGCAGACTGTAAACTGCAACTTCATTCACTGGGCAGAAAAAAAGAGAGAAATAGAATTGAAACATGTGGATTAATACACAACACACACAAGACTGCAAACAGCAATCTGCTATTCTCTTACTCTTTAAAGTCAAAGTGCATCTATTCAGTTTATCAGTGTAGCAAAGGACCCAGCTAACTCCACCCTCATCAAGAATCTTTCACATAGGAACTAATCTAATACATCTCCAGCAACTCTTTCACTGAGGCGCTAGGTCCTTCCAAAAAGGGAGAATGTCTCTGTAGATAAAATGCTTTACTGGAAGAAAAGCATTAAACATCTGTCACTGCTCCTAGACCCCAGGGTATAAACTGCTGTTTCATTCACTAAATAGAATACAGAAAATTGTTTTAAACCAAAGATTTTACTGCAGAAGATTTGGAATACAAACATGACCATGATCTCCAATTCCTATAAATCTTTGATAAGAAAGCGCAGGACTATAAGCTAGCATCCTATATGGAATGAATGTGTTGTTTAATGTGTGAATCCCTCTGTCTCTGTCTGAATGCTATTGTGTTTTTTTCTCATGTAATGTCTTTAGAAACTCTCTTCCTTCCTGCTCTCATCACTCGTGATGTCACTGTAAATGAGGTGGGGCATTTCAACCTGGGGAAATCATTTGAAATAAAACATCTGCAATATTCATATAGCCAACAATCTGCAAGAGGTCTTTATTAATGTCTTGCAAGTCCTGTCCCTCCTCAAGCCAGGGTCTCTTTGAGATCTCTATCAAAGGAATATGTTACACACCAACCTGTTGTGGTTATTTTGACTAGTTCCCCCTTGCAGAGGTCCTCAATATGGTCTTTAAGTTCAGTTACAGCTTTCCTCACAGCCCCAAAAGAGATGTCTGTATTGACAGTAATGCTGGGTAAGTCTCCAGCTTCAGGGGGGGCACAGAGAGACTGGAAATTCTACAACAGGAAAGTGGAGAAAAGGAGTTTTCAGTGAAACAGAATGGGGTCCAAAACATTCCTAGGGAAAAGCAAGGATTCATTCAATTGGAGAGGTCTGTCTAAAACAGTTCCAGTTATGTGCTTGAGATTTTCTAACAAGCAGTGATGTTACCTGTAGAAAATGGATGTGATCCTCTATTTCTGAAAGCTGTTTCAGCTCATCGTTTCTCCTCCTTAGCTCAGCAATCTCTTGCTCCAGTTTCTTCATGCGTCCTTCAGCCTGATTCACTGCAGCCTTCTTGTTAGCTCCAATCAGCTCAATAACCTCAGTGTGGATCTTCTCAATGGATCGGATCAGCTCAGTAAAGATCTTCTCACTTTCATTTATTTCTATGCAAGCAGATCTCTGAGTGAAAGAACACAGTAGAGGAGACATGGTTAGAATTGATATAAAAAACATATCAGGCATAGACAGTAAACTGCTGTAGATGTGTCCCAGTCCAATTGTTAATAATAATAATAATAATAATAATAATAATAATAATAATAATAATAATAATAATAATAATAACCCCCTCTTGTCAATACCCACTTTCAGTGACTCCACAGCCTGTTTCAGCTCCTTCACTTCTTTCAGTCTCTCCTGGATTCTCTGTTGTATTTCTCCCAGCTGCTTCTATGTAGAAACACAGCAACACAGTAACATTTCTGATTGGGCATTGAGTGATATCCTGTCACACCCAACACAGGCCTGTTTAAGTATGCTATTGAAACTGACATTATAATTTGAGTGCAAATATATTTTATTTTGTATTATCTTATTTCTCACCACTTTAAAATGTTTGCAATAATTCTGAGTGGTTCCCAAATATATTTTGCTCTTCACTTCTAGTTGCACGCCATAGACTTCTGTAGCACAGGCTAGATTAGACAACATGTCTGTATAGCAGTAAGAAACAACACCATCTAGTGCACAGCAGCCAAGAATACAAAAGAACACTTGTTCCACAGTAGCTGTCCACTAGATGGCACTGTTTCATGCTAGTAACTTTGAATGATGGCTGATCTAGCATGTGTTACATATTTCTTTTGTCAAGTACCTCACTAACTGAAGCAACTTTGTCTTTAATGTATATTTAGGGCTTCTGATTTCAATTTTAACCGATAAACACAGATAAAACACCCTGATACAAAAAAAAGAAAATATAAAATTGCTGTATTCCCAATAAACACCAGAAAGAAACTGGAAAAGGTGACTCAATTCACGTTGACTTCACCCCTTTCCCAGTGAAAAAAATACAATAAATAATCTAAAAACTAAAAGGAATAACAAAAAAAGCCTCTCCCAGTGCAGTCAGGCAATGTCCCTCCTTCCTGACTTGTATCTCACATTGATTCATTCTGAATACTTTAAACTGAGTGGCAGCAAATCCCTAAATTTCTATTGGAGGATTGTTGAGGCTTGCAAGATTTAAAACAATATCACAGTTAGAAACGGAGGGTTGTTCTTGCTCGGGAGATTTAAAGCTATATTACAGTTCGATAGGGAGGATTCACACGCTCGTGGAAGTTAAAACAGAATTGCAAATTGTGCAAAAATGTAAAAGAAATACCTAAACACAGAAGCCCCGTGTATATTGTGTATCATATTGATCTTGGTCTTTTTTTTCATAATGAGGTCCTTGACTTTTCTGGGAATGTTATTATTAAACAGTTTATCAATTAAACTATTATATCTTAAACAATGAAACTAATATATGATTTTATAAAGTTGCGAGTTACAGATAAAAAAAAACACTCTAAATATAAATCATGCTAATTTTACAACACAAATTCCAATACTCCGCAAAATAGCTGAACAAATCCTTCTTACCCTGTGAGGCGCATGTGTAAATAGGGTGATTTCGTTTGATTGTAAAAATTGTGTGCTAGACAGTGTTTTGTTTTGAATGTTTTGTATTTTTGTATCAAAGAAAACCTCCTGTGTCTCTCCTGTCAATCAGCGATACCCACACCCATAACAACGCCCCTGTTACACCCTGAAACACTTTGTAGTTCATCATAGTTTAGGAAGAGCAATTACAAAACTAGGGCTCTTTAAATAGCTCTTAATATACAATGTAAATCTGATCTAATGTGAAACTGTAACCCAGTAAACAGACATGTTAAACATCCCTGGATAGCCTTCTCTTATAGGATAGCTACAAGGAAGTGGTTCAGATGCTTACCTGTTTCACATTCCTCTCTGTCTCAGCTAAGACTGTATCATGGCTCCTGTGTTGAACTTGTATACACAACCAGCAAATACACATCTGATCAGTTCTGCAGAAGACCTCCAAAACCTCCTGGTGTTCAGTCACAAAGCTTCAGCTCCAGATTTCCAATTGCATTGACCAGCTTGTGCCTCTTGAAAGTAGCAACTTCACTGTGATACATGATGTGTGTTTCACAGTAAGAGACCAGGCACGTCAAACAGGATTTTACAGCTTTGAACTCTCTTCCAGGGCAGAAATCACACGGCACATGTGGTCTAGCATAACTTTGCACAGGAGGACGATTGGGTCCTGTCTTCTTTAATTTCTCCACAATGTCAGCCAGCACGGTATTTCTGCGCAGAACAGGCCTTGGGGTAATGGTCTCTCTGCACTGGGGGCAGCTGTAGACACCTGTATGATCAGTCTGATCCAAGCAGTTCTTAATACACCCCATACAGTAACTATGTCCACATGGAATAGTGACTGGGTCCTTCAGTATCTCCACACACACTGAACAGCTAAACTGATCATCTGAACACAAGATTGAAGCCATTCTTGCTGCAGTGAAACAGAGAGACTGACGACTTCACAAAAAACGAAACTGTGCTGATATCCTGTGTGAAGCTCTAAGAGGCGGGGTTTTGTACTGAGGACAGGTTTAGACAAGCAGGCTAAGCAGAGACTTCTGAATCAGTGTTAGAGGGGCGGAGAGGAGGGAGTTGTGTATGGGATTGTCAGTGTGAGAGGAGGGGTGGAGAGGAGAGAGTTGTGTATGGGATTGTCAGTGTGAGAGGAGGGGTGGAGAGGAGAGAGTTGTGTACGGGTTTGTCAGTGTGAGAGGAGATAGTTCTGTATGGGATTGTCATTGTGAGAGGAGGGGTGGAGAGGAGAGAGTTGTGTATGGGATTGTCAGTGTGAGAGGAGAGAGTTGTGTATGGGATTGTCAGTGTGAGGGAGGGGTGGAGAGGAGAGAGTTGTGTATGGGATTGTCAGTGTGAGGGGAGGGGTGGAGAGGAGAGTGTTGTGTATGGGATTGTTAGTGTGAGAGGAGAGAGTTGTGCATGGGATTGTCATTGTGAGAGGAGGGGTGGAGAGGAGAGAGTTGTGTATGGGATTGTCAGTGTGAGGGGAGGGGTGGAGAGGAGAGAGTTGTGTATGGGATTGTCAGTGTGAGAGGAGAGAGTTGTGTATGTGTTTGTCAGTGTGAGAGGAGGGGTGGAGAGGAGAGAGTTGTGTATGGGTTTGTCAGTGTGAGAGGAGGGGTGGAGAGGAGAGAGTTGTGTATGGGATTGTCAGTGTGAGAGGAGGGGTGGAGAGGAGAGAGTTGTGTACGGGTTTGTAAGTGTGAGAGGAGATAGTTGTGTATGGGATTGTCAGTGTGAGAGGAGGGGTGGAGATGAGAGAGTTGTGTATGGGATTGTCAGTGTGAGAGGAGAGAGTTGTGTATGGGATTGTCAGTGTGAGAGGAGGGGGGTGGAGAGAGTTGTGTATGGGATTGTCAGTGTGAGAGGAGGGGTGGAGATGAGAGAGTTGTGTATGGGTTTTTGTGAGAGGAGGGGTGAGAGGAGAGAGTTGTGTATGGGATTGTCAGTGTGAGAGGAGGGGTGGAGAGGAGAGAGTTGTGTATGGGATTGTCGGTGTGAGAGGAGGGGTGGAGTGGAGAGAGTTGTGTATGGGATTGTCAGTGTGAGAGGAGGGGTGGAGATGAGAGAGTTGTGTATGGGTTTGTCAGTGTGAGAGGAGAGAGTTGTGTATGGGATTGTCAGTGTGAGAGGAGAGAGTTGTGTATGGGATTGTCAGTGTGAGAGGAGGGGTGGAGTGGAGAGAGTTGTGTATGGGATTGTCAGTGTGAGAGGAGGGGTGGAGAGGAGAGAGTTGTGTACGGGTTTGTCAGTGTGAGAGGAGATAGTTGTGTATGTGTTTGTCAGTGTGAGAGGAGGGGTGGAGAGGAGAGAGTTGTGTATGGGTTTGTCAGTGTGAGAGGAGGGGTGGAGAGGCGAGAGTTGTGTATGGGATTGTCAGTGTGAGAGGAGGGGTGGAGAGGGAGAGAGTTGTGTACGGGTTTGTAAGTGTGAGAGGAGATAGTTGTGTATGGGATTGTCAGTGTGAGAGGTGGGGTGGAGAGGAGAGAGTTGTGTATGGGATTGTCAGTGTGAGAGGAGAGAGTTGTGTATGGGATTGTCAGTGTGAGAGGAGGGGTGGAGAGGAGAGAGTTGTGTATGGGATTGTCAGTGTGAGAGGAGAGAGTTGTGTATGGGATTGTCAGTGTGAGAGGAGGGGGTGGAGAGAGAGTTGTATGGGATTGTCAGTGTGAGAGGAGGGGTGGGAGGAGAGTTGTGTATGGGATTGTCAGTGTGAGAGGAGAGGGTTGTGTATGGGATTGTCAGTGTGAGAGGAGGGGTGGAGAGGAGAGAGTTGTGTATGGGATTGTCAGTGTGAGAGGAGAGTTGTGTATGGGATTGTCAGTGTGAGAGGAGGGGTGGAGAGGAGAGAGTTGTGTATGGGATTGTCAGTGTGAGAGGAGAGAGTTGTGTATGGGATTGTCAGTGTGAGAGGAGGGGTGGAGAGGAGAGTTGTGTATGGGATTGTCAGTGTGAGAGGAGAGAGTTGTGTATGGGATTGTCAGTGTGAGAGGAGGGGTGGAGTGGAGAGAGTTGTGTATGGGATTGTCAGTGTGAGAGGAGGGGTGGAGAGGAGAGTTGTGTATGGGATTGTCAGTGTGAGAGGAGAGTTGTGTATGTGTTTGTCAGTGTGAGAGGAGGTGTGGAGAGGAGAGAGTTGTGTATGGGTTTGTCAGTGTGAGAGGAGGGGTGGAGAGGAGAGAGTTGTGTATGGGATTGTCAGTGTGAGAGGAGGGGTGGAGAGGAGAGTTGTGTACGGGTTTGTAAGTGTGAGAGGAGATAGTTGTGTATGGGATTGTCAGTGTGAGAGGAGAGATGAGAGAGGTATGGGAGAGTGGAGAGAGTTGTGTATGGGATTGTCAGTGTGAGAGGAGAGAGTTGTGTATGGGATTGTCAGTGTGAGAGGAGGGGTGGGGGAGAGAGTTGTGATGGGATTTCAGTGTGAGAGGAGGGGTGGAGAGGAGGATTGTCACGGGTTTGTCAGTGTGAGAGGAGATAGTTGTGTATGGGTTTGTCAGTGTGAGAGGAGGGGTGAGAGAGAGAGTTGTGTATGGGTTTGTCAGTGTGAGAGGAGAGTTGTGTATGGGATTGTCAGTGTGAGAGGAGGGGTGGAGAGGAGAGAGTTGTGTATGGGATTGTCAGTGTGAGAGGAGGTGTGGAGAGGAGAGAGTTGTGTATGGGTTTGTCAGTGTGAGAGGAGGGGTGGAGAGGAGAGAGTTGTGTATGGGATTGTCAGTGTGAGGGGAGGGGTGGAGAGGAGAGAGTTGTGTATGGGTTTGTCAGTGTGAGAGGAGGGGTGGAGGAGAGAGTTGTGTATGGGATTGTCAGTGTGAGGAGGAGAGAGAGTTGTGTAACGGGTTTGTAAGTGTGAGAGGAGATAGTTGGTATGGGGGTGTGAGAGGAGGGGTGGAGAGAGAGTTGTGTATGGGATTGTCAGTGTGAGAGGTTGTGTATGGGATTGGTGTGAGAGAGGGGGTGGGAGAGAGTTGTGTATGGGATTGTCAGTGTGAGAGGAGGGGTGGAGAGGAGAGAGTTGTGTATGGGATTGTCAGTGTGAGAGGAGAGAGTTGTGTATGGGATTGTCAGTGTGAGAGGAGGGGTGGAGGAGAGAGTTGTGTATGGGATTGTCAGTGTGAGAGGAGAGAGTTGTGTATGGGATTGTCAGTGTGAGAGGAGGGGTGGAGAGGAGAGAGTTGTGTATGGGATTGTCAGTGTGAGAGGAGAGAGTTGTGTATGGGATTGTCAGTGTGAGAGGAGGGGTGGAGA
This sequence comes from Huso huso, assembly GCA_036884735.1. Lineage (NCBI taxonomy): Eukaryota > Metazoa > Chordata > Actinopteri > Acipenseriformes > Acipenseridae > Huso > Huso huso. The sequence goes on from CM072701.1 coordinate 547,053, forward strand.
GGAGAGAGTTGTGTATGGGATTGTCAGTGTGAGAGGAGAGAGTTGTGTATGGGTTTGTCAGTGTGAGAGGGGAGAGTTGTGTATGGGATTGTCAGTGTGAGAGTTGAGGGATTGTCAGTGTGAGAGGAGAGTTGTGTATGGGATTGTCAGTGTGTGAGAGGGTGGGGGTATGGGATTGTCAGTGTGAGAGGAGAGAGTTGTGTATGGGTTTGTCAGTGTGAGAGGAGGGGTGGAGAGGAGAGAGTTGTGTATGGGATTGTCAGTGTGAGAGGAGGGGTGGAGAGGAGAGAGTTGTGTATGGGTTTGTCAGTGTGAGAGGAGGGGTGGAGAGGAGAGAGTTGTGTATGGGATTGTCAGTGTGAGAGGAGGAGAGGGAGAGTTGTGTGTGGGTTTGTCAGTGTGAGAGGAGGGGTGGAGAGGCGAGAGTTGTGTATGGGATTGTCAGTGTGAGAGGAGGGGTGGAGAGGAGAGAGTTGTGTATGGGATTGTCAGTGTGAGAGGAGAGAGTTGTGTATGGGATTGTCAGTGTGAGAGAGGAGGGGATTGGAGAGGGAGAGTTGTGTATGGGTTTGTCAGTGTGAGAGGAGGGGTGGAGAGGAGAGAGTTGTGTATGGGTTTGTCAGTGTGAGAGGAGGGGTGGAGGAGAGAGTTGTGTATGGGTTTGTCAGTGTGAGAGGAGGGGTGGAGAGGAGAGAGTTGTGTATGGGTTTGTCAGTGTGAGAGGAGGGGTGGAGAGGCGAGAGTTGTGTATGGGATTGTCAGTGTGAGAGGAGGGGTGGAGAGGAGAGAGTTGTGTATGGGTTTGTCAGTGTGAGAGGAGGGGTTGAGAGGAGAGAGTTGTGTACGGGTTTGTCAATGTGAGAGGCTGGGTGGAGAGGAGTAGGGTGACCAGACGTCCCGTATTTCAGTCCCTTCTTAGGTGTCCCTACTTATTCTCAAAAATGATGATTTGTCCCGTATTTCAGACGTCCCACTATTTCAATAGGATTTCAATGGGTTTCTATGCAAAGCTAGTGTGGTTTCTCAGTGCAGCAATGTGCTTTGCACAAGCACTACTTATAATCACCAATCACATCAAACCTTTTCATAACAGTCTATCTATCCCAGTGGTCCTGAAAGTCGTGCCCGCGAAGCCAGGCCACCGTGTCCGCGGCAGTTGTTCTTAAATTATGGGTTGTGAACACATTTCTGGCGGATCATAGCGTGTGAAAATAAAGAAAGCTTTCAACAGGTTTTCCAACAAAAGCGCCACAGTAGTCTGTTGATACTGCTGCTCGCTTATGCTGTGCTCGTACGTACGCGAGATTTTTTATTTATTTTTTTTTTTTATGGCTTTTGCGATACGATCAACCAATTGAATGTCTGCATTGTCTCTGCGGTAGCCCAATCATAAGTTAGCTGAGTGGGACATAAACTGGTCTGTTTTCAGGTGCAGGTACCGACTGTAAGTTTAACCAATAGGAGAGTCAAATATCTGCCAAGTTTTACTCAGCTGCCCAATCATAAGCAAGCAGAAGCCGTTCACGGTTATCTGCATGAAAATTGAAAGCGAGTGAGTAGCCAAAGGGAAAGTGAAAGATCTGACAGCTGTCCAATCATTCGTGAGCAGAGGTGGGTTGTTAACCTGTTCAAACCCCAGCCCCTCACAGGCAATTTCCGCCTGGGGGGCTGTGCCCTTAAATAAATCACAATATCTTCCAGCACAGGCATGGATCAGGGCTTGAATTCAAGGTAACCCCTTGGGCATCAGGACTAAAACCTCAGGTGTGATAAAAGTGTTACTCAGTACCACACTGGAAGGAGATATCCAGAAAAAATACATAAAAAAACAACAAACGCTTTTCATTTTTTTATGTTCTATAGTCATTTTTTCAACTTGTAGCATATGAAGAGCCAGATTTTTTTCCAGTGCTTCACCAACATGTCTACTATACTGGGTAAAAATTTGGAACTGTTTGAACAAAGGGATCAAATTCTACACGAGTTTTTACAAAGCTAAGCCCAAGGGTCCCCAAACCTCTCCAAAAATAAACATTGTGTAAATCTTTATGTTCAGTGATACACTAAGTTCTAAAAAGGATGTTAAACAATTTGACGTCACTGGAATGGCGCAGAAGGGCGCTAGGACCAGAAATCATTAGGTTACTTACCGTAACCCTGGTTCCCTGAAAGAGAAGATGACCACCACTTACATTGGTATGGGATATTATCACTGAGCTCTCTATACTAGAGCTGCCGAAAGGCCCCTTCCTGTGATGACGCACTCAGTCCCGCCTACCGAGGGAATAAAACCGTCACTCTCAGGAAGATCCTCCTTTTTCCCTCTCAAGATGGTAAGGTAAGACCTGTGTTTAACAGAGTGTGGATAAGGAAAGAGCTTCGAGTCAGTTCGAGTCAATTGTATTTCCCTTGCATTCGTGCTGAAAGCCGGCTTGCCGCTTTCCTGGAATCAACGACTTAAAAAAGAAAGTCTTTCTTCTTGAGAGTACATGTCTCCTCCTCGGGGCTAGGCCTTGCCGTTTCCCCGCTGTCGAGTAGACCCTGACGGCCACACAGGCCCGCCACCTCAGTGAGTTGGGCCTTGTAAACAAACACTCTCTTTAACCTTGTTTTATTGTCTGCTTAAACTCGCCTACCCTGGCTTCGGCCCTGCGTCTCCCCTTTGTACACGCTACGTGCTGACCAGGTGTGTGTGTTGACCACGCGGTTAAGGTAGGCACATTGTGTAGTGGCCTCTCCGGTGCTGCAGTATCGCGGCGCACACATAGCCTGTGATATATATTATCTCGGAGCACAGGTGCTTAGTATAAGTGGCACACGGTGCCCAGCGCCTCAGCGGTAGTGCACAACAGCGCTGCACGTTACGCGGTGCACTTAGTGCCCCCAGTACTTGGTGTGCGCGGTGCTCGGTTCGCACAGTGCACATGTGCTGATACCTCTACCACTCTAGTGCGATTACGCACAGTACGCAGTTCATGTAGTGTACGGTACCTGGTACGCATGGCACTTGGGATGCACAGTGCATGTTGCGCTAGTTGCATAGGCACTGCTCAACCTAGCGTATAGCTCACAGTGCTGCACAGTATCCTGTGTAAAACAGCATACATGGCACACGCGGTGTACAGTCATACGGTGTTAGGCAGGTGTCTAGTACGTCAGTGTGCATAGCGCCCTCGGGTGCTCGATGCACGGGGTGCCTCATTGCCCTCTGCCTGTAGACGGTGCTCCACTCTGCTATAGGCTACGCGCTGCCCTGGTCGTGTGTCTGTACGTAGTCCAGGCCCTGTCCAGTTACTATGCTGTGTTTACTCTTTTTCTGTGTAACAGCCTACATCACTTTGCGATTGCAGTCTGCGTAAAACCTTACAGTGCTCGCTGTTTTGTATTTTCTTCGGCTTTTGCATGTGGAGGGGTGATGGGTGGAGTCCTCTGGAGGACCGGAAATGATGACACACAAACCAAGGATGGGGCTGCTGCACAACAGCTGGGGCTCTGTTTTAATGATATTATTGGTCACAACGACTGTAATATTTCACCAAATACAACCCCCTGTTGCTACCAGCGATGGTAGGAACGGGTTAAATAACACTCAAAGTAATAAAAAAAGAAAAGAAAAGAAACCACCAACAATACCAGCAATGGTAAGGTTGATATGGCAACAAAATAAATCAGTAAACAAAACCAGAGTTCCTCACACAAAAGAAAAATAAACTAAGGAAAACACCGGAACACTCCACCACAATATACAATCAGCTGGCGTGCTCGGTGTCCTGGGCAGTCGGTTGTCTGATAAAAGGTTTCCACATGGAGAGAAGGGAACAGGGCAGCCGCCTCAGAACTCTGGAACAAGAACAAACAATCAAAGTGCACGTATTCTCAACAGCGCGTCACCTCACTGGCACTACTGCAGGACAGAGAGACCGAATGCGGAAATAGCGCAGCCTAAATACTGCCCAGCCCCGCCCTTGCAATCAGCCTCCGCTCCTGCCACAATCAATCGGCGGACGCAACAGAGCTGATTGCAGAAAGTGGGCTCGGCGACCGCACCTGTCCGCATCAGGGCGAGACAGCTGATTCCGAATCATCCTCTGACCTTGGTCTGCTCCACCCAATGCCACCGGTGGTCAGGAGGGCGAACTGCAACTCGGAACCATTACACTCTCCCTCACATTGCAGTTTAAAAAGAAAAAGAGATGCCTGATCCTCCACCGGACCCTGGCTCTGCTGTGCCCCACTGTGGCGTTGACTCTGCTGGACTGCTTCAGCCCACCCTCTGTGCATTTAACATTTCGGTTCACCCGCGCTGCCGTGGTGTCTATTACCCTCACAGCTTGCTGTTGTGTGCGTGTATGTGTGGTTTTATTTCACTGCCTTGCATTTAGAAATAAAAAATAATACAAGAGTAATTCCTCTACTGGGACCCAGCTCTGCAGGGTCCCGCTGTTGAGTTGAATCAGCAGGCTTATTTTAGCCGCCTACTCTGCACGCTTGGTCATCTGCCTGGCATGGTGAATGTGTTTCTCCCATAGTTGAATGGCTGTGTGTATAAGCCTGTATTTTTTCCTATTACTGCCTTTGCAGTTAAGAAAGCAGTACACTTTTATTCCTGCCTAACGCGCCGCAGCTCCTGCAGCTCCTTGAGCCTGTGCTTCACTCTGGCATACGCTATGCGCTGCCGTTAATGCTGTGTGGTCCAGACCAGCGGTCGCTCTGCACCAGGATGCAGCACCGTGCACTCCCCTGTACTGCTCTCCTGTTTGCCTACCACAGCCACTCGAGCCTGTGTATCCACCCCGGTGTATGCTATGCGCTACCTCGGGTTGTGTTGACGTCACGCGGTTAAGGCTGGGCACCTCTCAGTGCTCTGGTGCCCTCGGTGTTTAGATGCTCCATGCCTCGGTGCTTAGTGCCACAGCATGTCAATAACACCTGCACTCGGTGTCCCTGATGCTTCAGTGCACCAGTAGTGTATTCTATGTCACTCAGTGTTCTTGGTGCATCTGCAACCTTTGTGCCTGAGTGCTTCAATACATGGCTGAGCCGTACGCGGCGTTGGGAGCCCCTGGCCAGGCAGCAGGCTCAAGCCCTCGCTGTGATCACCCCAGATGTTACAGAATCAGATTTCAGCTTTGCTGAGGAGGACCACTGCGATTATGTCGCAGCCTCATGGGAAAGTGGCTCCATCCTTCAAAAGCAGCCCCTACCTCCCCTGACCATTACTTTGGACCAGCGGTTGAGGAATTGCTGCAGCGCTCCCACTGAAAACGCAGCGCCTCAGCAGGTAGAGAACAAGACACTGACGTCCGCTGTACTCGGCAGGCGGTCCGGCCCGGCGAATGGTTTATCACACTGGACTGAAGGAACGCCGATTCCACGTTCCTATGGGTCCAGCACACAGGAAGTATCTCCACTCCGCCTTACAGGGGAGCGTCCTGAGTTTTCCGTGCTGTGATTCAGCCTCTCCTTACCCCGCACGTTTCAAAGTGCATGGATGCCATCCTAGCTCCCTTGTGGCTGCAAGTGATCAGGGTGATGAATTACCTGGACGAATGGTTGATCTGCCCAGTCACAGGAAGGAGCAGTGGCCCACACAGCTGTTTGTGATGAAGCATCTGTTTGAGGCTGGGTCTCACCCTCAACAATGCCAGAGCCAATTAAATCTACTTGAGTCTCCGGCTGGATTCCCATACGATGCAAGCCTATCTGTCAGACGACAGAGTAGCTGCCATTTGCAACTGTCTGGCCCTGTTCAACAAGGGTTCACAGTACAATTGGTGTTGTGTTAAAAACTATTGGGTCTGATGGCCGTGGCTTCATCACCCACCCAACAAAGGTTACTCCAAGCGCCCGATCCAAGTGTGGCCCAGTGCCTTTGGCTGCACCCCAAGCACGACAGACACTGTCGGCTGACCGTGTCTCACCTATGCTGGGAAGCGCTACGCTGGCCTCTCACTTGAGCGAAGGCGTAACGATAGGAGTGATACACAACCGTCAATTGGTGATGACAGAAGCATCCAACTCTGGTTGGGGGGGTGGTCTGGGCAGGCAGAGGAGTTTGCGGACCCTGGTCGGATCGCTGGACATCCCTGCACATAAATGCATGGAGCTGAGAGCAGCCCAAAAGTGGCCCTATACATTTTGTAGGCTTTCCCGCCTATACAGCTGCTCCCGGCTTTTCTTAAAAAGTCAGTTTAGAGAAGCGTCAGTTCTCCTTGTGGCCCAGGAGAGGTTGGTTTTGACCCAGTGCCAGCTGTTGCATGGCCAGCCCTGTGAGATTCCACTTCGTTGCATCTCCTCAGTCAGGCGAAAGGCTCTTTTTTGGCACCCGAAACCGGGCAGGTTCCAGCTATGGGTCTGGCCCCTGAAAGGGACCGCTGGCTAGCCCTAGGGCCATCAAACGCGGTTGTGGAAACGATGCAGAGCGCTAGGGCAGACTCCACTAGGTCTCTGTATACCTATAAGTAGGGGTCTACCTAAATCGCGATTTCATGGAAATCGTGAAATTGAGGGGTCACCGCGAAATTCACCTCTTTTACGGGACAATGCATACCGGACAAGTATGGGGAAAAAAACTTGTTTAAAATGAACTACTGCACAATGCAAGAGATGCAAACTAAGTATCTTCCTTCTGTAGATAGCCCTTTTTTATTCCTTCACTGTCCTGTGTGCATTGCACTTAAGCAAAAAACAAACAAACAAAAAACATCCACAAACATTTACAAAAAAATAAAAAAAAATTCTCCAAAGCAGTTAGCATTGTTATTTACTAATGAGAACGAAGTTTTAATCCACCTATCAGTGCGCCTGTACTGCTTTTCTGTGACCTGTACTGTGCAGGAGGGGGTGGGACATAGTTGATTCTGCATTGTGTTTTCATTTAGGTTGCTAAAATGTAGTTTTCAGCATTGGAGGTGAAATAGTAGAAATGGACGACAAAAAAAGCAAAGTATATTTCGGCTAACGATCGTTTCAAAGAAACTGTACATGCAGATTGAGGTAACTGTTTTGCATAGCTTATGTGTCTGGAGAAAATATGATCGATCACTATTAGCTTCAGAATCACACACATAGGCTGCTGAACAAAACGTAAAATAAATAGATTCCAGAAACAAAACTGGAAAGTCAGCCCAGACAAAAAGTATTCTTGTCTGCAAGTTAAATCAGTACTAAAATGATCTAGCACAGCCACCTCGCTTCAACCTGCTGCTTACTTTTTTGCATTTTCTTTGTTTTGACTCGGTATTAAATTAATGGATGGGACAAATAACATGACAATGAACGAGCTGCATACATTGCCAGATGCCCTTCCATAACCGAGTTTTGGTGCTGTTTCTAATAGAGTTCCACATCTGTATAACTTGGCAAAGCTTTGCCTTAAC